>NADL03000718.1:0-316329 GCA_002205965.3 Kappaphycus alvarezii | reverse complement strand
GGGTACTGGTAGCCCCTTCAAAAAACAACCTCGTTGGAGGTGACCACCAACGTGGCGTATCGCTGAAATAGAATCACCCTCCACCTAGATTATTGGTCCAGTGCTCGGCAGTCTACCGATCTTGCCACTCTCTTGATCGTATAGAATGCATCGGGGTGCCAAGAAAGGTAGTGGCGATGCAACCCGCGGCGAGTGATTTAAACTGCCAAAATGTAAAACACGGGAGCGAGTAGGGTGGAGACTGGTTTAGTTACTGAGGCCGAGTGAGCAGTAGACATCAAATGCCATCGGATAAATGTCTATCTCCATTACATTGCGTAGAGCTTGGCAACGCCCTTTTTTCCATAGCGAGACTGGCGACAGCTCTCACAATCTCTTTGAGGCCGGCAAATACTTACGAATGCCAGTCTCCGAGCGTTGAGATGAGGATCGAAACTAACCTGATTTCCCCTGGCCATTCAGCAACAAGTCCTTATTTCCACTTCTTTCTTGTGTGGGGTACGTTGAGGGTCGTGAGTAAGTCGAACTACTTCCCTATAGCATGGAGTGGGGCAGGAGAGTTGGAGAGGGGTCGCTCAAAATATTTCGTGCCACTGACGGCCCCAATCGCCCTAATATCCTGCTTTTTCCTGTGCGTCCCCGGGGAAACCCCGCAGTTTGAACCAACTACCCCACGAAGGAGGGGTTGCAAACGAAAAAGTGCTACCGTGGTATGGTTGAACGAACAAAAAGGAGTGGATAGGAAAGGAAGTTGAGAGGGCTACAAGCAAGTATGAAGGAACAGGGTCTATCACTGATGCTCTGTGACCAGTGTAGGAAAAATGTTTCATGGGTTTGAAGTTGACTCTTAGCTTCCTACTACTCGGGACTTTACTTGAAGTTGTGTGCCAACTTGCTCGACCTTTCCATGAGTAAGCAGTATACTCAGCTTATATAATCTTTTGGCTACCCCTAAAGTCCGAAATAAACTACAGAAGATACCAGAAAATGCATAAAAACACTTTGTGTGGATGATGTACTCTAAACAAAAGATACTCTAGTTATAATATAATTTTCATTTTTTTAGAGTGTGGCTTTGCGCCGTACTGTAGCGGTGCCAATAGGTTATTTAGGTACTGTATTGGTGCTACGAACTGTGAGAGTTGAAAACTCTATATAAGGGACTGGAAAATATGGATCAGGTGATCCCGACTCTGCAACCGGCAATGGAGAATTCTAAGGCGTTTGCGGATATTTGCGTGGACTGGCTGGTTGGAATGGATATTTTGGGGGAACTGTTTGTCTCTGATCTAGAGGAATAAGATACTAAGGAAAGAATCTCGATATTTATCCTCATAGTATCTGCTGTTAGTTTTTCTCGTTCACACGATTCGATTTGATGCATTTTATGGTTCTTAGTAGGTTTTTTTGAGACTTTAGGGTTACCCAAAAAGTCTATATAAGCCGAGTAAACTGCTTCTTCTCGAGAAGGTCAAGCAAGATGGCAGACAACTTCAAGTCAAGTCCCGAGTAGTAGGAAGTTGAGAGTCAACTTCAGACCCAAGAAAACGTTTTCTTACGCTGGTCACAGAGCGTCGGTGGTAGACCCTGCCCCTTTTATACTTGCTTGTAGCTTCCTCAACTCTCTTCTATATAAACTCCCTTTTGTTCGTTCAACAATACCACGGTAGCACTTTTGTCGCTCGCAACACCTCCTTCTCAGGGTAATTGGTTTTGAGAATCTCTTCCCCCGCCCATTTACACCTATCATTTGATACTCTTGTGGAGGGGTTGCAGCCGAGGTATTCGAGTTGAGCAGTAGTAAGGAACACTTCGGGGGGATTTCTTTTCTGTAATCATGGATCTCAACGCTGCTCGTATAACGTTCACAGGGGGCAAGACTGAAGACGTTGAGGAGTTTCTTTATATATACGTTAACGTTGTGATGCGTGAGAAGAGCGATGAAGAGAAGGCCGCAAGTGTCTTCGCCTATCTTCATGGTGACGCAAAGTACAAATATAAGTCCAAGTTTATCAACGGTTGGTCTCTTAACGGGAATGGGCGTAACTTCGGTGAGGTATGTGAATGGCTTGTGAAAGAGTATGCTAAGGAGGTAGAACCAGATGAGATGATTCGTACCGCCATAGAGGCCCGGCTCAACTTCGACTATTTGTTAAGCTCATTGGTGTACTTGTGTGATCTCTATGAAAAGTCTGGGTTCAACGCCCAAGCCAAGTACGGAATGCTGCGTAAGGCGGCTATGGGGGATAAGCGGCTCTCCGATTTCCTCCTCATCAAGGGCCCTCACACTTTTGATGAACTGAAGGGTACCATAGTAGAATTTGTCAAAAATTCGGAGACGTTTCAGTCACTGAGTGAGGTACCGAGGGAAACCCGCACATCGATGTCTATCGTACATCCTGAAAAGAATTATCAAAGGCCGGATACTAGTGCAGCGGCATTAGAATCTGTCAGGAGCGATGTCAAAAACTTGGAAGAAAGGTTGGAAACCCGATTCGATAATCGACTTGACATGATAACCTCGCAGTTGGAAAGCCTTACTCTTACCATTAAGAAGAACTAGTCTGGGGGCCCTAAAGCTGCAGAAGTCTGTTCTTACTGTCACAAGCCTGGACACTTTGCAAACAGGTGTCCTGATAATCCACATAGAAACACTCGTTGTGCAAAGTGCGGTCGATATGGGCATCATGAAAGTAACTGCTGGTCTAAAGACAACAGAAGAGCAAATTTATCGGAAGCAAGGAGTGAGTCAGGACCAGAGGTGAAAATCTTACAAAAAAGAAGGGATCAAAGGTTGACGGATGCCGGTAACGTATCCATCACTGAAGAGATTAGTCAAGTCAATGTGACAAAAAGGGATGGGGAAGGGAACATTTTATCGAAGAAACCTAGGCTGGAGTATGGAATGCTGGAGCATATCCCAGCACCTGTACCTCCTCAAACCAAGAGGCCTGATCAAGTTGTTCCAGGAGTGGGAGTCACTCCGGCCAAGAAGACGAAAAAGAGTAAGAAAGTTAAGAGTATCTCTAAGGACGTACTAGAGTATGTGAAGAGGTACAATTTGGTGGCTGAGCTTGCATCGGCCCCAACTGGGATAACGTTTGGTCAACTTTTGAGGGGCGACGCAGAGGATGCGAGAAAAGAACTCAAAAAAATTATCAGGTCTAATAAGTCCGCTAAGGGTAAGAAACTGTTTCTTCAATCGGCCTCGACAGCACCAAGACGTCTTAAGCTGGTACCAGTCAAAGTATTGGGTATGAAAACCCAAGCTCTCTTCGATTCGGGTGCTGTTCCAAACCTCATTTCAGAAACTTTGGTGACAGATCTAGGTCTCGAAATTACTCCAACGACTCGAAAAATAACTGTAGCGGATGGAACCGTCTCAAAATGCATGGGCACTGTTGACAAGGTTTCCGTGTTCTTTGGGGACTCTAAAGTTGATGTAGACTTTCTTGTCATGCCGGATCTCCCTTTCGATGCAATCATTGGCTGCCCCACCATGGAAAGACTAGGAATATGCACTGACTTGGGCAACCAAATGGTTTCAGTTAATATTGACGGCAGAACCGTGAAGATGCCCCTGGATTTCGACAAAAGCGCGCATCCTGAAGATTTAAAAGAAACGGACAGTGAAGATTTCACTTCTAGCTATGACAGCGAAGATTCGGAACCAACTAACACTTTCGGAAGTGGAAAAGGGTACGCTCAGGGGATAATGAGCATTGCATAGGATGATTATTATTCTGAGTTTGAAACAGATGGCGACTGGAATTCTAGGGTAGTTTTGCGCCCTCTATTCGTTTCTTGTTGCGATAATATCGAGTCAAAGGATCTAATTCAGAGCATGAAAGACGATTAACTCTGCAAATAGAATAAGAATTTGTCAAATTCCATATCTGAAGATGCGAGCACGCCGGAAGAGGTTCCTCAAAATATGGACGATGAGGATCAAAAAGAATAAGAGCGCCAGATGGCAGAAAATCAAAAAAAAGTACAGCTCACTCCCACGCCCGCCTCACTGAAAATATCCGACATGTTAACATCTTCCGAAGTAATTGCATGGAGCGTTTCAGATTTAAGACAAGCAAGTGTACCGGTTACTCACTCGTTCGAACTTACTGACACTCAACCGATTTACCACAAGCCTACACGTCAACCGCCAAAATATGACCAATTTATCTCAGAAAATGTTACAAGTATGCTGAAAAATGATATTATTCGACCAGTTTCATCCCCATGGTCGTTTCCAGTTGTGGTCGCACCAAAGAAGGGTGGAAAACTTCGCTTTTACGTCGATTACCGACAACTGAATCAGAGAATGATACCCGATCGATTTCTGATTCCAAATATGGAGGAAATGCCCGAAGACTTGAAGGACAAGAGATACTTCACCTCAATTGATCTTTAAACTGGCTATTGGCAGATTCCATCGGCTGAAAAGTGTAAGGAAAAAACAACTTTTAACAGCAAAGCCGGTACATTCAGGTTCGAAGTGATGCCTTTTTGTCTCATGAATGCCCCAGATGCATTCCGGCGATTGATGAACGAGGTTTCGAAAGGACTTCCATTTGCAAGAGTTCATATCGATGATGTGGTAATTTTCTCAAACCCCCTGGATCAGCACATATCGCATGTCAGGACAGTAGTGGAGAGTACATCGGCATACAGCTTGAAAATTAAGGTGAGCGAATGCTTCCTTGCGAAATCTTCTATCCAATTACTCGTTCATATTGCCGATCAAGAGGGAATAAAAGTGGATACAGAGAAAAGGGGAAATATCAAGTTGGCACCAAGGCCCGCTTCAAAGACGGAGGTCCGAAGCTTCTTAGGACTGGCCTCATATTACAGAAGATTTATCAAAGATTTCGCCAAGACTGCAGCACCGTTACATGCCAGCACTACGAAGAACGGAAAAATTTATTGGAACAAGGAAATGCAAACTGCATTTGAGGAGCTTAAAAATAAGCTATGTGTCCCCCGAGTGCTCGTGTATCCGGATTTCAAGAGACCATTTGCTGTGGAGACATATGCCTCAGAACGGTCTTTGGATGCTGTTTTGTCCCAAAAAGATGAAAACAGAAGACTACACCCCGTTCAAATCGCAAGTCGCACTCTGAATGATGAGGAAAAGAGATACTAAATCTGCGAGAAAGAAGCGATAGCTGTTTTCTTCGCACTGCAAAATTTTCGCGTATACCTTTTATCACTCGAGAAATTTGTCTTGATGACTGATCACCAGCACTTGAGACAGCATTCCAAAAGAAAGATGTAAATCACCGCTTGGCCCGATGGCTCGACATTTTCGCAGAATATTGGTTTTAAAATATGTATAGATCCGGGCGCAATGATCAGCCTCCTGATTACCTATCCCTTTTGAGGGATCCGATGAATCCAAATGAAAAAGCTTCCGAGGACATCGTCGGAGTTGCCGAGGTGCAAGTGCCGAGCAACATCTTGTATGACGCTAGTATTCAAAGACTAATAAAAATCATTGATGGACTAGAAATGAGAAAGGTTGATCTTGAACATTTAAATTATGTACGCAGAAATCAAAAGACTTTTGCACTGTGGAATGGGAAACTCTTCCGACAAACTAAAGCCAGTCCTCGACTAGTGGCCCCTATGAAAGAAATAAAAAAGATCTTGAGGACTTTTTATGATGAGCTAGGGCATTGGAATCTCCAAAAAACCTATCAACTCATTACGGAAAGAGATGTGGTGGCCCAGTATCCATAAGTACGTCTATTACTTCGTGAAAAGCTGCGACAAATGCCAAATATTCACTCCGATAAGAAAAATATAAGACAATTCTAATCTTTTCAGTTTCCGGTCTTTTTGAAACCTTCTCAATTGACTTTGCCGGTCCATTCAAATAAATTTCTTCCGGAAACAAATATTCCCTTATATGGGTGGAATATCTTACTTGATAGCCAATAGCAATTGCATTTGAGGAGGCCAACGCCGAAGTGGTCCTGAGATTAATTGAAAATGAAATAATTGAACCGTTTGGTCTACCAGTAAGGATCATCTCGGATAGAGCCCTTGGTTTTACTGTAACTTCACCGCTTCGTTTTTTGGAATAGAAAGGGATTCAGCTGAAGACCGTTCTCGCATAAGCTCCTATGTCCAACGGGAAAGCGGAGAGGATGGTTGGAACCATCAAACGAGCAATATCGAAAACTATATCGGAGAATAAAATCCAGTGGGAAGATGCATTACCAAAAGTGTTATACGGCTATCGTCGAAGAAGAGGAATAAATGGACGCTCACCATTCGAGGTAATGTACGGAAGGGCTCCTAGAATGTTACAGAGAGACATGGAAACAAATATTATCTATGAAGAGAGTAGGGAAGTTGAGCCACTGGCCACCGAAGGCTAAAGATCACACCGCGCGCTAACAAAGACAAGAAAAAGGATGCAGAGCCTCCAGTCCAAACGTTTTCAGTCAGATCTAAAGTACTTGTAGCACACGGAAAATCAATGCAACAGGCTGTGAAGTGGCCGGCCTTCCTAACAAAGTACTCGAACCCTTGCATCGTCACGGAGGAAAGACACCCGCACTATCAGCTCTGTTCAAGCTCAGGGAAGAGATCAAGGAGGGCCATCCATGCGCGTCGTCTGGTCCCTTACCATCAGAGGCCTGAAGAATTCCTTCTCACACAGGACTATGCGCAACCACGGGCATACTCATCTTTAACTATGGAATGATTCCTATGGGAGAAAAAAGGGCCTGGGAATGGATCATCTCGATTACGCGGGACTACTACTAACTCCACGTAATCATCCATTTCTACATTAATATATGCCTATGTTTTCGTACGTTGAACGGATCATTGCTACCTGAAGAAGATTTGCGAATATTAATAATAGTTCAATTCTCTTTCCAAAACGGAAGCTTCTCGGAAGCAGGTGCAGAGTTTGTTGAGGTAATATGCCATTACTCTATATATTACTCTATAGGAAAGAATGGGTAAGTAGCTATCAGAGACTTCTTGCAAACATATCTGAACGTTATCCGCCAGATTTATGTATTTCTCAAGAACAACCAATATATGCAATTGAGAGGTTACGGCTTACCCCCTGATATGGAATATAGACTGGTCCCCTATCCACTATGGGACCCATACGTTTCTTCTCCACGAAACATGAGCTCAGCAGAAGACCATGATCCTCCCGAGACCGTCATGATGAGCGGAGCAGGACCATTCAGTGATTGGGGCGGATCATCGAAAAGGGCAAGGCGTCGAGGGCAACGAGGAAGATCACCAAGGGGATAACCTCAAACACGTCCCAGTCTTCCAGGTAGAAACTATGCCTCCTTAATTTTTGGACGGCTAATATTTATTCGTTGGTTTCGCGAAATCACGGAGGACCCTCGAGAAGCCGTGGTAATTTCCTTTTTTGCAATTAGTATTTTCATGTGCTTCCAATGCATTCACGGGAAGCACCTTACTCGTGAGGACGCAGTCCTAATGTTGCGAGTTTTTTTCTTTCAGGTACCCGGTTCTGGACCCCTTGTTAGAGATGTTCGCATACTACTTCTACTATCTTAACTTTGGAAGGATTGGAGAAGTGAAATACGAATAGCTCATTAGAGGCCACTTTGAAACCATAAGCAGGATATATGAAGCTTTCGACCAAAGGGAAGAGCCTGTGATGGCACAGTACACACTCATCCACTATATCGGAAATAAGTTACTGCCATATGCTTTCAGTCAACCATATAGTCTCTCTAATGAATAGATAGAACTACCAGAAGAACAGCTGAGCAATGGGTAAGAGCCAGGAAGATCGTCTAGAGCGGGAGGCCGTGCTGTGCGCTAAATTTTCACCCGAAAGAAAGATATAGAAGAGGACCAAATTAGGATGCAACATCGGAATTTGAAAGGAATTTTTGCAGTTTCTGAATCAGCAAGAAATATTTAATTTGGATGAGTGTGGCAAATTCACGGGTTGATTTTTTTTTAAGGCACGATGTCATTAATAGATTTATTACACGTCCAAGGGTGTCATACTTATCGAAGAGGTAAGTAACAGTATTTAGTTTCAATATTTAAAGTTCGAAATCGACGTCGTTAAGTGAAGCCCTTTGAGGTCGTTGAGGAAAGCCCCGCGCCATTAAGTACCCCATCGGCTCACCCCTCTTTTGGCCCTTAACATGACCAGCCTCCGCCCTTCCCTCACCATAAACAAATCATCCCGAGGCAGCAGTCCACTCAACGCTTTGGCCCTGGTTGCCAATGGATCAACGTACTATGGTGATTATTGTAGCAAATTGGACCAGGAACGTGTTCGAGAGTGGGTCCCCCGGAACTGCTTCGAGGCGGCAGAAGAGGCAGCGAAGGAGGTGGAGGAAGAAGAAGATGAAGCCGAGGATGAAACCGAGGACTAGATGAGCCTGTGGAAGCTGCTTGTGTACGACAGTGGGGAGTTGCGATGGACGACGATGGGGAGATTGAGAGTGTGTTCGTTATCACTGATTCTTCTGACAAGGATGAAGAGGAGGATGAAGAGCAGGACGAGGAGGAGAAAGGTGAAGGAGACATACAAAGTGCTGGAATGGTGAGGAGGGTGCCGGAAAGTCAGGACCAGGTGGTCCTAACTTTGGACCCGGATGGAGGCATCTTCAGTGCTTGAGATATTTCCCAGGAGAAATGGAGAATTATAGGCCGTTCGCGTATACTTGTGGGGATTGCTTGGGTGTAATAGAGATGTTGGGTGGAATTGGTTGGCTATGAGCTACAGGGCTAAGATATTAAGAAGGAAATCTAGATATTTATCCTCATAGTATCTGCTGCTACTCTTTCTCGTTTACAAGATACCATTTGATGCATTTTGTGATTCCCAGTATGTTTATTAGAGACGTAAGGGTTACCCAAAAAGTCAATATAAGCTGAGTACACTGCTTCTTCTCAATGAGGTGGAGCAAGTTGACAGACAACTTCGGGTCAAGTTCCGAGTAGTACGAAGTTGATATTCAATTTCAAACCCAAGAACCTTTTTTCTTACACTGGTCGTAGAGCATCAGTGGTAGATCCTGTCCCTTTTATTTTTGCTTGTAGCCCTCTCACCTGTCGTTCTTGTTCAATCCTTTTTGTTCGTTCAACTATACCACGGTAGCACTTTTCTGGCTTGCAAAACCTCCTTCTTGGGGCATTTGGTTCCAAGTCTCTCTTTTTCCGACGATTTACCCGTATTAGCTTTCACTGAAGTCGCTTCACGATCTTGAAATGACTTTACAGTTGCAACTATATATAATGAAATTTGATGCGACACAGCACCTCAGAAATGGTAGTGACAGCAGATTACAGCAGTTTGCTCTTCGACAAGACTGACTGGTCACGGCTAAATTTAAATTTCAAGAACTAAACTTCAATTAAGTTCTGATACTAAAATAAAAAAGAAGCAAATAACAAGATCATTAAACATATTCAAAAATTAAAAACCACCATTAAAAAAAATTCAACGGAAATCGAAAACAGCTTCGTTGAATCAGTTGGCTTCATGATTCAGCAGGTTTCATATGTACTTTGCTTGCGCTCGCCTTTGATTTAGACTTCTTGCACTGCACCGCCGCAAAGTGCCCTTTCTAGTGCAAAAAAAATGTGACGTGGAGCCGCGAGGGGCATTTGCCGCACTCTACTGTGATCTTCACGACGACACTTGGGTTTGTGTTACTATGGCTAAGGAGATAATCAACTAAATTCAATTGAAATTTGATTCCTACTTTTCCGTTCTCGTAAGTTGCATTCTCTTAGTTGGCTCAGAATAGCTAACCATTTTTTACCCATGAAATATCGAGATAAATATGATATATACCTCATAGATTGATCTCAGGTAGGCTGTTTATGTGGTTTGCAGCAAGGTCAAAGTGTGAATTGCTCATTTTATTGCTGCCAGGCTTCAATTTATCTTTGCTAGTTCTACCTCTTTATTTTAAAGGTTTTGTTGGACTGTAATCATGAGCTCATGATCTTGCATGTAAAAAACCATGGATTCTGTATACATAAGTGTCTGTATCTAATAAAACTTGGTGAGGTCGCACGAGTGCACCAGTTAAAATTTACGTTCACGCTGGTTCCTGTTCCACAAATGACCTCCTCACAACATCCATTTCTGTGTTCGCATCCCTTTTCACTCTCGTACCCACTGCTCCTCTCAAAGTGTTGATTCACAAATTCTGTATTGCCTTTTCAAATAGTGGGCCTTGGGTTGTCTCTCACCGCCCCACTTTCCCCCATTGCATATTATAGTTCGCACCTTGAAAGTGACACTATGGCTCGGAACCTTCTGCACCAGCCCATCTGACATTCACCAAGCACCCAAACAGATACTACCTATTCTTCCCTATCCATGCTTGCAATTTCTGCGGTACTCACCAAATTGACGGCTGCTCTATCTAGATAAATTAATTCTGTATCCACCCCTCTAAATCTATCCCAAGTCAAATTGTTCTTACCTTTTGGCTTACCTGTTTCCCAAATGCATTTTTCTGAGCAAAAGGGCGCAAATGCACCACTACAAATTCCCTTTTAGATTTATGTTATCTCTTTCAAACGTATACAATGCGCACTTGGTAGCCTAGTAAACCCCCTCTACTCCAATTTTCAAACCTTTCGATCATTCTATTCGCTACTGCTCTATACCTTTTCATTCGAAACACCCCAATCGCCTACCAATCTCTAAACTACTCCAAAATGAAAAAAACATATGCCCTCTAGATTCATTTCCAAAACTTTCCTCCCTCTTCCCCTAAAAGAAATTCGATTGCTCTCCTTCTGCCCTACTGACCGTGATGAATAACTCCGCCGGCAAACCAAGAAGAAGGTGGTCCAGCCCGTTCGTCGTTTTTTCATCGAAGATAGGGCGGAGGAGGTAGGTGAGAGACAAGAGGGGGAGTTCTAGGATAGATATGGGAGACTTTTGAGGGGTGAGCAAGCCCGTGATTGGTTTACAAGAATTAGAACAAGAAGGATGAAGAGGAGGATAAAGGGGAGGGAGACAAGGAAAGTGTTGGAGTGGTGGAGCGCGGGCTAGATACTATGGGCCAGGCAGTCCCGACGCTGGGACCGAATAAGTCATCTTTAGTGGTTTAGATATCCCCTAGGAAGAAATAGAGATATGTAAGCCGTTGGCAGATATTTGTGGGACTTTTTGGCTGGTATGGATAATTAGATGATTTTCTGGATACAGTGTAGATAATTGAAACGATAAGGACCAGAATCATTTCCGCCTCAATTTAGAATCCTTTTAATATCCTTTAATATCTTCAATGTATCTTTTATTGGGACTTTTTCGTCTCCAAAATTTGTTTCTATCGAATTTATCATTTTTAGTATGGTTTTGCCAAGAGTTTAGCGGTAGCATAAAGTCAATACAAGCTGAGTAAACTCCTTCCTCAGAGCAAGAGGAGTAAAGCTGGTAGGCAATTTCAAATCAAGTCCGAAGTATTTAGGAAGTTAATAGTAAACTTACGACTCAGGAAGCGTTCTTGTTACTTTTTGTTAGCGACGGTAGGTGGTAGAACCTTCCTATTCTAAATTCAATTTTCGACTATTGGTTCCTCATCCATATATAGCACTTCCTGGTCCTGCAACTGTATTGTGGTAGCCCTCTTGTCTCTTCTAACCTCTCCGTCCTGAGATATTGAACGTTGGATATCTCTGTACCGCAGTTTGCTACTATCACAGTCCACGCCACCACCTGAACCTCCATGTAAGGATACGTCAGACATGATAATCACATTAACGAAAAGCTCATACTGCTCCTCCGACATTCATCCATCGTTCTGTGTCCCAGGAATAGTTTCACCCTCCATTGTGAACACGAACTTCCATCGCATGCACGGCACCGCATGGATATCTTAATCGAATATCTTGAGCTCTCATCACGTCCACAAGCAATTGAAGTCTGTACAGATAGCTCTGGCACCGTACGCGCCCTTCTTTTAGTCGCGCCGCCGTGAAGCTGGAGCCACGGCCAAAATTGAAGCACAGAAACCGCAACTTACGCCTCCCTTTCTCTTCTGCTAACGCCAGCTCTTACCCTTTCGACCTTGATATATATGGTGCCATCGGAGTCTCTGATCGAGCAATGCTCGCTTTTCTAGCCTCCCGCTTCGTTCATCGCCGTCGTACGAGTTCTACAACTGAATACCCCCGCTTCATAACTTCGATCTCGTCCTCCACGCTGTATCTCATGCCCGCGGCCCAACACGTAGATCCCTAGCCCTGACCGCTTCCGAGTGACCTCCTTCATCCTTCTATAAAGATCTGTGTCCTCGTTACTCGGTGAATCTTTTAAATTTGTACATATTAGCACAGAAGCGTCAATGGACTGATCTCGCATCAAAGGAAAAACCCTCATCAGACACACACACGTCGACCAAGAAAGAGCAAGAGAGAACTATAGCTCAGCAATTATTTGCGCGAAATCTTAATTAGTCCCGGCCTTGCTCTATCATCTGTACATAAATTAACAAGATACTATCGCACTGTTATAAACTTAACTCTGGAAACCATCGCAGAAAAATGAATGGCTTTTAAGAACCCAGAGCAGCTGTAACGTTTCATCACCTTCACATCGATATTTGCAGAACTTAACTCCCATCCCGACCTTCAACCTACCTTCATCCGAAATGGATCCATCGAGTATCAAACGGATTGTGAATTCTCGCCTTACTCGCCCATGTCTGCGCATTTATTCCAGAGAACATCGAAATATTTGATCCAGGGAACATCGAAATATTTGACCAATTTTTTCTCAAAGCTTGTTTTTATTGGCTGATTGCAGCCCAATTTATTCTCTTTCTGGTCATTTTCATCCCCATTACTGCCGAAAATATGATTTTCACGATTTAAAAATTAAAAATGCACCCAATGAACCAGTTTAACGAACCACAAAAATTCCCAATGCATTTCATTGAGCAAGAGCTTCTAAAACTCGCGACCTATCGTTATTTTCTACCGCTTCTTTTTTTCACTGATACAAGAACTTTTTACTGGATCGATATTTGCAATAAATCTAATCATTCATCCATAGAGAAGTATTATTCTTTCCAAATAAATTTTTTCACAGAACAAACAACGCTGCCACACAAATCCAGTCGGTATCAAGATAGTTCTATTCCCACAGTTGATGGTGATATTAGCAGACAGATCACGTCACCTTTCGTGATGAATCTTCTTAGACTTGACTACTGAAGATTTACAGGTATGATAGTGACATGTGAAATATTATGAATCTACAATACGGTTTGATCAATCAATCTAGAGGGAGTCGAAATACTGAGTAAGGGGCTAGTACATTCCTTCTGACTACTGAAAATGGAGTAGTAGGTACGGAAAATTGAACAATATTTAGTACTGCATACGTAGAACTGCCTCATAATCAATCTGCTAGTTAATTAGTCTTTATGGAAAGTGAAGAAAAAGAGAACAAAACATCAAACATAACCTGCGCGCATAAGCTAAGGGTCCAGGTTATATGAACTCTACCAACTGATCTTTACCTTTTCACTGATCTTCGCTCATCGATTCGTATACCTTCTCTCTTTATTCTTAGTTATAAAGGTACCAGTTTTTGTCCAAGGGGTCCCTTCTTTCACCAGTGATTGACTTTTATATCGCATCCCCGGAAAAAATGATGAAGTAGCAGCGTGTTGGAGCATTGAATCGGAGGCAAGCAAGACGAAAAAGCCATCCTCAATTGTTCTGATGTCCCCCAGGTATGGTTCCGTTGGATCAGATACCATTCGAAATAAATTATTTACTTGTTGATCCAATGATTTCTCATTTCCTCGAACAGAACGACTCATACGGTAGGCAGCTCCTTATCCAATCGCTGCTTGGTTGAATCAATAATACACTCTCCAACCAGACTTCTTTGGGCACGTATCTTCACCACGATAGGTTTCGCGTCCGGAGAGTTTATTGCTTCAGCAGCTAAAAATCGGCTTTTTTGAATTCTCACAGGGGGATCGGAATCTGTGGATGGTTTTGTTCTCCAAAGGCAACAGCGAACAAAAATTTTTCATCTTCGTCGGTTCCACTGGATTTACTTAATAGTATTTCCGAATTCGAAGGAAGCCGAATCTCACTTCTCTCGCCCTCGCTTGCAAACAAAATCAATTCAAACGAGCAGACGCCGGAATCAATTAAACTCGAAAAACAGTTCCCACATCTAGTTGCACCACGTCGGCTCATAGGTGTGATGTAGTTACAGTTCTGGGAGAGATCTAAAACCTGTCCGTCTTTCATCATTTTTTCTAGAGCATCGATTCCCTCATCGGAGATATCTTTGAGGGGCAGCAACATGTGCCGCTTTTTGGAGTTCTTGCAACCCTTCACAGGTGAGGAAAACTCCTAAGATATTCCGAAAAATACAATAAAGCGGACATTGGTGGTCTTATTCCTCCTTATTACTGGTCCCCCAGTACATCGCCTTCCACATAGTTTGGGATCGGCTCCATTTGATACCTTCCCGATAAATTTGCAGTACCCATTAGCTGAAATTTTTTGAATAATCCGGTACATATTTACTGCCATTTTCATCAAGATGTTGGTAGACTTAGGTAATTTTTTGGGTTGCATCTCGTTTTATACCATTATGTGACTTCTTCTGTATTGCTATGACGATATCCCAAGAAATTTGCCGAAGCTCTACTGCAATGGCGAACTCCTACGAATGAATATTTCATTCTTATCATTACCGCATTGCTCAAAAATGGTACTTGATATTCACTTTTCCGTTTAGTCTTGATTCGATATCCCATTTCATTCAGTAGCTCTTGAATATTCATGCCTCTAATAATGTGTAGAATACCTTCCTTGCTAGAATCTAACGATACCAAAAAAACTGTGTCCTTAGGAAAACCATGGAATTGAATGTACGTAGCCCCACATTGACCGTCGATTCTCGGTCGCCTTGAAAATTGAAATAGACCTCAAGCTGAGTCTCTAATTTTTTCAATTTTTTCCATGAAGCCATTTCTGAACTTCACACGATGCACCATTTTCACTCGTAATCTGCTTAGTACGGAAATTTGCATCCTCGGGCGAGTCCAGCACAATTTCATCCTCTGTAATGTAGTCGATGGCAATAACGTCATCATCAGACAGCTCATTTCGAGGGAATTTGTGACACATTTTCTGCGGAAGGAATTTCATTTTGAGTACGTCTGAAAGGGATAATTTCTTTGCTATTGTACTGGTTTGGATCAGGGGTGTTGAGTAGGAGGCCTATGGTCCGACAATGAGGGTTCCAGAATTTTTCTTATTCTCGACAACAAAATTTCTTGAATACTATTTCGGCTAGGCCAAACTTACAGTTCGATAGTACTAACTACTGTTTAGACTGGGTCCCATTCGAAAACGCCTCAATAGCTACATCTACGATATTTAGATTTTCATTTCCTTTTAATCAGCCATCAACAGAGATTATTGTTTATTGCCTTTCCAATACACACTGTTGAATTGTCTAATGATGAAGTTAGTTGGAACCTTGTCAAAGGTTCGGTGCAATGTCAACTTTATCGAATTAGTTCTATGCGTGAATTATATTCTTTTCCCGCAAAAGATGATACTATATTGCCAACTGCTGCATTTTACTGTTTCCTCTACAATTGCAGAAATTCCAATACATTTCTCTAATCTCCATTGGAAAACCTATGGTAATAGTCATTCCTTGTCTGATCCAAGTGACTTTATTGTCAATCATTAAACGATTTCGTTCTGTTCACTCCCGATTTCCGGGGGTAAATATGGGGTGATTTAATATTTGAAAAATATGGACGGTTGTGGCCCGGAATATCCTAAAGGGTTTTTACTGGTCGCTATTGTTAATAGTCATGATATATCCGCAAACCATTTACTGTGCCTTCCATTGCGACCAATAAAATTGTACCGTCCCGTAATTTTTATGGAGTTACGTAAATGAAGAACGCAAAACACTGAGGTTTGTCCGCAACCATGTTTCATAAACTTCTGAAATTAGTAAACTCAATTTTTCAGGTCTAACTTCCATTACCGGACAGATCTGATCGCATTCAAGAAAACAAATTATCTGTCGCAAAATTTCTCCTTTTTTACCTATCCCAGAGCTATCCAGGGCCTTAAGTACTGTATTCATGCTAGAAACTATACTGCTCATGTGTTTTGTCCTAGCTTTCCGCTTTTACATATGAATCGAGAGCGTCCTCATAGATCACAAAGAATAAAAATTATAACGCCGTATTAAAATGATAATTCACCATGATTATAAGAATTCATATTTAATTGTCTACTCACAACGGCTCCCTCGTGCTTTTTCGCTCCAATCTCAACAGTATCAAGCTCTAAAATAAAATACTTTTCATTAGCATGTAATTAAATTGATTACAGTTATGAACTTACATATAGTAGACATTAGTCTAGGCCACTCCTTATTGTCATTCATAGAACTGTGTTGATTTTATTAATTAAAATATATACGAAATCCCCATTAATATTCCCATATGGCATTGCATCTCAAGCCCGTGTGGGCTGAGGCGATTATCCTGTGGGTCTGTGAATGAGTGGAGCGTCCTCCAGGAATTTCGCACGGTAATTCACCTGGAGATACTCAGAAATCTTTTGGTTAATGGTTTCTAATCCTTTAAGAAAAGGGAGACTACTGCTATACGACAAGTATGTAACGATTCTCCGATTTTTGTAACTGATAAACGTCCTATTTATTCATTCATTTAAATAAATCATGTAAAACCGATTAAACTTTACTTTTGTACCTTGAGAATACAGTTTGTGCCGATGGTTCCAATATATCGCTGACTCTACATGACGTAAGTCATATCTTTTGGGATATGCCATTCCCTCGCCTGAAATACTAATCGTTTTGATACTCATCCTCACCATATTCAAATAATGGATAGACTAGCTCAATATCTCTGATTACGGAAAACTAACACATGTAACCCTCTTTTCAGTGAGGTCCCATCCTAACGTACTGCTCGAATTTTTCTTCACTGGAATCAATGTTTATTTCCAATATTGTATTAGTCATACATGGATGCTCAAAAAAGCATTACTTATAATTTGTCCGAGCTTTGTTGGAACCATGATTTATTTGTTTTTCTTACTCGATACATTGACAAGTTGTTAAAAAATTTACATTGCGTGTTGACTATTGATGATACGCACATTTGTAGTCCTCAAGTTTAAGTTTTTCATCAAATCGGGAAGCAGATTACCTGAAAGAATCTTCCGTTTTCAATGTTACCCTTCCATGAATCTAGTATGGAGTCCAAAATGAAATAAGTCTGATAATTAGCAAGCACTCTACTCTACAGTCGGTGCATCAGTTCTGTGATCTGCGATGTTGTTCTCCTACAATGTGTTATCTCCTTTGGGGTCGTTCAACGGCATTACTTATGTAATTGGATTTTTACATACAATCTACCGCGCAACACGCTAGCTACATGAAGACCACCGACCACTGTCGTCCAAACCTACGGATTACATTGTACAGGAACGGCCTGATTGTCCAAAGGCGAACCTTTGGGTCAGGTGCGTTAAACTTAACGTATCAAACAGGACTCGAGACAGAGCGTTGTTGAGTGACGATAGTAGTACGAAATACTAGCTGTTTACTTTGTACAATGATGAAGATGTAAAGTTACATACCAAAGTCAATGGTAGGTAGTTAAGTACTCAACAGTAAACAATTAGCAAATGAGCGTGAATAATGAAAGGATGTGAACCATTTAGATGCATTGGAAATGTGCATGGCTTCCGGTTACAGTGAATAAGTTCGACAAACACCTCTTCCATACATTAAAATAACCCAAACATTCTCCCTCTACGGATTAGATTGTTTTCATTGATGTAATGAATCAGATCTTGCATTTGATCGAATCTGTACAGTATTAATTTGGTCCAAAGAAGCCTCCCACAAATTGTTGGAGACTGCTTGTGTGCGAGGCTAGGTTTAGAGTATGTGGCCCATGAGGTGCAATCTGGGTCCGGCTGAAGGGACCACAAAATGTTGTGGCTACTGTACAGTGTAAGCTGTACTGTAGGCAGCTGTAATTATTGATAACCCTAGTTTCCGTGGGATATGGGACAGCTGTCCATGGGGGTTGCCGCCGCCGTCTTACTGTACAGTACACTAGCCGGACGGAATGAGACCGCAGAGGGTCAATAAGTAAACTGGCAAAGGGCCGCGGGTAAGTGCGACGAAGGCACCATCACGATCGCCATCTTCACAAATGACTGCTGCATATGGCTATAGGTCGTTCAATCAATTCAACATCACACTCCTGCTCCTTGTCTTGTTTCAACAGAAGCAGATTTTTCTTGCAGCACTTGAGCGTATCATACTTGATTTATACTCACAAATCACATGTTTCTAGTCGTCCATCACCTTTATCTTTTCAGTAATAATCCATATATGTATATTCGATTTGAAATTTTTTTCTTTCCTCGTTGTTCTATATTCCTGACATTCTTTTCACTTATATCATGTTTGATTTTTTGAGTGAACTTGTGTAGTATACCCAATTCATTTTGAATATTTGCTCTAAAACTTCAATGAAGCAAAACCCTTCCCATACCATACTAGACATCGATTTATAGACATCTTTTATTCACAAAGTGACAAACAAAAAATGATAGGAGGTATGATCTGTCGTTTTTTTGACGTTTCTTGTACATAACATTCAGATCAAACGTTAAGTTCGCCTCCTTCGATGCTAATTTTATCGTAAAAATCTTAACCATTCCATTTCATATGTTCAATGCGTCCCTGTCAATCCTTTTATGATTTGTCAATTTTTCATGCAGCCGGATCACCGAGTTACCCGTATCTCTCTTACCTCAATTAGCACTGCCAATATCTCAATCAGGAGCAATGCAGTCCAGTTGAGTTAATATTACACATTTGTTCAATCACAAAATTAGTTAATTTTAATGACTCTGATTACATAAAGGGAAAAATGTTCACCTTTTCTTTATTTACTCGGCTTTTCCCTTCTTTGCACCCTGCTTGTGTTACAGTTGGAGGTTCGGGAGCAACAACATCTCATATAGCAGTAGCGCAATACTCCTCTTAGCTGTCAGAACTGGGAACTTATAATGAGGTCAGTTGACACCAGTGGAGAGGCGAAACAAGGGCCGCCGGGAGCGGAGACTGCGCCTACAGCTGTACGGAATAATGATTACTGTCGGATGCACTCCAGTAAATCCTATAGAAATTTCAAGGTCTCTTACTGTTCTGTCTTTTGTAAGTCTGTACCCATTCCAACAACTCACAGAGGACACAACATTTTTAACTCCTTAACCAATAAAATTACACAGATTTACCCCCCGCTTCTAGGATATTTTGACAATCCTAATTGTTGGCGGGAATTTCCGGTGAAAGAACTAGATGGAAGCTATTTTATACGATCGCATCTCGATCAACGCATACTCCGCTCTATGCTCGCAACGTTGAAGGTTTCTTTAATTACAACAGCAATTTTACTGTATTTTTGAATAAAGCTTCCTTCACATAAACATAAATTACAGTACTGTATGGGTACAGACCTTACAGTTTCGATTTGCGGTATAAACAACGCCTCGAAAATATATTAAGTATTTCTTGCCATATGGACTATTTTGGACATACTGGTGTATTAAGAGGGGAGCTTGGGGTTTCTTTAATCCATAAAAAATGAGGTCAGCTGCTCTCTTAGAGATGTAATGATATGTATAAAAGCTTACAATGTAAAGGATTGTCGGTATGCCGTGAAAACGCTAGAAAACTGGCTGAAGCCTACCCAAAGTACGCGGCATTGGACATCGCTGATGCCTCGGAATGACCTTTTGTTGAGACCTGTTTGAGCTTTGCGTATTTCTCAATTGCCCTCTTAGCGATATTTAGTGCGACTTTGTGTAGCAACGCGTGAGCGACCAGTGTCCTAAGGTGAAATCTAACTAATTGCTTACAGTTTCAACATTCGATTAAATTACTTATTTACATGTTTCGTTCGAAACAAAACTATTTATTCCTTACATTCAGTACGATAAGCATTCTTTCCTCTCCTAATATACTTCTGTACTGCTTCTGTTCATGCCTGCAAAATCTGACCTTCACTATTGTTTCCACAGCAAAATCCGACATCTGCTTTTTTTTCAGCTGCAAAATCTGACCTTCAATTTTTTTGCTGTAATCTCTAACCTTCACTCTTTTTTTCCGTTGCAAAATCTGACCTTCACTTTTGTTGACGCTTTTAAATCTGAAGTAAAAGGTAGAATTCATCGTTCTCAATGGTAGTGCAACGACAGGACGTGGACCCTTGCCGGCAGTGATGCTCCATTTTGGTAACTGAATGCTGCTAAACGTCTCAATCTGATGGTCTCCCTTCAATGCGCACAAGCGGTCCCTCTTGATAAAAAATGACATCTAGGCTCTTTTGAAGCATGATAAAGGACTCTGATTTCATCACCGTACTTTACGTTGATATGGCTCATCGAAAAAAAAATTTTTATGCATTCAGTATCTACAGTACTGAAGACTGCGCACGTCCTAACTATACGGCTAAGATCTAACCGGATGTACCTCGTCGTCAATGCGCATCGGGACTCGGGACAGGATAGCTTGAGCAATGGATGACCAGAGGGTGCAACTCAGTCTCCGGTAGATACGGCGGCGGATAACACCAGGTGTCGAGTGACACCTGGGCGCGATCCGTGGAACTAACCCCTCGATAAACGCTATTGTACCAGGGGAAGTTGCACCCAGGGAATCAAACGCCAGAGGTCGAAACGTGAAGTTCGGCGTGTAGGGCGCAGAAGATGGGCCAGTTGAGGGATCGGGGAGGCGTCGGTCGATGTTGTGTTCCAGAGTTGTGACCTTGTCGCGGGCCGCCAGTGCAGCAGCGCCACCGGCAACCTGGGTCGCCATGGTGCGAACTGCGGCCTTGAATGGTGAGACCACATTAATGTCATACGCAATGAGGCGCAACGATGTGCCTTCCGGGTTTGGGGAGGGGGTTGTACCAGGATATCGGCGGGCCGGATCTCAGTGCCCGGGACGAGGGAGATATCCTCGTGCTGAGTATCGAGACCTGCGGCGCGGGTAACGTGTGTCGCAAACGCATTACAGAGCGAGTTATGGCGGAGACGACGGCCGGAACCAGGGCAGCAGAGTTCTGCGGCGTGATCCCGAGGGTGTCTAAGGATTGATCACAGTGGTGGCAGTTGAGGGGCATGGAGTCATCATACATGCCCGAGTTGACGGCAGAACATGGTCTACCAGTTTGTGGTGGGCACTTTCGTAGCTGCCGTGGGGTAAGCGAAGATAATCGCTGCAGCGGGGCTGCGGCGGAAAGCTAAGCCATGGATGCGATGTCGAATTTCGGCGTCGCTATGGGCGTTTAGGTTCGGCGCATTCGCCCAGGAGTCGTCTTGCCAATGTACTCTTGTCCGTGCCTCTTGCTGCACCCGTTTGAGAGTGGTTACAGTGTCGGTGGGTGAAGCAGCTAGAGTTGGAGGGTCAAGGGTCGAGAGGTCCACTATCCCGGGTATGGACAGGGCGAAACGGCGGAGAGAAGGCCCAGCCTGACGGAGGAGGAAGGATCGGTCGCCGCGGAAGCGGCCAAAAACTAGTGCACAAGCACGCGGCGTGGCGTATGCGGAAGTATGCTGGCGTGCGGGCGCAGAATCAATGATGCTGGCAGCAGCAGCTCCGTGGAGGCACAAGGCGATGCTTTCGAAGCCCTGACCTCCGAGGTGGATGGGAGGCAGATTTGGTTCTAGGCTCGGTCCTTGAGTGCGATGCCATCTAACTTTTTATACGATGACCGTTGTAGATTATCGAATTCTTCTGCAGAGGACTCAGCTAAGCGCGGATCTGAGAGCTTGAATGCATGCGATAGGAGACATGCAGAGGCACAGATCCGGTGCATGTGGAACCGGGCGCTAGCGTCGCGGATCAGCAGGAGGCGGTCCAGGGTGCAGCGGCACTGAGCGATCTTGGACCGGAGAAAACTTTCCGAGGACGTCTTGCTGCCGATGGGGGCTCCTAAGAGCGAAAAGCCGTCCCGCGAGCATTCTGCGGGAGGGAATTCCGCTAAGAGGGCTGCTCGATCAGGAGGCACGATGTGAGGTCAATATATCTGATGTGCGCAAATTCGCACCAGAAAAAAAACTAGAAGAGGACCAAAGTTGTATACAGTAACGTAATTTGCAAGATATTTTTACAGTTTCTGAATTTGCAAGATATTTTTAATTTGGATGAGTGTCGCAAAATCATGGGTTGATTTTTTAATTTTAAGACCCTGTGCATTCGATAGGTGCCATTACTGTACACGTCCAAGGACGTCTTACTTTTCGAAGACGTCGCAGTATTCAAAGTTCAAAATCGACGTCGTTGAGGCAACCCCCGCCATCAACTACCCCATCAGCCCACCCCTTCTTTTGGCCCTTAACATAACCAACCTCCGCCCTTCCCTCACCATTACCAAGTCATCTCGAGGCCGTCGTCCACTCAACGCTTTGGCCCTGATGGCAAATGTTCCAACTGACTACGATGATTACTGTAGAAGGTTGGACAGGGAACGCGTTCGGGAGTGGGTCCGCCGCAACTGCTTCGAGCAAGCAGAAGAGGCAGACCCGGAAGAGAAGGAAGCGGAGGAAGCGGAGGAAGCGGACGAGAAAAAGGAGGATTGGGTGGATCCGTGGGGAGCCACTGGTGTATAACGGTGGGGGGCTCCCATGGAGAATGAAGGGGAGACTGAGGGAGTAGTTTTGATCTCTAGCTCTTCTGACGAAGATGAAGAGAGGAGTGAAGAGGAGAATGAGGAGGATGAGGGGGAGGGAAACATGGGAAGTGCTGGATTAGTGGGGAAGGAGCCAGAAAATATGGACCAGGTGGTCTCAAATCTGGAACCGGATGGGGGCGTCCTCAGTGATCTAGATATTTCGCAGGAGTCAATGGAGAATTCTAAGCCGTTCGCGGATATTTGCGTGGACTGCCTGGGTGAAATAGATATTTTGGGGGAACTGTTTGGCTCTGGTATAGAGGACTAATATATTAAGGAAAGAATCTAGACAGTTATCCTGTTAGTATCTGCTGTTAGTCTTTCTCGTTCACACGATTCCATTTGGTGCATTTTATCGTTCTTAGTATGTTTCTGTGAGACTTAAGGGTTAGCCAAAAAGTCTACATAAGCTGAGTAAACTGCTTCCTCTTGTGGAGGTCAAGCAAGTAGGCATACAACTTTAAGCCAAGTCACGGGTAGTAAGATGTTGAAACTCAACTTCAAACCCAAGAAACCTTGTTCCTACGCTGCTCATAGAGCATCAGTGGTAGACACTTCCCTTTCATACTTGCTTGTAGGCCTCTCAACTCTCTTCCATATACATTCCTTTTTGTTCGTTCACCTATACCACGGTAGTATTTTTGTCGCTCGCAGCACCTCCTTCTTGGGGTAGTTGGTTCTAAGTATCTCTTCTCCCGACGACTTACCCTGTCAATATCCGTGTCTTATGTGGGTTGACATGGAAGTCGAGCGTAGGACCATCTCGGGCGAGGAGCCTGAGCGCGTGACGGATGGCGCCAAGGTTCCCGACGATCGTGCCATCATCGGCAAACCATTGGCAGAGAGCAATGTTGGGGATCTCAGCAATCCGACGGATGAGGGGTTGGATTGTTAGCGAGAACAACATGCCGGCCGGGTCACCCTGTTGGGTGCCCTGGGCACTTGGTATGACGGTGCGATCCAGGTTCGGGACAAGCAATGGCGGTTGCATTCGGCCGTAGATCATTTTTGCGAAGCGGGCTAGCGAGGGGGCGAGCATTGGTAGGTGGTCCAGCATAGACTGCCGAACAACACGGTTAAAGGCATTGTTAGCGTCTATGAGGACCGTGGCGACATTCGGGGTGGCGGAGAAGCGGCGTAGTGTCGTGCTGAGGTCGTGGACAATAGAGTCCAACCCGGCTTTAAAACCGTTGGCGGTCTGATGCGGCGAAATTACCGAGTGTGAAACGGCTCTTGCGGCCGGGAGCAGTGCCTTCGTCACTATTCTGCAGAGCACAGACCCGATGGCGATCGGGCGGACCTTGTTGGGAGTCGGCTGAAGCGTGAGGAGCGTCGCCGTTGCCACGAGGGTGAGCACAGCGTCCGGGAGTTCCCCGTGTGCGAGCCGGGAAACGAGCTGTGTCAGGACACGCAGACCGATCAAGCCGGCTTCAGGACTGACGCGAGTCTTAACAAGGAGGTGGAACCAGCGGGACATCGTTCGTTCAGGTCCGGGGGACGCCACGGACCGCGTATTCCACAGCAGCCTCGGTGATGCACGGGGGCGGTGGGAGTCTTCCTTCCGGGAGCGGCGATACAGGGCGCGGCGGGGCCGGGTGCAGATCCCGGAGCCGCTGAATCGTCGCCGGGTCGTTGACGTCGGCGAGCGGGCCGTTGTGAAGGGCGCGCATGGTCTTACCGTATCGCACATCAGCGCCAAGGGCCTCTGCACGACGGGCGCGCCAGGTGTCGCCGGGACTGTTGGGGCACATGGTGTGCTTCCTTCCCACCATTCAAGCCGAGCTTGATGAGCTGCGAGAGCTTCGGCCCAGAGTGCTCCCCACTAAGAGCCAGTATAGGCACGACGGAGGCGTTCTCGGAGGGCGATCCGTTGGCTCTTGATGTCGCGCTATCCGCGCTCTCCCCGAAGACAGCGACGGAGGAAGCCGTGGGCAACATGTGGAGGTGAAGAAATGCTCATTGAGTAGCGTCTTCACTACGAGCATTCGCCGCATCTTTCACCAACTTGATAAACAGCAGAATAAATTGGGTGAGGCAGGGAGCGGGGATATCTTCGAAAATATCCGTGTCGCAGTAGGGTGTTGAGAGGTTTTCCAGGGGAGTGGGCAAGGGAATGACCCCGATGTACCATGCGGCGGGTGGTCCAATTCCATGGGGTGGACTGAATCCATGGTGGGGCGGAGCGGAGGCCGACCGGCCTCTTGGCTGATGATGGGGCTCCTCCACACCTTGTATGCCAGCCATCAACGGCTGCATGGGAACATGCGATGCGGACTCTTTACCCGTCGTTGCCGCGGAGGCGACGGTGGGAGGGAGAACGGCCATGGGCGCCGGTGGTGCGTTGGGCACCATGAGGAAAACCGACGCCTGGGCTTCTTCGGTTGCGGGGCATTGGCGTTTTGACGCCGACAGGGAAGAGCCCGGGAGCGAAATATGAGTTCGGGTGTGTTTCGAGGATCGGGGCGGGGAGCAGCAGGGGAGGAGGAGGGCGTGCCCCCGTTGGGGCGTTTGGGGCTTGTGCGGGGCCGGGTGAGGTTGGGACGTTTTTAGTTGGGACCGGGGGGTGGGTTTGACGGGTTTTTCAGCCGGTGTGCGGGCAGGCCTGCGGGCGGGATTCCCGCGGGTCGAGCGGCGCGCCTCAGCAATGAGGCGGGGATCGTGACGTAAGGCAATCGCCATGGCATTGCGGACGTGAGGGGCAACCCACGAACGCAGCGTGCGGCTCACCAGGCGAGCAGCTTCAAGTTGAAGGCGGGTGGCCACACCCTAGGCGGCAGAGAAATCCAGTGCAGAGCAGTGCTGGGTTAGCGTGAGCGGCGAAACGTGCAGGTCCGGATAGGTCAGAGTTAAGTGAGCGAGGACGTTAAAAACTTCAGGACTGATCGGCGCGGTAAAGTAGAGGAAAAACAATTTCCCAACATGCGGGAAGAGGACGAAGGGGAGCAGGGTCGTCTTGACGAGGTTGGCGGCCAAACAGAGCTGGCGGTGGGCTGTATCGAATGAGGGGAAGGAGGACGTAGTGGACGGGGCACATCCAACGTGGAAGAGGTCGAGAGCGGGCGGGTAAAAGGGTTCGGGCTCTCCCGGGGTCAATATTTTGGGGCTGCACCGATGATAACGGACGCAGAGTGGAGGGGGTGGATGGGCGGGATGGAAGACGGGATGCGACGACCTCGAACCGCGCGCGCATCCAGGGGGAGAGCATCTGCCCGCGCGGGAGACGGAGAGAGCGCGGCGGCCGCAGGAAGGGGGGGAAGTGATGGGAGTCAGGGAGTAGGGAGGCATGATGATACGGTCAGGCGAGAGAAATCAATGTATTCTTTAGGTCATACATATTTTAATGCCTCTAAGTATTTATGTAATAGTGCTCGTTTTTGTTAGGCACTGGAAGGGGTTCCGTTTTTTTTCACACCCCTGTTTGAGGGCTTCTAATTTTATTTTTTTCTTTGTTTTTTCTTTCCCTTTTTTGTTTTTTTCTTTCTTTGTTCCCTTCTTTCATTTTTTGGTTTTTTCCCCATTTTTTAAGTCCATAAAATACTCTAACTACGTCTCTTTTCGGCGAGAAAGGAAGCTCTCCTACGGTGCTTGTTACTGCGCAGGAAGGTCTCTATGTCGGTTTCCTGGGGGAAGGTAATGTGGCAATCAGTACACCGCAGAGGACCCTTGCTTTCCCTTATCCTTTGTTCTGCCCTCTGGTGCATCCCGCCAGCCTCGTAGACACTTTTCTGTCCGGAACTGACACACTCGATGTCGCAGATGCGACATTGGTACTTAGGCTTTTTGCCTTTCTTATTCCTCTCCATACTCTCCCTATCTGTTGCGACTTGAAAAGCTGTGTTACAGACAATGCGGGCCTGGACCTGAGAAAATTAGCTACGGAAGTGCCCCAAGGGCGGTTTTACGGTGAGACGGACGGGACGAAGGCAGCGCAGAGCGAGAAGGTTGTCTTGAGTAGCCAGCAGCTTAGGAAGGAGACCCGTCCCGGATAGAGATCTGTTCGGATTCTTTGGACACATCTTCGGCCTCGTCGTCAATAAGGGAATGCCTTGTGTAAGCTTTGATGGTAGACCTCTCCCCTTCGTTAGATCTGTTGACGAGACATTTCCTTTTTTTCCCTCCGACGGAGTGCCTGATGCCTTTGATGATCCCTCGGGGTACGTAGTGGCATATTTAACCCTTAAACCATTCCTCGAAGTTCCAGGAAGGTTTTTAGAGTATAGCAGTCACTGAGGGTATTGCCCCTTGAACTTCGAGCTAAGCAACAAAAGTCCAAAGAGACAAGGGACAACTGCAGTAAAATATGAAATTGCCCCCTTGAACTTCGGTATGCACACCATAATTCCAAGGAGACTAGTGACACCACTCCCCAAAGGACAACGTGGAAGAGGACAGCAACGTTCGCGTGCTTTGGGGTTTTGGTTTTGGTGTTTGGTTTTAGTATTTGAGTTTGAGGCTTTGGGGTGAGGCTTTGGGGGTGGTTGTTGTTGCTGTTGTGGCCAGTCGAGGCTTGCACCCAAATCGACAAGCCTTTATATAGAGATTCGCAATTTTCTAAAACGCACATATTAGTACTAAATTCTTAGCAAAATATTAAGTAGCCCCTAGACCCCATATTTACCTATTTTGAGGCACCTCTGATGTATTGTTGTGCAATGCACGCCATTTGTGACTCAGAGCCATGCACAGTACTGTACATGGCTCTCGTATCCAAAATTTGTGGCCACTTACACTACTGTAAATGCTCTTGTGACCATGAGTTGTGGCCACAGGACACCGACCACTATGAGCCACATATCATTATGGTAATTGTCGTGCAAATTTTGTGTTGCGCGACGGTTAGAGTCGCTAGTTGATTAGCCCGGCGTGCTCGTACAGTAAACAGTACTACTGTTCACTGCAGTAGTGTACACTGGGGAAAAGATGACCTTTTATTCAAATGCACAATGAGGGGCCCGAGCGGTCCCAGCTGGACCTATTGGGGCTCAACAGCGCTGAATTGACGCTGGTTGATCTTAACGGCAATGTAGCGTTGCACGAAGGCAGACTGTCGCGTATTCTCCTTTGTCCACACGCGAGACTCGAACTGTACAATCAGTTCGTCGGGTAGTTTCGCACCAGTGGTGGTAAAAGGCTAGGAGTGTGCGCGCGGGAACGGTAGAGTAAAGGATAGGGATATTTGGGGCAGAGCTGAGCGAACGGCGGTTGACAGAGGGGGCCGAGCTGAACGAACAGCGGAGAGTTCCAGCTACTTTACTCGTAGAACTAGAACGATAAACCTCTATGTCCGGTCGGCCGGGTGGTGCCGAAGGCCACACCGGCGGCGCAGTATTTATTCTGTACGATCCAACGACAGGAGCAGCCCCAACGGCGGCGACGGTTTTGACGAGTAATTACAGTAAGTAGTACTGTACCCTAGCTACTGTAATGACACAGACAACGTGGTTCGAAGTGCACAAAACTCCGTGAATGCGGCCTTGCCTCGTCTAGCGTCGAAACAAGTTGCGATGTCTTGTAGGAGTTGAAGGCTGGTGATGTCAATCTGGCCATAAACATCGAAGGCCAGGAGGCGCAAGTCGATGCCTTCAGACCGGCATGGGGGGCCATAATAATTGTGCTTCTCGAGGGTTGCCCGCTCGAACGTGGATGCACTGCCGTCGGCGAGGTCGCGGTAGGGACGAGAATGGGGGCTGACGATGGTGAAGTCGATGCCTTGAGGGGAGGGAGCGAAGAGTGGATCGTCAATGACCAGGTCGAGCTTCCGTTGTTCGGCCGGGCTTTTGTGGAGGTCAGCCGCCAGGGGTCGTTCACGCGAGACGGACAGGGCGATAGCAGGGTGGGTTAGGTGACGGAAGAGATGATCGCGTAGGCGGTTATGTCGTCTCACCGCGCCCACTGCGCCCTTGCAGACGGACGCGTGGTGACCGGGAGCGTCCAGTATGGGGATGGGCTGGGCTGAACTTGTCGAGCACATCGGACAGAGACGAGAGCCATCGAAGAGGGGGTTACCGAGGCGGACATCAACAATAGTGCGCCAGACTTCAGCCTCGACGTAGAGGTCGTTGCAGGAGAGCGGTAGGGTGTAGAATGGGGCGGAAGCAGCAGTGGATGCGATGGCCGCCAGGCGGGCACGGTGATGGGGGGTGGAGGGGGTTTGATTTTGTAGACGGCGGAGAGTGTCAGTATGAAGGTGTCTGGTGATTTCGTCCTGTAGCTGCCAGGCGTGGGAGTCGACCGGTTTAGGCGTACGAGAGATGAGGTTCTCGAGTCGGAGATCCGGGGGAGGTCGAGGGCAGTGGCAAGGGGGTCATAGGCGGGAGCGAGGAGGCGGGCGGGGTAGAGTCGGGTAGGGCCGAGAACTTGTTGGACGAGTGCGGAGTTAGTGAGGAGAGAGACGGTGTAGGCAATAATGTGAACGCCATAGGTCTGAGTAAGCCCAAGTCCGCCGGAGCGAAAGGGGAGTGTGACTTGGGTCCAGCCTGTGTTTGCTTGGCGGCGATGTATGCTTTCGAATACCCTTCGCATTCCCTCATCAAAGGACTTGGCAAGGGCAGCGGTTAAGTGCGGCGGGGTACTGCGGAAAAGATACATGAGCCGACATGACGAAGCGCAAAATCGTAGGATGTGAAACGCAAGATGGGGGTCATTCAACATGACGAGGGACGCCCAGAAGGTGCGGATGTTGGCAAGGGTTTCGTCCAAGAGACGATAACATCCAGCTTGGAGCCCAACTGGGCTACCAAGTACTCTGATGGGCTCCGCGGTGCTAAACTCGCACGGCAAGGCGGCTGCGTTGAGGAGTTCCGAGGGTGGGGCGGTCGGCCACCAAGCGGCAGTCTTGTGGGGGGAGAGGTTGACGTGAAAACCGGACTTCCGTCCGCGTGCGGTTAGAAAACCGAGCACCGAGCTTGCAATTTCCAGGAGCACGATGAGGTTACCGTCGTCAGCGTACCAAACATTGAGGGGGAGGCTGGGAAATGTATTGCGGAGGTCGAGGAGCAGGGGTTGCAAGGCGAGGGCGAAAAGGAGCATACCCAGGGGGTCACCCTGCTGGGTACCTGTGCCGCTGCGGATGATGTGGCGGCCAAACATAAGTCGCGAGTCAGGGCAGTACAGGAAGTGCACAAAGCGGGAGGCCTCGGGCAGCCTTGCGATTGTTTCGGCGAGGATGATGCGACGTTCAATTGAGTTGAAAGCGTTTTGGGCATCCACCTGGATGAGGACGTGGGGAGTGGGGGCGGGCGTGAGCTGGCGGATTTGCTGGCGAACGGCGTGGGCGATCACTTCGGTGGCTGAGGGCACACCCACTGCGAGTTGGAGCGGACGGAGGTAGGCAGACAGAGCCACGTTTTGTCGCGCACGTTTCATGATCCGGCGTCCGACGAGACGCCGGATGACTAAGCCAACGGCGATTGGGCGTAAGGTGCGACCTAGTGGGTCTTTAGGAAGACCCACAAGTGACGCTCCGGCGAAGTATTCCGCGAGGTCGGAGGGCGCGTCGCCGTCCACGAGGCAATTCAAAAGTTTGGTTAGCTAGTCGAGAGCGCTGTTAGACAGTTCAGCACCACCCGGAGCGTGGGAGACCGAACGCAGGATGGCGGGGCGGAGGCCGTCGGGTCCGGGGCTGGAGTGATGAGGAAGTCGACGGAGTTCGCGGCGTACTTCAGCAGCCGTGAATTTGAAGGCCCGAGGAAGGTGGGATCTGGGAGCTGCTTCGAACGGGAGCGCAGGTGCTGGGTGGAGGGCGATGAGTTTCGAAGCGTTGGCAGATGTGGGGACGACAGGTGGTACAGAGCTAAGTAGGGCCTGAGCAGCTTTCCGGGGGGAACCATTGAGCAGGACGCGTCTGCAGCGGGCGGCCGGGGTCCCCGGTCGGGGAGGGTTATGGTTTTGAATTGCAGCAAATGCATCCGTTGCTTCCTCAAGTAATTGGCGCCACTGGCCAGTGCGTGCAAGGAGGATACGTCGCTTGCGAAGAACTGGTTTGGGAAGGGCGAGCAGACGGTGTAAGCCATTCTTGACGCACGGAACATGCTCCTGATTCGACGTAGCGGCGACAGAGCTGGGCAAGAAGGTCATGAAAAGGCACCCGCAAAGAGTTAGGGAGGAATGGCAAGGTTGGTACAGGGAGGGAGAAGATAATGGAAGGGGAGCGCAATGTTGGGGGTTGTGTGGGTGGGGTCCCCCTCGTTAGTTGGCTGGGGAGGCAGCGGCTGAGGTGGCCTCAGGTGTAGCGGATGTTCGGCCGTTGGGGCGAAGTCGCTTTGCGGCCGATTCATCTGGAGCGGGCGCGGGTGGAGGTGGTGCCACGGCCGGATATTGGCGGTGGATGTCGGAAATCGAGGATTCGAGAACCTCAACAAAGTACCGCCTGGGCTTCCACAGACAGGAAGGGTCCTGCAGGCGGTCGGCTTCGGCCCGGAGGTGGGGGAGGAGCGATCGGGCATCACCATCCGAAGTGCAGTGGGCGAAAATGGGGGCAGGTGCGGAGACGGCAATTGGAGGGAGTGTGGCAGGGCAGTGTTTGCGGAAGGCGTCGTAGGCAGTTTGTGTGTGTGTGAGGGTATCCGCGGGTGCACACACGAAGGAGGTGTGGGGGTCGGCTGTGGGAACCACGGTCACGGATCCCGGGAAGCCTCCAGCCGTGAGGGCCTCCCGGAGGGAGAGTGCGTTGCGTTGGGGACGGGTTTCGCGGGGGTTGCAGACCTGGACGAACTGTTTTGGGCCGTTGTTCACGAGACGTGCACCGATGCGGTTAATGCTTTTCTGGAGGGAGGGATGGATGGCCGGTGGTTCGATGGGCGGTGCGGCGGTGCGGCGCCCGAGTATCGGTAGGCGGGTGGGAGGTTTCTACGGGGCGGCCCGAGCAGCATGGAGGTACGGCGTTGCTTGAGCGGCGGTGGTGGGGTGGGATCCGGGTTGTCGTCGGCCGTGGCGACGAGGGCCAGAAACTTTGCGACGTTCTTGGCAGCTGGGGTGCTACGGGGAACGCCGAAGGCGAAGGCCAAGGCCATGTCGTTACGCATTGTGGTTAGCAGGATATCCGGGGCGTCGGGGAGGGCGAGGTCTGTCACCTTGGACAGGGGAGCGATGAGGTCGGCGATAAGGTCGAGCGAAGTGTGTGCGGCCTGACGCATTGCACGGGCCATCTGGTCGGAGGAGCGGGATCCTGCGCGAGGGGCGGTCGAATCCGGCGCGGCGGTGCACATGTTGAGGGAAAGGGAACGAGAAGATGCGAAAAGGGAGGTTGGACAGGCTTCAGAGTTCAGACAAGGAGGGTTGACAAGCTTCAAAGTTCAGCCAAGGAGGGTTTGCGGAGGGGTAACTGCGAGTAGCTTTGACCGGAGTCGTCCGTCTAGCAGAACCCGCGGTCCTGTGTAGTACGGACTTGTGTACATAGAGTGCAATAAAGCAGAACGCGTTCCAGTACATATGATAGTGGGTCTCGAATAAAATACCACACCACAAATAGGTACCAGAGGAAGGCTAGGTCTGTGTCGTACCAATGCAACACCGAGGAAAGCGGCTGAGGGAAGAGGTTTCGAAAGGCGTTGAAGAATGCGGAACGGCTGTAAGTCTTAAGGGCATTCTTCAGGTCCGCCGAAAGAGGAGCTTGTTGCAAGTTACTTCCAGACTGGTTCACAATGCACCAAACGCCGTGAATTATCGTATCGGTTCCTGCTTTTGTGGCTATACCAACCTCAAAAGGCTTGATAGTAACCGGGGGCCTTCCCATTGACACGCCTTGCAAGGCGGCTGCTCACTAACCTGCGCAAAATCTCCCCCATTGCGATGGGGCGCAGCGTCATGTCTTTTTCTCGAGGGGTGTGAGTGGGGCTCCTGCAATCCACGGTGTGCGTGCAATAGGGGCTTTTCTCGGAAGCCAAGACGTTCACCAACTCTGTTAGCGAACCCAGGAATTTTCCCGGGAAGAACGAGGTAGGAGTCCTAAAAGTTCCTCGATATGAGAAGGGCGAAGTGCGGACCGTCCCGGAGCTGAACCGGGATTGAACGAGCGAACTGCCCGCAAAACCTCATCGTTTGTGATTGCTTGGATTTCGGGAGGTACAGAGGGAGGTTCGTAGCACTCTTTGTCCTCCTAGGGCGATTGAAGTTATTTGTTTGTTTCATGTCAGCTCAAGGCTGACATGAAACATGTAGGGATATGAGACAACTCAGGGAAGTGGGTGGCGAAAATGTGCCCGGGGCACGGCAAAGGTTGCGCAGAAAGCGCATCGTTCTCGGCTGAAACTTGGTGATCTGAAAGGCGTCCTTCTACAGGTGCCAGGTCATCCAAGACAGGGACCGGTGCAAGGACTGGATCAACGGGAACAGGGACCGGTGTTGGGACGGTGTCCGTATCAGCTTTTCGCAGTAGTGTCTCATGAAATGGGACATACTGCTTTGGCGCCATATCGACAGTGCATTTTCGGCACTTGAAAGCGCCTCGCAGCAGTTTGGTTGGACACCTTTGAACCCATGTACTGGTCGTGGCAACTGCAATACCAATAGCCCAGCTGTGCGAGATTCATGCAAACGCGACTGCGCTCATGTGTTTTCGGCCCTCCCAACTTTTGACACGCTCAAGTGGGCGTTGCGAAGGTGGGCCAGGAGGTGGTCGACTGTGGTAATATTTCTCTTCTCCCGTGGGCATGGTGGGCAGTAGCCTGGGCGGGGTAGCAGCCTTGCCGTGGTAGGCCCCGTCTTTTGGGGGTGCTGAGACCCATTTGTCATGTGTAGGACGGATCCCGCGTCGGGACTGAATGGAGTTGAGGATGTGGTGCGGGGATATGTTCCAATTGCGAGTTGGTTGGGGTGGAACGGGCGACGTGGGTGTTGTGAGGCATTGCTGCTGGTGCTGAGTACTTTTGTGAAGTCGCGATCAATTGGTGTGAATCCCCAGTGGTCGGGCTGCGATTGACCAAGACTCCTAGCCAGATTGCCGGCTGACTGTCGTTGTTGGTAGTCCGCAGTGAGCGTCCGGATTCCAGAAACACAGTGTTCTCAGCGCGATTTCGACGAATGAATATTCATGTAGTAATATTGATACTCTCGACATAGACCGGCATGTTCTCATGGATGGCCTCGCCGTCGACTTTAGCTCTCTAGACAAGCTGCTTGGTATAGTATAGCCATGTGAAGTGATAGTGAATGAATGAATGAAGATAGTGTAGTGTTGACACGATTGCTGACTGCAAAGTTTGAAACAAACGAAACGTTGTAGACGTGTGGAAATCGTTGAGGCGCCTGGTGAGTCGAGTGGATTGGAGTGTAGTTGCTACGATTACGCTCCGACTCGGCTCGGTGTTTGCAGGGAAGACGGTTGGGTGAATGGATGTGGTGAGGTTTGAGGACGGGGTAATACCTGCCGTCGGTGCTGTCGCAGCAGTTGGGTATCAGTAGCTGAGAGCAGAAAATTCTGACGTCATATTGGCAGTGAAAGAGGTTTGTGTGGATCAAGTGTTTTGATTGCAAGAATGATCTGGGGCAGAGGAGTTATGGTAGACTCGAAAGACGTTTGGGCTTTAGTGTTTTTTTTATCGGACGGATGGGGCACGTTATGTCAAGGAGAGTGACCAATAGGGCATAGGTTTGGTGCGGCATAGTGTACCTCTGTCGCCCCATTGTTTCGCTGCTGAGATCATCTAAAATACTGTAGTGTATTCCATTCCAAATTTTCTAGGATGGCCCCTGCGTGAGTAGTACAGTACAGTACTGTACATACGTACTTGTGCCCCCATCTATTCAAAGCCCCGTCAACTCACCTCCAACTTTTCAACTCTTCAACTCTTCATCCTCCCATCCTCCCATCCTCCCATCCTCCAAGCCCAGCCCAGCCCAGCCCACAATGGCCTCCCCTTCCCCCAGCAATCTCCTCTCTACCACTCCCACCCTCACCGACCTCTCCACACTCTGCGCACTACGCCCCCTCACAATCCCATCCCCCCCTCCGCCCCCTCCATCCTCGACCACCTTCTCAAACTAATTTCCCCAAAATGGATCTCCGATTTCCTCTTCACCCCCTCCGCCATTCAAGTCCCCCACCTTCTCTCCCCCACCCTCTCCACCTCCTCCCTCCTCGCCCACATCACCACCACCCGATCCTCCCCCGAAGAAACCCTGCACAACGCCGCCCAATTTCTCTTCTCCCCCGCCTTTACCGCCCACACCCTCACCCTCGGTTTCGGCGCCATGCACGGCGTCGAGCTTCGCGGCGCCACCCTCACCACTCGTGTACCCCTCATCATGCCGCTACGATTTCTACGCAACGCGGCCACACGCGAGTTTCTCATGGTCACCGATACCCCACAGGCCGACTGTGTTTTGATTTATTATTCGCATCACCGCTCCCCGACCACTGCATGTGCGTTTACGGCGCGCTTTCGACGCGCCCGGTTATTGGCCAGCATCGAGCAGAATCACGGCCTTGTCGATTTGGGCACCTTGTTGCCTGCGTTGGTGAATATTCTCGAGGAGACTCATGTGAGGCCATGTCCGGTGTGTGGCATGCCGGTGAGTGCGCGGTGTGATTGTGTGAGGGGGGGTCCATGCCGGCGCATCCGTTTGACTTTGATCATTTTCGGAGGGAGTTTGTGAATGACTTTGGGGTGTTTCAGGGCGTTGCGAATAAGAGGACGGGGGAGGGGGTGCATACGGTGCAGGGAGTGCGGGTGAATATGCAGGCGGTGGAGAATGAGGCGGCGGTGGCTATGTTGGCGGGGTGTGTGGTGAGACAGGCGGTGGGGAGGGCGCAGAGTCCGTGGGATAGTGTACGGTTTGGCAAGTATGGGGAGGTGGGGGGAGAGGACGTGGTAGGCGAGCTGTTGTTGGAGGGGGGGAGGGAATTGAGTAGTCCGGTGAGCACGGGGACGGGGACTAGTGTGGGGAGTTTTATCGGTGGAGGTGGTGTGGAGAGTGTGGGCAGTTTGGGTGGGAGTGTGGGACGCATGGAGGCGGATATGGACGGGTTTGAGGTGGGGACTAGTGTGAAGGGAAGGGGGGAGATGGCGGAGACGGCAGGCAGTTTGGAATGGTGGGAATTGGTGGGCACTGAGGAGGGAGGCGAGGCGGAGGGGAGTAGGGACGTGAGGGCGGACTTGGAGCTGGCGATGAAGAGGAAACTGGCGGATGAGAGGAGAAAGGAGCGGAATCGGGAAAGTGCAAAGAGGAGTAATGCCAAGAACAAGAAAAAGAGAGAGGAACAGCAAAAGGAACTGAGGGAGCTGTATGAACGGGAGGAGATTTTACGGGCCAAGGAGACAAGGCTGAGAAGGGAAAACCTGAGACTCAAGGAACGGATGCGGAACCGCGGGAGAATGGAACAGCAGAGCAGTGACGGGCGGACAATGGGAGTGCATCCAACGTGGCGTGCGGAATGTGCGTGATTTGCATGTGTGTTTATGTGTTTGTGTGTAGGTAATTGTTAAAGGGATGAGGATTTACAGGCACGTGTGGCGAGGGCAGCGGCTCGGATGGGGAGCAAGGGCATGAGGACGGGGGCGAGGATGGAAGCGGAACAACGAGCCGGGTCGGACAGGTGGCGCTACTGGATGCTACGAAGCGCACACGGGTGAGGAGCACCATGCGGCGCGTTTGGAGTGGGTGCGGGATTGCTGCTGGAGACGGCAAGCTAGGCGGGTGAGGTGGTGGCGGAGTAGCGGTTGAAAACGGTTCGGTTAGCATGGGGTTTTGCAAAGGGATAGATTTAGTATCTGCATGTTGTAAGAAAAGCAGATATTGCATACGTGGCTTAAAACGGCCTTTTGAGTAAAAGTACACTAGTGTTGTTACTGGTCGGTTGCACGGCAGCGCTTTGCTTTCCTTGCTCCCGTGGCAAAAGAGTCCAGCCTACAGGCGTTGTTGTTGTCGTACGACATTCTCTGAGTTGTCCCTCGTGCACTACGGCACAACAGTGCGCCAACTTGGTACTGGCAAATCACCGCTTTGCAATACTGGCGAGGACTGTGTTGGCACACTGTTGCATCGCTATTGCACTACTGCTAGTACGGCAGCTCAAAACATTTGGCGGAGTCAACATTGCAGTCGGTATACTGTACTGTACTGTGGTAGTCGGCGGATTCCCGCATCCTCCTCGCACTGGTGAGCATGGATCAAACAACACGATTTCTCTCTTGCAACCGAGTCTTTTTCCCGTCCTAGACGCCGACTACAAAGACTCGTGTGTCACAACCCTGCCTTTATCACGCAAAAGATTCATGGAATGAAAGCTGACAGTGCACGTTGTGATGTACCGCCGGTCAACACGTTATCCAATTGCACGACATGACCTGTCCCTGTGATACATAGTGGGAATTTCATCGTCGAGATGCTGTCGGTTGCCTCTTTACATGTTACTAATCAACCGACAAGCTCAGTATTTTCTACAGTTTCTGGGTTTCTCTTTTCATGTACCGTACTATTTTGCTTGCAATGCTGCCCTTCTTTCCACGAAAATACTCCATTTTTCCCGCATTCCGATCCTTTTTCATCTCACTGCAAAAACGCCTCTAGCAGAATCGACACAAAGCTGCCAAGTCGATTTATTTACTACGTTTCGTACCTCAAACTTCAGATCCAGTTGTAGACCTCGGTCGATGTTTTCCACAGTTTCTTCCGAGCAGACACTGCAGAGTTCTGATATTCAAAGCAACCGTCAGTACAGTACAGAACAGTACCTTTCTCTTACAGTATAATTTAATGGGGGTTTACTCATTAATTTTCTTCAATAATAGAGATTAGAGATATTTGTAAAGGGCCACTAAAATTGACTAGCTTTGGAGCGGGACGCAAACTTCTGCAAGTTGCGGGCTACGACCAATCGCTGAAGCTGCACACGTGGACCAAATGGCATAGCTAAGCTTTTGACAAAGCCGAGAGGATGTACCATCGCCTTGAAGCTTCCGATACGGGCCGCGATGGCGGCCGCATACTCGTCGACCACCTTGGATGTGGTCCCCGACGGACATCCCAGGGAATCAAAGGCTAGCGGGACAAACTGCCAGCCGAGAACCGGGCGTCCCGGTGAAGCATGACAGGAGTGGCGGCGATTTTGGTCGCAAAGTCCCTCAGTTTCCGTCGTTCTGCCGCATTGGCGACAGCGCGCGCTTCCAGGGCTCCCTTGGATAGGAAGCACTGTTGGAAAGGTGAGGAGACTGTGATGTCAGATGCAATCGGGAGAGGGGGCATAGGGTTTTCCGGGCAAGTAGTCGGGTGGACGAGTATGTCGGCAGGTCGGGCGTCAAGTCTGGCAAGTAAATTCAGGACTTCATAGTGGCGCCAGCTCCAGCGGCTTTGAACAGGTCTCATGGAGTGACATTATCTGCTGTACAGTTACTTTACAGTATCATAGTACTATACTGTATTGTACTGTACCCTTCTCAAGGGCTATATTTGAGACAGGGCTATATTTTGGACTCCTTCCCGCCACCTTGTAGCAGAAAGCAAAACACCATTTCAACCGAAATACTGCCAGTACCGCGCCATCTGAGTCCTGCTAAATAGCTACAGATCGTATTCATTCGGCTATAGTACATCTAAAAGTTCTGTCGTAGTAGCCATACCTCTACGCAGTCAGTACAGCGACATGCCTCCTTCAATGAGGCGCCAAGCCGCCGATCACAAACGGCGGCTAACCAAGCTCTAACATCAGTCTTAACAACGCCTCTCAGCCGTCAAGCTCTTAAAAGAGGGACGAGCAGTTCGTCCAGTTGCTAGAACGACAGGTATTTCCCGCAGCACCGTCGAACATCTACGTCAATGTCTGACTGATAAAGATGAGGGAAAGCTTGCATATCTCATGAGTGCTTCTTTACAAGAAGGCCGTCCACTGGTTATAAGCGAGGAAGAGGCAGCTCTGCTTAACTCACGGCGCAAACTTGCCTCAAAAAGAGGCTCTGCCGTGAAAAACTCTTTCTTCAAACACGTTCTGTCTCGTTTTGCTGCGGATAGTGGACGCAGGCACGATAGAGACGTGCCAAGCAATGCCGCAGTAACAACCTATCGACCACAAAACCCAGACACTACCTACTGCAAAGTCGAAAACAAAGCACATGGAAAACTTGCAGAGGAGAACTATAGACACATTGATACCTTCTTCGCATCACTTTATGAAATCCAGATCATGCACACTGAAATACTTGTAAATCCGCACCGCCTATGGAACCTCGACGACACGGCTGTCGTTTGTACTTTCGGTAAATGGGAGAGGGCATTTACGTCACGAGATTCTGAAAATGGAGGCCATAAATCCGTAAAGTCAACATATGGATTTAGCAAGCACATCAAAGCAGTGATTGCTGCTTTTGCAGCAGAACTTCCTACGCTTCTATTCTTCATTATTGCTGGGAAGCGCCGCAAATCAGACTTGTTCGAACCAGTGAGCGGGAGATTTACCCAAAAGCCATATGCTATCATCAAAAGATTTGCAGAGCCCAACTGGTTCCCCAAAGACGGGTGCATCAAGCTCACGGAAAACGTCTCGATGGAAGGCCTGGTTCTGACTTCATTCGTACAACATCTACAGCATACGGCAGTCAAACACATCGCCCAATAAGAATCATTTCTTTGCTCTCTGGATGGACATTCATCACGTAAGAATCCTGCGGGGATAAAGTTTTGCGCGCAGAACATGATGGAGGCTGTCATTAACGCAGCCAATACATCCCATATTTTGCGGCCATGTGACCAGTGATGTGCGCAAATTCGCACACGAAAAAAAATCTAGAAGAGGACCAAAATTGTATACAGTATCGGAATTTGGAAGATATTTTTACAGTTTCTGAATTTGCAAGATATTTTAATTTGGGTGAGTGTCGCAAAATCATGGGTTGATTTTTTATTTTAAGACCCTTTGTCATTAATAGGTGCCGTTACTGTACATGTCCAAGGTCGTCTTACTTTTCGAAGACGTCGCAGTATTTAAAGTTCAAAATCGACGTCGTTGAGGCAATCTCCCGCCATCAACTACCCCATCAGCTCACCCCTTCTTTTGGCCCTTAACATGACCATCCTCCGCCCTTCTCTCACAATCACCAAGTCATCCCGAGGCCGTCGTCCACTCAACGCTTTGGCCCTGGTGGAAAATGGTCCAACTGATTGCGATGATTACTGTAGAAGGTTGGACCGGGAACGCGTTCGGGAGTGGGTCCGCTGTAATTGCTTCGAGCAGGCAGAAGATGCAGAGAAGGAAGAGGAGGAAGAAGAGGAAGAAGAGGAGGACTGCGTGGATCCGTGGGAGCCACTAGTGTATAACGGTGGGGGGGCTCCCATGGAGAATGAAGGGGGGACTGAGGGAGTAATTGTGATCTCTGGCTCTTCTGACGAAGATGAAGAGAGGATTGAAGAGCAAGATCAGAAGAATGAGGATGAGGAAGGGGAGGGAGACATGGAGAGTGCTGGATTAGTGGGGAAGGAGCCAGAAAATATGGACCAGGTAGTCCCGACTCTGGAATCGGATGGGAGCGTCCTCAGTGATCTAGATATTTCGCAGGAGTCAATGGAGAATTCTAAGCCGTTCGCGGATATTTGTGTGGACTGCCTGGGTGGGATGGATATTTTGGGGGAACTGTTTGGCTCTGATATAGAGGAGTAAGATATTAAGGAAAGAATCTAGATATTTATCCTGATAGTATCTGCTGTTAGTCTTTCTCGTTCACACGATTCCATTTGGTGCATTTTATGGTTCTTAGTATGTTTATTTGAGACTTTAGGGTTAGCTAAAAAGTCTATATAAGCTGAGAAAACTGCTTCCTCTTGTGGAGGTCAAGCAAGTTGGCAGACAACTTCAAGTCAAGTCCCAAGTAGTAGGAAGTTGAGAGTCAACTTCAGACCCAAGAAAGATTTTTCCTGAGCTGGTCCCAGAGCATCCGTGGTAGACCCTGCCCCTTCCATACTTGCTTGTAGCCCTCTCAACTCTCTTCCATGAACATTCCTTTTTGTTCGTTCAACTATACCACGGTAGCACTTTTTCGCTCGCAACACCTCCTTCTTGGGGTAGTTTGTTCTGAGTATCTCTTCTCCCGACGATTTACCCCTATCAACCAGCTCATCAAAAAGAGGTTTCATGAATTACTTCGGGAGATAAGCGATCAATTCTGCCGCCAAGGAAGCTGCGATACAACCAAGGTAAATTTTAACCTACCATGTGCGGTTTTTTCGGTTTGAAAAATCTGACACCCGACCTTGTCCAAGCATCATTCAAAGTTACAGGGACCTTCCCGATCCAACGAAAATTTGCAGAGAAGTATAAGACATACAAAGACGAACAGGAAGAACAAGTCAAAAAGGAAGAATCACATTTTATGAACGGGTCAGCAGTAGCGTACAGACTTCCTGCAGTGCGGCAACGTCGTCAAGATCAAGATTTGTTCAACAAATTGATGTCCATAATTGACAGCAATTGAGGAGTATCTTTGAAGATCAAAGAAATTCATGTATTACTGGTGGAGGCTGAAACTATCAACAATATACTCATAGAAAAGATAAGCAATCAGACTGAGGGCCTCACAGTAAATCCCAGAAACACATCCAGTCGCGTACTTTTTTATGATTCGGGTTCTCAAGCGGAGTGGGTGACACACAGGGAAGAGCTGCGGCGTCGGAAGGAGGCAGAATTAGCGAAACAACGAGCGGAAGAAGAACGTCAAATGGAGAAGTCCAATAAAGCCGAGGAAAGAAGTTTGGCGCGTGAAAAGGCAGAAGCAGTAGCTGAGAATCTTGAAAAAAACGAGAGCAGAGACGTCTTGAAAAAATTGCAAAGCACGGGGAACGTCGTGTGCAGCTTTTAGGTCGAAAAAGACCAAAGGAACGGAGCGTAGATGATCGAAGAAGGTTGGAAGAGCTACATTATTGTGCGAGAGCTTTCGGAAAGAATTTGACCTTATATCGGAGGGCTGTGGATCGTTATGCATGTGGCTGTCGTGCAAAGGGGAAGGAAACGCCGATACAAGTCTTTCAATTCGTCGCGGGTTTTTTTGGAAGTAGTTTCGGATGCTTCGGAAGTGGGCGGAGATGGGACGGAGGAGGCCCAAATTTTACCCCTCCTGGTTTGGGGATGATGGTGGAAGCGAGACAGCAATTCGAAGGTTCTATGGGCTATTTTGACTTCAGGGGTCATGCAGCAAATCGGAAGAATCAGCTGATCAAGCTGATTTTTTCTATGTGAATTTCATATTAAAAAGAGATACATTAATTGAAATCATTTTAAGTTTGTACTTCGCTGGCCCAATTTAAGCCCTTGAGAAGGGTACTACAATGGAAGCCTCCAAAAACCACAAATTGCAAAATAAGACGTAACCATTTGAAATAAAAACAGGCCACGAGGCGCTTTTGATCTAGTGATGAGCAGCCCCTAGCATCCGGTTAGTTCTTAGCCGTTTAGTCAGTCCTGCAGTGTACACGATAGATACTCAACGAAGTAAATTTACTTCTTCTATCTTCCCTGGAAGCCGCCGCTATCAAAAATACCCCGAAAGCGTCTATGGGCAGACGTCAACTGGGCGCGCGGGTGAGGTTATTGCGAGGGGGAATTCTTGAGGTATTTTTAATGCATGGAAGATGTGGTCGGTTATATCCGCGAGGACGAAGATGGCCACCGGCCTGGCTCTTACAGGGCAGTACGGAACCATGCACCTCTGGGTGCCTTTGAAATGGAGGTATTGGGCTGACTTCAACTCTGAAGACGGCGAGGGTGTCGATGACGCAATTGACAATACAGAGGGGCTGGACCTTGCCGAGGCGTTGGTTCAGTAATTAGCGATGGTGAGTTGCGGTCTGCCGCACATGTTGACTCCTGTTCTCGACGTAGTCAGTATCTTGATAACTCCGGAACGTAGCCGTACGTAACTCTCAAATGTAAACGACCCAAACATTTCCCCCTTTTGATACATACTAAATGGCCTCTTGCTCACAAGCACGGGCCCCTAGGAAAGACCCAACGGATCGTGGCAATTTGCCAAAATCCCAAAAATTGGTGCTATAAACACACAAAACGATCGCAAATATGAAAAAATTTCGCGGGAGTTGGATATGATTCTATGTTTGCCTCGAAAGGCTCTTTCAACGCATTACCACCTACCAGAGAGAATTTAGCCTCCAGAAGAAGCTACAGATCAACAATATGAACGCCCCCACCCACAAAGTTTGTATCACATCTTCGTCCAGTTTCATCCGGCCATCCCTTGCCGTCAACTTCTCTGGCCTCGAGAACCTCCGGCATCTTTCGCTTTCCCGTTACTCTCCTTCTTATCTCGCCGTCTCATTCCCTCTCATCTCTCAGTCACCCCACCCTCACTTCCACTTCCCCTTCCCTCAAACTTGTCAATCCATCTCCTCTTCATCTCATCACCACCCTTCACTTGAATAAACTCTCACCTCTCTTTACCATCCATAAGTACAGCTCACACCTGACGTCCCACACACTTGATTATCACCTCTTCGCTCAATTACCCTTCGCCGTATTCTCTGATCTTTCTCTGCACCCCCGAATTCCCTCCCTAATTTGAACCCAGAAATTGCGAAAGGAACCGCGTATTCGGTGCAAGTTGTGGTTGAAAAAGCACCATGTCATTCACCATCTCTTGAAACCCGAGCAGAGAATCGAGATCATGCCCCGTACCGGTAAAAAATGACATTTTATCTATCCGAAAAGCATAAGGCAAGTAAGATTAGTCGTAATATCTCCACTCTTATTTCCTACACTCACCTCCTGATAGCGCAAATCGATTGAAGCAACTTTTCGTTTCTATCACCTTCACTATATTCCCATCCGAGACCAGCACCAAAACAAGGCAATTACCGCCGACTCAGCCCGGCAGCCGGTGAGCTAGGACTCAGAGATAATTTCAGGTTACCGGTCAGCGGAGGAGCTAATGAGCGCCGAAGAGCATGGAGAGGGGTTTCCGACGAGTACAGGTTGGTAGGTGGGTTGACGGCTTCTTCCGCAGTGAAACTGAGATTTTGTAGGAGCTACAAAAAAACATTTACCTTTAGCAATAGATGACCAAGAGAAGTTATCTAGCTTACATGAGCTGCGATATCCCGTCCAAAATCGAAATCGAGAGATATCGAGAAGGAACCTTTCCGCACTCTGTTGATCACTGTCACCCATCAGAGACACAAACGCCCCACCAGGAGCTTAAAAAGCAAAAGAAATACGCAATCAGATGGCATGGAGAGCTGCTATTGGGGATGTGGCCGAGTCAGGGAGAGAATACACAGAAGATTTTAATGGCGATACTGCGCCACAGCCTTCCCTTCCCAGCGCAATTCAGTAGTGGGAAGTTCTAAGTGGAGAGTATATGACAAGCGTCTTACGTAAAAAAAAACCAAGTTCCATGTAACATAAACTCCCAATCAGAATATGATGGCAGATTAGACTAAATTTCACCACGCGCTCCTATTCTCCGCCCTCTCGTGCGGAAGAGAGCCTCTGGAAATTCGAAGCCACCAAATATAAATAGAGAAAACGTCGTGACGTTTCACAAAATATTTTCGGATGAATTTTTGCGTAGTTTTTACTTCAAAGGTGATCTTATCGAAATACATTGCAATCAATATGTTCATGAGAGGGCAAATATTGTAGAAAAAAGAAAATGGTCCATCTTGTTTCCAATAGATCGGCTTCAGACAATGAGGAGCAGAGAGATGATATTTGAGCTTCGAGAATACAGCAGATGTCTAAGAGGTTTTACTTTTACTCATAAAGTCTAAATCTATCGAAATAAAAGTTCTGTTCAATTTGCCCAAGAAAAGACAAAATTTTCATTGTTTTGAAGCAATTGATAGGTTAAATTGGCGCGTAACATGTATTAACTTCCAAAAACCACAAAGTAGAGCCGTTGAAATCAATTTTAAAATACCGATTTTATATTTTTTTTGTTATGAGATGAAATAAAACAAGTAAGAAAACGTGAAGTCCGCAAAAGATGAAAAAAGTGGTAGGCTTATAGAGCTCTACTCGGTGACTAAGTATTAACGAATCCATTGTATTTCAAAAGCTTAATTCGAACCACATAAACAGCAGAGACCTAGAGTCAAGTGTTTCTTGATATTTTTCCAAGGCTCATTTTTGCGATTCATCACTACTTTGTGATTCAACTCGTTTTTCAGAGAAGTGAAAAATTCAGAATACATTTATCCATGAAAACAGAAACGTAATGGGAGAACTTGCCTTCTCAGTGGTTCTCTATCTAGATCCTGATGGATTGGGAAGTGATAGAATGCATCTCGACAGTTTATAGTCTAACTGAAAGTCGACGCATAGAATATTCAGATTCTTCTCATTCCTAATAAATGAGTCAGCGGAGTCCATATCGAAAGAGATGGTTATTTCAGATTGCTCATCAATAAATATCACGAGATCTGCTGGATAGCAGCAGAAAAATGACATGTGCAAATGATAAACAAAACTTAAGGTATAATTAAGATTTATTTTTTGCCTACCTAAACGGCAGAAGTAAGTTCCAATGATAAATAAAAAAACCGTACAGATTTTGAAGAACTTCTGGTGGAAGCAAGAGCTGCACTGTAGGATAATTGCGTCCATTACCCGCACTTACAGCAGCATCACGGTTATGATAAATTACTTATATGAATCCCAGGCATGCATATGCAGGGTGTTAAGCGCACACGACCAGATCTTGGTTGAACTTTGGTTGAAACTTAGGTTGAGCCTGTCTGGTCTAGACCAAACGTTCCAAACTAGGATTTATATAGAACTATGGATAGCTTATTGTCGAATAGAAATGTAGTCGAGATATAGTATATGCGAATTTTCTCCCTTCAAAAAGCTCTGACAGTACTGTGAGTAGTTCTTTCGGAACTTTTATTCGGTACAAGTGACACACTCTGACAATATGTAAGATGAATATACCAAGTGACATTGAAGAGCAAGGCTAGTTTTGATTGGTGAACCACTGATAAAAAATCAGAGTATAAAACTCGCCCTTAACTATTCCAAGTGTACCGATGGGGCCAAACGTTGTGTAAAGAACTCTACGGGACAGTATAATAACGGCGAAATGCCTACTAACCCTGGCTATTAGATTAATGGTGGTTTGAATCTGCAGTAGATACAACAAATTCGTGTCAAGCTGTAAGGCCTGTGAAATACCAGTTTACAAAGGAAAGTGAACCAGTTTAATACAACAGCTTCTGACATGTGCTGATCATGATATCTGAGAATTTCAGAACAAAGAGTCTTGCTTACAGGCATTTCATCAGAATTTTTAGTATATTTTGCATTATTTCACTGCGAGAGGATTATTCCAGCGCTTCTTAACTATCCTACTTGGATATTACGGCAGCTGCATAGTTATAAGGAGGTCATTTCAAGGCTTATTTGTAATCAAGTCTTTGCTTTCAATACTTTCCTATCCAGAGTTTCAATATTTACAATCTAAGTGAGGCGAACTCAAATTAATGCCACTTTAAACAACCCACGGTCAACCGTACTACCAAATTGATTGATTAATTCATCCTAAACATCTAAAACAGTTTTTTTCGTATATTCGCTAATTTGACTTCGACCGACAAACAGATGTCAATCTTTCGTTTCGGACTGTGGTACTATCACTGCTTAAAAAGTAATGCAACATAAACTTTGGCTACATATGCACATAGTTAAAACATTTTGAGACCAAAGGTTTCAAAATTAGGTAAAAATGAACTGTCAGTTAGTACTTCATCTAGAAAACAGACGGCAGTAAGAGAATTCACGTCTTTACAGTGTTCCCTTGAATTATGAAGTTTTCAAGCTTATCTTCGCAAAAAATGATGGTCTAATAAAGAAAAGAGACCATATTTCTCAAATGTAGGTTATGGAGTAGAAAGTGGTATTTAGCACAACATATGTGAAAACATTTCGAATGAATATTTAAGTTACGGCTTTTTTCAGGAAAAGGTGGTTTTAAGAAGCAAATGAAGCTCAATATTTCACTATTTTCCTCCGCAAATCCTTTTTTCTAGAATCAGAGTGGTACAGTTCTACCCTCGGTACTTTGTCCGTAAATCTAGTTAAAATGGTACCATTCTGTTGGGCAAAAGACTGGGGCAACAAAATTTTGTAGATTAGTGATGCGAAATAGAGTATGGGAGGCTACTAAACCTGCTTCGCAGTAAAAATAAGCTCAACCAGCAATTAATGATACCTAAAGTTTATATGCCAGACAAAACTAATTGGGAGTCAGAGGCCTCTTTGTTTTTCATCCCCTTACTTTTAGGCTATTGTTCCATGGGAGTTTCATCTCTCTTTCTGTCCCTTGAACTCTAGGAAAGACGTTTCCCTCACAGGTACGTCATTTTTTTCTGTGCAGGACTTTCAAGTAGCGACTGAGGAGTCAAAAGAATGTTGAAACGCTTTGTTTGTGGCAGTTCCTGAAAACATTTGAGCAAATGATTTAATATCCATCCTGGTTTCCTATAATGATGCTATACTGGGAAGAAATTTCTTAAATTGAGGCCCGAATTTTATGTTTATTGTAAATCATTGAAAGGTATTTTTATCACTTTCACTGAGGCTCCCTCCCTATTGTACTCTATGTGAAACAAATTTTGCTTTTCTGTTGGATTTTAGCATTCCATAAGCAACAATTGTTACAATTATACTGCTCAAATAATTATCCGTTTTAATTCTTACGTGTAAAATAAAGTAATTCTTAATGATTTACATTACTATCTCAAAAACATTAAACTGTTTAGGTGTATTTTTGGTAGCAGATATTCCGTGGAATGAGTTGTGAATAGCCCCGGGATGATGAAAATACTTTAAACAGCCTCGAGCCATCAATAATATTTCAACGATCCGCTTATATTAAAATTATTATTTTATTCATCAATATTAAATGCCCTATTTCAGACATTTCTATTTATTCATACGTAAAATTTAGAATTATATATTTTTTGGATTTAAATATTTTGGGTCTTAATCGACTCAGTATTACTTTGAGGCCAAGATTTTGGTGATATTTCCGTGCGGCTCACTGGAGCAATGATAAAAGTCGTCAAGAAAATATTTAGATACTGTAAACCACGCAAAGTTGTCCATTGAAAATAACAAGAATCTAATTCTAATGAGATTAGTAGGGCTGAACAAATTTTTGTATTACGACCGCAATTATATTGATGACTTTTTCATAATAGCGCAAAAATTCAGACAGCGAAATTTATTCTTAAATGGTGCACTCTAGCTATTTCTAACGGTATTCGTAGGTTAAATCATCCATAATCAACATCGAGTGAGTTAAAAACGTTTTCGTAATCTTCTCAAAACGCGCAGCTATAATGAGTCCTTCAAAACTTTTTAATCCCCTTTTGATGCTCAAATCTCCTTATTACGTGCTTCTATTGGTTCTTCAAATATACCGGGAGCACTAGTATCTTTTTCACTCTTGGATAAGTCGAAAGTTGATACGAATCAGTTTGGGGTAGAGTCGAATACATCTTCCAAGAATAAAAAATCCGAGCCTTTCCCCCTTTTGCATGAGGACCGAATGAAATTTTCCGAACGTTTCCACCAGAACGATCTCTAAGAGACACGTTCCGAGCAAGGTCCGTTACCACTGCATTTGCGTCTGGGTGCAAGCTTCCAAGTTTGAAAAAAGAAAAGGGACAAGCCTAGACTTTGCAGAAGTCTCATGTATGGCAATTGACTGGTACGAGACTCGAGATCTGGCGTTTATAACGTAATTGACAGTCAGATAGAACTGTTAGAAAGTTCTACCAATGCGATCGAATATCTCTTCCAAGGGTACAACACCCAAGCCTTTTCCACATCATTGCGATGTATGGGTACGGGGCACTGAAAGTCGTAGCGGCCCATGAGGTCGAAGATGGTGAAGGTCGAGCGGATCAAGACCCAGATTTGTACATAAAGAAGTTTTGGTAGCATTAGGTTTGATGGCGTATCATGTGATGGCATTGCAATGGTTGTTGGGCGGGGCAGTGATGGTTTGCATGGTAGTCCGTGGTCACCATGTGGATGAATGCAGTTTTGGCAGCGTGGTCTTTACAGTGCGCAGAAAGGTTGGTCGAGGGTTCGGGTTTCGATGTGCCATTAGGCGCCTGTAAATCTATGTTTTCATTGTTTCCGAGTTGTCGCTTTTATGAAGCATGCGAGGTTTTGCATCTGTACGCTTGAAGCGATTGTAAGGAGCCCCGGTCGTGAGACTGCAACCAAGGAGTGGGGCCATAGTTACAAGTTAAAGGGAAACAGGCTGCTCACTTGCAGCTTGTTGTATACAGTCAAAGTTGGAAACCAATACACATGTCCCTCAGAGAATGTCGCCGCATCGCAGTCTACAAGGGAGAGCCGCAAACGACTGTACCGTTCAGAATCATCATCGACTGTAAGAGAATGCGAGCCAAGATGGCGGCGGCCACTTGAAACCATAAAACTGTTACTCGGATAAGAAAGAGGATAGCAACCAAGTTTGGCCGAGAGAGGTACGACAGGGGAAGGGGGAAGATGGAGCTGGTTTACAGGGAGTGGTGGTAGGTAACGGGATAGGGTAATACTAGGTTTTCCCAGGCAAGAAGGCAAGAGTCAGTAGATGTCTGCGATGTGCAATTACTGAGCCTACTATTCAGCCAACCGCGAATCGAGTATCACACGTCGACAAAGTGGATCAACTGCGGGCGGCCATGTAGTTTAGAACGTTTGCGAGGTGCCAAGCTGAACGAGTAGAAATTTTCGTAGGGATTAGCAAGGGATAGTCCAGACCCAGAGACGGTTATTGGGAAATGATGCCTTTGGTAGATATAGCAAAATCAGGTAGTGAAGTAGCAGCTCGGGTTATTACATCACGGTGGCCACGGGGATAGGGGTGTTGGCTGCGACTGTGAGGGCATGTCAGGCGGTTGAGTTTGATATTGGGAGGCGATAAACTCCGATGTTGTACGCGATTCAGCACGGAACGTGTCGAGCGGAAGCGGTCATAGCTGCCAGTCGGTGCGACATTGGCATCAATACGGTAAGTTACTCATTCTAATGGGTATGTGTAGGGGATCGTACACTGATTTGTCCGATGATACACCTGAAAAAGAGTGTCCCACTATGACAATGGAACTTTAATTGGTCAACATAGGATTGCCTCATTCATATTATTCACTAGGTTTCAGTCACGTACACTGCGAGCACCGCTCATACAGTGATGCCCTGACTGGGTAATCGATGTCTGTCACGTGCAGGGCGGGGAGGGATATGTGAGCCATTGCGTTTGATGACCTCGACCTTTACGTGCAGACCACCTTACGGAATCGCAAATATGAATATCACTCACATTGTATGAGACTTTTCTGGTCGGGGTGATTCGAGCTAAAGTACCTACGGCCATTATCGAGAACAAATGAAGGACCTTTTCATTTTATGAATATGGTGGGGAATAAAAGGCGGGGTTGATCCGGAGCGGAACGTTGAACTTAAACTTGCCAGCAATCTGATTTTTTTCATGGAGAAAGTGAAAAGTGGCTGCTTCTTGTAGTTTTTTTGGAGTATCCATCAGTCAAAGTTGCCAATGGATGACACGTGAGAAGATAATATGTACTCATTCAGCATAGTCAATTAAGGGCTAACTGGATGGACAACGTCGGCCACGTGCCGTGGTGGTGATAGATTATTTACCTCATATTATTTCTGGGGGATACACTGACTGGACTGTACTTGATGCTACAAGCTAACCGGTCAAGTCACATCAGACGCATACAGTGGAGCACGGGAACGGACAGCCTCGGTGATTCATTTTATTTTAGTGGGGGTGGTCGTCAGACTATGTCATACGAGGGAATACAGGTTACACAGGTTGCGCGGGATCCTCGCCGTGACACGGCGAGCGAGCGAGTAGGGCGGTAGCAACTCTGAACCAGATGGCATAGCTTAGGCGCTGCAGAAATTGTCCCTTGACATAATTGAACCGGGGCGCACACCGTAACGCGACATGCTTGGCGCAATCGTCAACTTGTCGTGAAGGGGTGGACAGGGCACCGAGTGTATCAAACGCCAATGGGGGACAAAATGCCATTGGACATGTGGCCCCAGATGCGTGTCGGTGGACAACAGGAGCATGTCACGGACCATCAGGCCAATTGACGGAAGTTTGGCGCCGTTGGCGAGTTTGGCAGCACCAGCACCAGCACCAGCACACTGCCTTGCTGCGTAGCGCATAGGACTGCGGAAAGATGGGGATCGAAGCGTGATGTCAAAGGAGGGAAGGAAGAGAGAAATTTGCTTGCATAAGTATATATGGTTTTCCCTGCAGATCCAATTGTACGGCTAAGAACTAACCGGATGTTCCACGTCGATCACGTGCAGTGGGTCTTGCGACAGAATCGACATTGCGATAGATGAGCACAGTGTGCAACTTGTGCGCTGATAAAGACGTCTGCAGATCACTCCTGTGGTTGTGTTAAACTTGTATACGATACGAGTGAGAAAGAAGTTTGAAGATTAATGCATTGAGTATCTACTAGAGTGTGCACCGACTGACCGACTATTCAGTTACTATTCAGCTAAAGAGGCCGTCAAACTTTCCGTTGTCCGTTGCAAGTTCCGACTATATTGTTAGCTAAGAGCTCACCAAGAGGTCCACGTAGGCCACGTGTAATATTGCTTTGTTGTATCAAATAAATAGTTCTAAGGATCCCCATGTGCCCAGGAAGCAGCTCTTGTAGCTCAGTTGGTTAGAGCGCCAGCCTAACATGCTGGAGGTCTGGAGTTCGACCCTCCACAAGAGTAGATTTTTTTTCATTTTTGGAATTTGCTGAAATATTGGCTCCTTGCCATTCTCACTAAAGACGGAAAGTTTTGGGCCAGCTAAATCTTGATCAGTTGCACCAAATTTCCGCAATTTACGGACGATCGGTTTCCGTAATAGCTCGTCAAGATGTAGAGGGATTCCGATTCCCTCCTTTATTCTCTTGTTGCCACCTAACTTTGTTTGTTCTTGAGGAGAGTAGAACAGAATTTCAGATCAACGTCACCAAGCTGAAGCACCTAAATGACAAACTATTTCAAGTAAATTGTTTCAAAACAAATTACTTACAAACAGCATGCATCCGGGATTAAAAAGCAGACCATACTTTTCAACAAGTAAACTCTCATTTGTCCCAACGCCTCTCAAGTGAACACACGTCCTATACCGCGCTGTAACGCTGAGTAAAAAATCGAGAATTCCGAGTGTGTAGCATGTGATTATCAAAACAGGACCCAAAAATGGAACGAGGACCTCCTGTTAATGATCGACAGTGGACACTGTTGCCAAATCCGAACAAATAATAGATAAAAAGTTTGCACGCATTGCAACTGTAATTTTCAGTAGTGTACCACTATACCATACTGTATTGCCTCGTACAACAGAGCTGTCGTCCCTACGCATTTACAGTAACCTTGTTTACAACTGTATGACACAGGGCTCAAATCTTTCCATTGAGTCCCAATCCCATACTATCAATGTTTACAGAGCATGCGAGATATTAGAGCTGAGAGCTGCCAAGTCTCCCACTTTTTCCAGTTTTCAACTCCACAACCGTTCCACCTTCAAGTTTATGACTGCGTATGAACATACGCCCTAGCAATTGGCTCCTCTGTTTGCCGCATGGAAATGCACTATGACGATATTCATCAAACATTATGTTCAATTTCAATATCTTTTCCAAGTTTCCGCCTTACGAAAATATTTGTCGACAAGACTTGTATGGGTCCAGAAGAGAACCTCAGCTGAAAATCAGGCCCTGTGTTTACATCGCCTGCAGAGTGGGTCGTGTTAGATTTTCTCCATTTTCTGTCCAATCATCTAACTGCACATCGAGTCTAAGATTCCCCGCATCTACAAAGTATCTCAACATTTCAATATGGTTTACAAAGTACAGATTTCAGTTTGACGTACTGTACAGTATGCTGAGTATGTCAGGTGCGCTTTTTTGCAACTGCATCATGTCACTTTTTGAAATATTCCTTCCATTTTTCTTTACTTGGCACTTTGAGTTTAGTTTCTAAACTGCAAACTGCTACCAGTCTGCGGACCAGCTCTTCCAACGTGGCAGAACAAACTGTATTCGATCTGATGAGGAGAATCGAAGCAAAGCAACTGTACTGTATTCACTGCTTTCCTAACCTGCGTAACTTTATCGATTCGGGTTTGGTAGAATATATCTTCCAACAGGAAAAACACCCCAAACTTTCCCCGGTTTAGTAGAGCCAGTGTAGCCTTGAGATCCTGACAACACGACGAGACATTTTGAGCCAACGAATAAAACAATTTTAACAATATAATCTGAAAAATCAGATAATGTGGGTAGAGAATGCTCAAATGCTCAAACTGAAGGGCATTGCTACCCGACTAGCAACACCCCGCCTACATTGTCATCTGCCTCCCAACACAATTGATAGGCATAACGTTATCCCAAGATATGTCACCACAAGACGGCCACGAGGAACAAGAAACAACATACTATATGGCAAACACCCCTCCCCACAAAAATCCATTTCCAAATCATCTACCATTTTTCCGTACATATGGCACGCAACAATCCTTACACTACCCAAGCGACATCTTTCACGAACCACACCGCCCCGTCATTTTATGCCATCACCGTCAGGTCCTCTCCACGTTGGCACCTGTGTCCAAACGTCATGTACCTCGAAAGAGCAATTACAACTTTCTAGTGCACGCGACCTGTGCAAGAGAGATTCAGGATAACAAACACACAAAGGCGACAAGCGAAAACCAGGAAATGCCGAGCGCCGTTTCATCCGAATGGAAGGCTGGATCATGAAGTTTTTTACTCGCTGCTTTCGATGAAAGTGGCACGAGGCACGAGGCTGATCCTAAACCGCACATTTGACCAACCCTGCACAAAATACACGTTGAGTGCATCGCAGTTGATGTGGCAGTCGTGTTTGCCGCAGCCTCTCGTGCGCAATTCCTTCCATGATTGTAATCACTGCATGGACCTCGCCATTACAAGAAAGTTTATGAAAGGGGTATGGGACGCTGATGCTAGGGCGTTATCCGAAAATCAACACGAAAAGGGAACATAGCATAACAAAGTTTGGAAGGATTAATTCCTGATTTATACACGTGTATGCTCATCTAAGGGCAATACTGTACCGTATAGTACCGTAAAGTGACAGCAAAGCACGGTTTTGGCACGTGAGCTGAAATCATAACGATTTCCTCTGCGGGTGAATAATCATTCAATTCAAAAATAATAGTGGCCCTCTGCAGCAGGGCAGACAGACATTACTTACGTTTTTTTCAAGCATGTATTCCTTTTGTCGATACTGAGGAACCGAGTACAAAACAGCTTTCAATGCTTTCAACAATCGTGCAATGGACATCGATCCGGAGACGCATTTGCTTTTCAACCTGCTCCTACCGTTATCTGCCATCGTGTCCTCTGCAACTAACTTGAAACTCATGCCTCAATTCAAAAGTGTGATCTCAGAAAGCAAATCGGAATACCTCCCAAATCCAGCACCGCACCAACATCCATGATCTGAAACCTCCCTCCCACTTTTATAATCTTGTGTCACATTGCATCAAGACGCACGGTAACAGCGATTAAAACAAGATGCCCTTTTCACTAGTTACAAGGATGTAAACGTAGAAAGGTGCGAGAAATGCGCGTCATTTCTAGCTCCTGTACCGAATACGCTTGTGCGGTCAAGAACCACTCATTCCTGCAGTGGACCCGACTTTTGAAATTCGAGATAACATCATGCACTCAACGGTTCGTCAATAATACGTGTTGCCCAGCAAGTCTGTCGAGGAACGTTTCCATCTTCTTATGAATCTGCCTGCTGAGATTGAGTTGGAGTGTTGATGAAAAATCAACACCTAAAGAGCACATGGACTGCTTTGCATTCAGGTAAGAATTATCCTTTCTGGATTGTAAACCATGGGTTTACTAACAGCAAATGAATTATACGAGTGTAACCTGATGAAGCTAAATCGTAAAACGTCTCGTAACACTTGCTCAACGTGCAGATCTTCCGTAAATAGTATTCTTTGTCATATTCTATGCAGCTGAATACTTTACTCAAATCTTGAAGAGTGTGCCGATTCAATGGGCACCAAAATACCACACATTTATATGTATGGAATGGCCGCGATTTGTCTCGAGATTGAACCGCCTCCAGAGGCACAAAAGGATTCAATTTTGAGTTATGACTCAACTGTAATAAAATCAGGGATTTGTAGAGTTACTATTGGAACTTTCGGGACACTTGAGGAGGAGGCAGAGGCCGGTTTCCTGTGGGTTGTCGTGAGAGAACATACAGTGAGTTATTTGCATTCATCAGAATCCAAACATTGCTTCCCGGAGGAATGAATTATCATGGTGGTACATACCGATTAGCTACAGTGCCATACCATATCTGAGTAAACTTTACTCAGTACTCAGTTTTCGAATCAAGGCAGGTGTGGCGAATGGTATCTACAGCGTAACGGACAAGTGTCAAAATAGGTGTTGAATGAATTAAACTCGTAAAAAAAAGCCACCCGCCGCCAGGCCACTACCAGTATCAAAATGATAGAAAATTTATACAACTCCGTTTAGCGAGAAGGGTAGGGTTCTGAGAATTTATTTTGATCTTTGAAAGGAATGCTTGACCGCATAAAAATGCCCCAATTGCCAATACTTTCTCATGTTTCGCAATATCAAAGGATAGCAATGCATAATGATAAATAAGGAAATGTGGCTTGTTGGCGATTCTGGAATATTTTTCTTTGAAATTGTCCATGAGTTAAGCTGCCAAAAAGTACTTTGAAAAAGAGATGCAGTGAAATGAGAGCTGCACGTGAAAGTCTAGCACGCAAAACATAAAGTTTTATTTCAAGTTTTCAAGGTAATTCACTTGGTTGAGAAACGGACTATTTTTGGAGTTGTTTGAAAGACTGCTGACGGCTTATGGAGTTCCTTCGTGAATGGAGGTTGTTCTTCAATATGTTTACAACATGTTACACAGTACTGAATTGTCAAGAACTTTGCGCTGCCTCTTGCCGTTCGGCGTGGTGCTGTACGCAAAGCTGATCCATCCAAAGAGGGAATATTCTCTGTCCAAGGTGGATTCAAGTATACTATGTTGTGGACTGCAGAAGACTTGACCATGGCCATTGCTCCTTAAACCTTGAAGGGTAACCCCGCAAATTTTTACTCCTGCTACAGCGTTGAAGTTGAGTAATAACGGAATTCCATCACATTTTTTACCGAGACTGGACTGTGAAGGTTGAGAAAGAGGCAAAAGAATAGTATTTTGTCTTGTTTGACAAAAACGCTGCCTCGAAAGTATCCATAGTAATACAAATATATGTACTGTACAGCGCATTAAACTTGTCCAAAGCGGAGAAATGGTGTTTAGGGGCGCAACGCAAGTATCCTTATCTTAGTGCAGCACCCGTACATCATCAGTTTCAGATGAGGCGGTGTTCAATAGCAGAAGAGCCTCTGGAATATGGTGCTGTCGCTGTTCCACAGTTTCCGAAATACAGCACAGGTCCTGACAAGTACTGTAATTATTAAATTAAAGTATCTAATTCGGAGCCTGCTCTTTCTCGAGGGAAAGATTTTACACAATCTCTTGACATTACAAAATCCACGCAGTGTACTCTGAAATACACTTGTCGTCACTCTTGCCTTGATCCCCTCACATTGGACAGAGACATTAAGAAATGGTATTGCAAACGCGTGTAGGGATTTTGCACCACGTCACGGACAATATTCAATAGTTTAATTGATTCAAACACAGACAGAAGCTTTAAAAGTAAATCTGTTCCAATTGATCATACCAATGCATATGCGGCATTTTTTCTAAAAAAAGCCAACAATCACTGGACCTTGTGCATTCTATGCAGGCAGCGGTCTCTAGTTGATTGGGATCATTCCTTTTTTGAACATAAGGTTTATCATGCGATGCCAACATTTTTCTAACCTTCCCACATCACCCAGCTATCCCGACGCCACAAACCACCCGCTTTCCCCGGTAGCCCGTGGCGAAAACAACGCAACTCTCACATCCTTATCTAACCTTGCCATCACCCATCCCTCCGCTCTGCTCTTTTCACGATAAAGCACCATGCTTTTCCTCCGACCTCCTCGAATCACCACCTCCCCACCTCACTCCCCTACAAGAACCGCCCACACCCGTAAATTCCTTCACAGCTTTTCCAACTTGTGCCGCACCAAGTAAATCTTGGACTTTCTCCTCACTCAACATCTTGTCCACATATCTCACCTTACGGACCTTTCCTCACCTGGCATATCACTTACCCTTGATCTCACAGCCACTCGCGTCAAAGCGCTCACTCTTCATCCTGATTCCATTATCCTCCTCCGCTCCCTAACTACTCCCTTTAAATACATTCGCTCTCGCATCTTACCTCTGTTATCCTTCTCACTCATATACTCTCCACATCAGTGTCTGTGAGGGCCAAGCAAGTCTTGGATTTCTTTCGCCTCCAACCCCGCTCTTCTTCTACACGTACTTCCTCTGTTTAGGCTTTTGCTTTGTTTGCCATTCTGCCGACCGAAAGCTTCTTTCCATCGCCGACTTCGCATCGGGACTGCATCCTCATCTACTACTCCAAGCGTTACCCAGCCACATACTTTGTCGCTGCGTCATACGCCTTTCTTGTTCAACACTGCCTGCTTTCATTGCGAAAAACAGTGTCAAACACCTCGACAGCGCAGCATCTACTTTCTCCTCGATACAGTATTGAGGACCAGCTCCGCCGTGTCTGTTTTATTAGCAACGTCCATTGGCATCCAAAATACCGCTGTGTCTTTCCGTTTCTTCAAGCACGCGATTCATTTGATTCCAATACGGTTTGAACCCTTCATGCAGTGTATCGGTACCTTCGAAGGTGGTGCGCCGAAAATTTTAAACCCTGACCCCAAGGCGACGCAGCGTCGCAGTCATCGCATATAAATCGAGGCGCTCGAGTCCGGCAAGAGCACCAAGGATCTAGAGCTGATGGAACGACTTTGTATGTGGGCAGCTAGGGTCATCTCAATGATAAGAAGCTGGACCCTCGAGATTCAGTCATTTGCGGACGTTATTGTGAGCCATCCACACATGCGGAATGGTATGGACGTGAGAGGTTATGGGATCTCCAGTGCAGATGATTGATGAGAGTAATAGCTCCGCTGGGGATGTAAGTGGTCCTCTCGCGGAGCTTCTCGCCATCTTCTCAGATACACCCAACCCCTCGGAATCACGGCAAACAACGCAACAAAAAAAGAAACGACCCAGAAACCAGCAGGGTCTTCAAAACGAGTTTCCCCAAGGGATAGATCTCATTGCTGCGGTGTGGGACTCAGTGCAAAGAGACCAGGCCTGCACAGTACACTTCCTTTTGCCAACGGAAACCATATGCATCAAGGTGTGCCACAAGATTAAGACAAAGTTCATTGGGGTCGCACAAAAACTTTGGGAGACCAGTACTGGCTTTGTGACAACTCCACGACAGAAGGACGTTAGCGGTACAAATTTATTCCAAGGGAATTCCCTGCCCATCTCAGCAGTGATGACTCAACTATTGCGCAACTGCCACCGCAATCATATATCGCCATTGATCCGACGTCGGAAGCTGAAGATGTAGCTGTAATTGTGAAGAGAATGAAGGCTGAGGAGAGAAAAATAAGGAATCGAGCATCTGCACATCGAAGCAACATGCGTAACAAGGCTGTGAAAGAGGCCTTGAGAATGAGCTGATCGTTGCAAGAGATAGAATTGTTCAGTTGAGAAGCCGAGAAACGATGCTTCGGCGAGAAAATCTTGAACTCCGAAGAGCATTCATTCAGAGCTAGTCTCCCTTATAACACATGCATGCTTCGTTCATCGCCATCATAGATGGCAATCTAGGCAAATTGTCCTAGATTTGCCCCTTAATTCAATCTTATCCACCGAAACTTCTCAGAGAGTAGATCTGAGGAAAAGCCGCAACAACCTTTGGTTTTCATCTCCTGTCATATAAGTTTCCAGGGCTTCGATACTCGGAGTCCCTACCTAGTTCAGTGTAAGCGTTGGCATTTTGGGATTTTTGGATTTGAAACTAGTATATCATGAGGAAGAGACAGTGTGATTGTACCAGAATTTCCTCCCTTACTAGAAAATAAACCAAAGGGAATCATGAGCCTTTTGAGTTTGCTCAATTTTTATTTCTAAAGACAGGTGAGGTATATACATCGCAAATCATTCTGTACCGTAATGAAACCCATAATGAAATGCAACACAAGTAGTCTTCTGGAAGAGCTCCAACATTCATGACCAGATGCCCAGTGTTAAAATGGGTTTCTTCACTGCGAGTTATGCAAAAGTTGGGGTCCTAAGAATTTTCGCTCCAACCGTGTTGCAGGTTCGACAGTACGGATGACTGACCATTTTAGCCAACCATAAATACGTAGTTGATGCCCAGTGCAGTGCAGGATGGCCAGTAGCCTTGTGAATATGAGACCGAACATACTGAAAAATCTAAATTGCTGATGATAGGATAAATCGGCGGGGAAGAGATCCTCAGAACCAATTACCCTGAGAAGGAGGTGTTGCGAGCGACAAAAGTGCTGCCGTGGTATTGTTGAACGAACAAAAGGGAGTGTATATAGAAGAGAGTTGAGAAAGCTACAAGCAAGTATAAAAGGGGCAGGGTCTACCACTGACGCTCTGCGACCAGCGTAAGAAAAGTTTTCTTGGGTCTGAAGTTGACTCTCAACTTCCTACTACTCGGGACTTGGCTTGAAGTTGTCTGCCAACTTGCTTGACCTCTCCATGAGGAAGCAGTTTACTCAGCTTATATAGACTTTTGGCTACCCCTAAAGTCCGAACAAAACTACAGAAGATACTAAGAAATGCATAAAAATACTTTGTGTGGACAATATACTCTAAGCAAAAGATACTTAAGAAACTAACAATTAATTTGGTCCTCTTATTTCCCATTCTCTAAATCAGATCCAAACAACTCCTCTAAAATATCCATGCTGTCCAAGCAGTCCCCACAAATATCTGCGAATGGCTCACAACTCTCTATTTCCCCCTGGGAGATATCTAGACTACTAAAGATATCTCCATCCGGTTCCATCGTGGGCACAACTTGATCCATACTCTCTATTCCAGGCCCCACCGGTCCAACACTTTCCATGCCCCCTGTTGCCTCATCCTCCTCATCCTCCTCCTCCTCCTCATCCTCTTCTTCCTCATCCTCATCCTCCTCATCCTCCTCATCTTCCTCATCCTCCTCATCCTCCTCATCCTCATCTTCCTGATCCTCGTACACTAGCTCAGGGGCTAACCATTCCTCGAAGGACTCCCGCTCTCCTCCTCGACCTTCTCAGCCTCTCCCGGACTTACCTCCCTCGCTTCTTCTTCTATGAAGAGGCGGCGCACGAACTCGATGATTTGCTTCTTTGTTTGCCGCCGGATGTAGTCGTCGGCATCGGTTGGCCCGTAGGCGGCGAGACGAAGGCCATTGATGGAACGGGAAGGGCGGTTTTTGGAAATAGGGACAGAGGGGCGAAGGTTGCTCATTGTGATAGAAGTTGGGGAACAGGAGGCAATGTGGGTGCTTTGGGTGTGTGGGGGAGAGGGGTGATGAGTAAAATGATCGGGGCATTTGGAACTTAGAATAAAGGGGTTTAAATAGGCTCCCGGGCAGGTTCTATAGATTAGGAATAGGTAAAATAAATCTGCAAGGGATTTTGCAATAGTGCATTTGCGCCCTTCTTCTCAAAAAAAGGCGAATTTGGAGGAGGAGGTAAGCTAAAAGGGAAAAGGGACTTGATTCGGGGTCGATTCAGAGGGTTAAATACAGTATAAAAATATCTAGATAAAATGGAAGTAAATTTGGAAATGACGGTTGGAGAAGTTAGGGGCGGGATCGTTGTAGGTTGCTGGATTACACGAGGGAACCATTTCGTCTTACGTGAAGGGAGGACCATTTCCTGTATTACGTGAAGGGAGGACCATTTCCTGTATTAAATGAGGGGAGGACCATTTTGTATTGCCCCTTCCGCCTCTCAAGGCGAACGTCCCGGGTCGTCACTGCTCTTCTTCTGCTTCCGTTAGTGTTCGCTGTCTTATTGATAAGATGTATGGTCTCTCAAACGGGTACGGATGCAACTGATTACCAATATGATGCTCTAAAAAGTAGGTTCGCATTACTGGTACCTCACTTTGTAGCATAGCCTCATATATTGGTTTGATCACATCGAGGTGGGGTTGAATACATTCTTCTTCCGTGACTCTTCCGAATCTTCCAAGAGTGAAAAAATATATGTGATATGCAAACTCTTCTGGAAGATGCCGGAGGAATGGATGTCGATAAGAAAAGAAGACGCGCATCATCAAGAACGAATCTTCGTAAGATAAGTGCGGTCCATGTAGCGCCCTAAAACATAAACAGATGCTTATCATGAAATAAGAAATGACCTGCGCATCGTTCGCATCCTCGGAGATATTGCGCAGCCAAAAAGATAATCTTCTTCTTCCGACTGTATGCTGTGCATGGTTGTGAAGGAGAGCTAGAGATGAAGTTGTGGTGGACGGTCCCGATGAATGGCCGCGACCAGCTCCTGACGTACTGGGACCTGCACGAGGTCCTCTCGGGGGACGACCGGAACCTCTTCTGGGCGGGTTGTTGTCTCCTGAAGGTCCTCCTCTGGTCATCATCACTGCTTCAGGAGGATCCTCGCCGCCTCCAACGTTCCCAATTTGTGGCGGAGAAACGTAAGGTTCCCATAGAGGATACGGGACCAGCCTGTATTCCATATCCGGGGGTAAGGCGTAACCTCTCAGTCGCACGTCTTGGTTGTTCTTGAGAAATACGTAAATTGGACGGATAATATTCAGATACGTTTGCGACAAGTCTCCAGCAGCTACCATTCCATATCTTCCTATAGAGTAATGATATATTACCTCCACAAACTCTGGACCTGCTTCCGTGAACCTTCCGTTTTGGAATGAAAATAGAACTCTTATTAATAGTCGGAAATCTTCTTCAGGTAGCAATGGTCCGTTCAACGTACGAAAACATAGGCATATATTAATGTAGAAATGGATGATTACGTGGAGTTCGTAGTAGTCCCGCGTAACCGAGATGATCCATTCCCAGGCCCTTTTTCCTCCCATAGGAATCATTCTATAGTTAAAGATGAGTATGCCCCGTGGTTGCGCATAGTCCTGTGTGAGAAGGAATTCTTCAGGCCTCTGATGGTAAGGGACCAGACGACGTGCATGGATGGCCCTCCTTGATCTCTTCCCTGAGCTTGAACAGAGCTGATAGTGCGGGTGTCTTTCCTCCGTGACGATGCAAGGGTTCGAGTACTTGGTTTGGAAGGCCGGCCACTTCACAGCCTGCTGCATTGCTTTTCCATGTACTACAAGTACTTTAGAGCCAACTGAAAAGGTTCTGACTGCAGGTTCTGCATCCTTATTTCTTGTCTGTGTTAGCGCGCGGTGTGATCTCCAGCCTTCGGTGGCCAGTAGTTCAACTTCCCTACTCTCTTCATCGATAATATTTGTTTCCATGTCTCTCTGTAACATTCTAGGAGCCCTTCCGTACATTAGCTCGAATGGTGAGCGTCCATTTCTTCCTCTTCTTCGACGGTAGCCGTATAACACTTTTGGTAAGGCATCTTCCCACTGGATTTCATTCTCCAACATAGTTTTCGATATTGCTCGTTTGATGGTTCCAACCATCCTCTCCGCTTTCCCGTTGGACATAGGAGCGTATGCGAGAACGGTCTTCAGCTGAATCCCTTCTCTTCCAAAAAACGAAGCAGTGAAGTTGCAGTAAAACAAAGGGCGTTATCCGAGATGATCCTTTTTGGAAGACCAAACGGTTCAATTATTTCTTTTTCGATGAATCTCAGTACCACCTCAGCATTTGCCTCCTCGACTGCAACTGCTATTGGCCATCCAGTAAGATGTTCCACCCCTATAAGGAGATATTTGTTTCCGGAAGAAGTTTCCTTGAACGGGCCCGCGAAGTCAATTGAGAAGGTTTCAAAGAGACCGGAAACTGGAAAACTTAGAGTTGTCTTATACTTCCGTATTGGAGTGAATTTTTGGCAGTTGTCGCAGCTTTTCACGAAGTTATAGACGTCCTTATGGATACCGGGCCACCAGAATCTCTCAGTTACGAATTTTTTGGTTGTTTCGAGATCCCAATGCCCTAGCTCATCATGGAAAGTCCTCAAGATCTTCATTCTTTCTTTCAAAGGGGCCACTAGTCGGGGACCGGCTTTAGTGTGCCGGAAAGTTTCCCATTCCACAATGTAAAAGCCTTTTGATTCCTGCGTACCCAATTTCGGTGTTCAAGATCAACCTTTCTCATTTCTAGTCCATCGAGGAATTTGATCAGTCCGTGAATATTAGCTTCGTACTCGTTATCGTTCGGCAACTGCAACTCGGCGACTCCGACGATGTCCTCCGAAGCTTTTTCATTTGGAATCAGTGCGTCCCTCAAGCGGGATAGGTAATCGCAGGCTGATTATTGCGTCCGGGTCTATACACAATTTCAAACCGATATTCTGCGAAAATGTCGAGCCATCGGGCCAAGCGGTGATGTACATCCTTCTTTTGGAATGCTGTTTTAAGTGCCTGGTGATCAGTTATCAAGACAAATTTCTCGAGTGATAAAAGGTATACGCGAAACTTTTTCAGCGCGAAGACGACAGCTAGCGCTTCTTTCTCGCAGACTGAGTATCTCTTTTCCGCGTCATTCAGAGTTCGGCTTGCGAATTGAACAGGGTGTAGTCTTCCGTTTTCATCTTTTTGGGACAAAACGGCACCCAAAGACCGTTCTGAGGCATCTGTCTCCACAACGAATGGTCTCTTGAAATCTGGGTACATGAGAACTGGGGGGACACATAGCTTATCTTTAAGCTCCTGAAATGCAGTTTCCATTTCCTTGTTCCAGTAAATTTTCCGTTCTTCGTAGTGCTGGCATGTAACGGTGCTGCAGTCTTGGCGAAATCTTTGATAAATCTTCTGTAATATGAGGCCAGTCCTAAGAAGCTTCGGACCTCCGTCTTTGAAGCGGGCCTTGGTGCCAACTTTATTTTTTTCGTTTTCTCTGGATCCACTCTAATTCCCTCTTGGTCGACGATATGACCGAGTAATTGGATAGAAGTTTTCGCAAAGAAGCATTTGCTCAACTTAATTTTCAAGCTATACTCCGATATCCTCTCCACAACTGTATTGACGTGCGAGATGTGCTGATCCAATGTTTCTGAGAATATGACGACATCATCGATATAGACTCTTGCGAATGGAAGTCCTTTCAAAACCTCGTTCATCATTCTTTGGAATGTAGCTGGTGCATTCATGAGACCAAAAGGCATCACTTCGAACCTGAACGTACCGGCTTTGCTGGTAAAGGTTGTTTTTTCCTTACATTTTTCATCCAATGGAATCTGCCAATAGCCAGTGTAAAGGTCAATTGAGGTGAAATATCTCCCGTCCTTCAGGTCCTCGAGGATCTCCTCCATGTTCGGAATCGGAAATCGATCGGGTATCATTCTCTGGTTCAGTTGTCGGTAATCGACGCAAAAACGCAGCTTTCCATCCTTCTTTGGTGCGACCACAACTGGAAACGACCATGGGGATGAAACTGGTCGAATAATATCATTTTTCAGCATACTTGTAACATTTTCTGAGATAAATTGGTCATATTTTGGCGGTTGACGTCTAGGCTTGTGGTAAATCGGTTGAGTGTCGGTAAGTTCGAACGAGTGAGTAACCGGTACACTTGCTTGTCTTAAATCTGAAACGCTCCATGCAATTACTTCGGAAGATGTTAACATGTCGGATATTTTCAGTGAGGCGGGGGCGGGAAGGTGCTGCACTTTTCCTTGGATTTCTGCCATTTGGCGCCCTTTTTCTTCTTGATCCTCAACCTCAATATTTTGAAGGACCTCTTCCGTCGTGCTCACATCTTCATATATGGAATTCGCCGTATTCTTATTTTCTTTGCAAAGGTAATCTTCTTTCATGCTCCGAATTCTGTCCTTTGATTCGATATCATCGCAAAAAGAAACACATTCGGGTTTCAAACTTATCCTAGAATCCAGTCGTCATCTGTTTCAAACCCGGAATCATAATCGTCCCATGCCATGTTCATTACCCCGAGGGTACCCTTTTCCACTTCCGAAAGTGTTAGTTGGTTCCGAATCTTCGCTGTCATAGCTAGAAGTGAAATCTTCACTGTCCGTTTCTTTTAAATCTTCAGGATGCGTGCTTTTGTCGAAATCCAGGGGCATCTTCACGGTTCTGCCGTCAATATTAACTGAAACCATTTGGTTGCCCAAGTCAATGCATGTCCTAGTCTTTCCATGTGGGCAGCCAATGATTGCATCGAAAGGGAGATCCGGCATGACAAGAAAGTCTACATCAACTTTAGAGTCCCCAAAGAACACGGAAACCTTGTCAACAGTGCCCATGCATTTTGAGACGGTTCCATCCGCTACAGTTATTTTTCGAGTCGTTGGAGTAATTTCGAGACCTAGATCTGTCACCAAAGTTTCTGAAATGAGGTTTGGAACAGCACCCGAATCGAAGAGAGCTTGGGTTTTCATACCCAATACTTTGACTGGTACCAGCTTAAGACGTCTTGGTGCTGTCGAGGCCGATTGAAGAAACAGTTTCTTACCCTTAGCGGACTTATTAGACCTGATAATTTTTTTGAGTTCTTTTCTCGCATCCTCTGCGTCGCCCTCAAAAGTTGACCAAACGTTATCCCAGTTGGGGCCGATGCAAGCTCAGCCACCAAATTGTACCTCTTCACATACTCTAGTACGTCCTTAGAGATACTCTTAACTTTCTTACTCTTTTTCGTCTTCTTGGCCGGAGTGACTCCCACTCCTGGAACAACTTGATCAGACCTCTTGGTTCGAGGAGGTACAGGTGCTGGGATATGCTCCAGCATTCCATACTCTAGCCTAGGTTTCTTCGATAAAATGTTCCCTTCCCATCCCTTTTTGTCACATTGACTTGACTAATCTCTTCAGCGATGGATACGTTACCGGCATCCGTCAACCTTTGATCCCTTCTATTTTGTAAGATTTTCACCTCTGGTCCTGACTCACTCCTTGCTTCCGATAAATTTGCTCTTCTGTTGTCTTTAGACCAGCAGTTACTTTCATGATGCCCATATCGACCGCACTTTGCACAACGAGTGTTTCTATGTGGATTATCAGGACACCTGTTTGCAAAGTGTCCAGGCTTGTGACAGTAAGAACAGACTTCTGCGGCCTTGGGGCCCAGACTGGTTCTTCTTAATGGTAAGAGTAAGGCTTTCCAACTGCGAGGTTATCATGTCAAGTCGATTATCGAATCGGGTTTCCAACCTTTCTTCAAGTTTTTGACATCGCTCCTGACAGATTCTAATGCCGCTGCACTAGTAGCCGGCCTTTGATAATTCTTTTCAGGATGTACGATAGACATCGATGTGCGGGTTTCCCTCGGTACCTCACTCAGTGACTGAAACGTCTCCGAATTTTTGACAAATTCTACTATGGTACCCTTCAGTTCATCAAAAGTGTGAGGGCCCTTGATGAAGGAGGAAATCGGAGAGCCGCTTATCCCCCATAGCCGCCTTACGCAGCATTCCGTACTTGGCTTGGGCGTTGAACCCAGCCTTTTCATAAAGATCACACAAGTACACCAATGAGCTTAACAAATCGTCGAAGTTGAGCCGGGCCTCTATGGCGGTACGAATCATCTCATCTGGTTCTACCTCCTTAGCATACTCTTTCACAAGCCACTCACATACCTCACCGAAGTTACGCCCATTCCCGTTAAGAGACCACCCGTCGATAAACTTGGACTTATATTTGTGCTTTGCGTCACCATGAAGATAGGCGAAGATACTTGCGGCCTTCTCTTCATCGCCCTTCTCTCGCATCACAACGTTGACATATGTGTAAAGAAACTCCTCAACGTCTTCAGTCTTGCCCCTGTGAACGTTATACGAGCAGCGTTGAGATCCATGATTACAGAAAAGAAATCCCCCCGAAGTGTTCCTTACTACTGCTCAACTCGAATACCTCGGGTGCAACCCCCTCCACAAGAGTACCAAATGATAGGGGTAAATCGGCGGGGGAGAGATCCTCAGAACCAATTACCCTGAGAAGGAGGTGTTGCGAGCGACAAAAGTGCTGCCGTGGTATTGTTGAACGAACAAAAGGGAGTGTATATAGAAGAGAGTTGAGAAGCTACAAGCAAGTATAAAAGGGGCAGGGTCTACCACCGACGCTCTGCGACCAGCGTAAGAAAAAGTTTTCTTGGGTCTGAAGTTGACTCTCAACTTCCTACTACTCGGGACTTGGCTTGAAGTTGTCTGCCAACTTGCTTGACCTCTCCATGAGGAAGCAGTTTACTCAGCTTATATAGACTTTTGGCTACCCCTAAAGTCCGAACAAAACTACAGAAGATACTAAGAAATGCATAAAAATACTTTGTGTGGACAATATACTCTAAGCAAAAGATACTTAAGAAACTAACAATTAATTTGGTCCTCTTATTTCCCATTCTCTAAATCAGATCCAAACAACTCCTCTAAAATATCCATGCTGTCCAAGCAGTCCCCACAAATATCTGCGAATGGCTCACAACTCTCTATTTCCCCCTGGGAGATATCTAGACTACTAAAGATATCTCCATCCGGTTCCATCGTGGGCACAACTTGATCCATACTCTCTATTCCAGGCCCCACCGGTCCAACACTTTCCATGCCCCCTGTTGCCTCATCCTCCTCATCCTCCTCCTCCTCCTCATCCTCTTCTTCCTCATCCTCATCCTCCTCATCCTCCTCATCTCCTCATCCTCCTCATCCTCCTCATCCTCATCTTCCTGATCCTCGTACACTAGCTCAGGGGCTAACCATTCCTCGAAGGACTCCCCGCTCTCCTCCTCGACCTTCTCAGCCTCTCCCGGACTTACCTCCCTCGCTTCTTCTTCTATGAAGAGGCGGCGCACGAACTCGATGATTTGCTTCTTTGTTTGCCGCCGGATGTAGTCGTCGGCATCGGTTGGCCCGTAGGCGGCGAGACGAAGGCCATTGATGGAACGGGAAGGGCGGTTTTTGGAAATAGGGACAGAGGGGCGAAGGTTGCTCATTGTGATAGAAGTTGGGGAACAGGAGGCAATGTGGGGTGCTTTGGGTGTGTGGGGGAGAGGGGTGATGAGTAAAATGATCGGGGGCATTTGGAACTTAGAATAAAGGGGTTTAAATAGGCTCCCGGGGCAGGTTCTATAGATTAGGAATAGGTAAAATAAATCTGCAAGGGATTTTGCAATAGTGCATTTGCGCCCTTCTTCTCAAAAAAAGGCGAATTTGGAGGAGGAGGTAAGCTAAAAGGGAAAAGGGACTTGATTCGGGGTCGATTCAGAGGGTTAAATACAGTATAAAAATATCTAGATAAAATGGAAGTAAATTTGGAAATGACGGTTGGAGAAGTTAGGGGCGGGATCGTTGTAGGTTGCTGGATTACACGAGGGGAGGACCATTTCCTGTCTTACGTGAAGGGAGGACCATTTCCTGTATTACGTGAAGGGAGGACCATTTCCTGTATTAAATGAGGGGAGGACCATTTTTTGGTATTACAGATCTCTTCAGATTTTATCTTGTTCTCATTCGATTTCCCGTTCAACTGAATTTGTAAGACAGTTATCTATTTTTGGTCATGGAAGCAGAGCAGAATCATTTGTTGTAAAATATTTCAATACCCCGTATTTCATTACTCCACTAGTGTAAAATAATGCTCTCGGCTCCTGTTGCCTAGTCTCCCACATTTCTCCAAATAGAATGAAAACATTTGCAATCCTCGCCGTTATCGTAGTCAATGAAGACAGGAATCGCCAAGAATTCTTTTGTTAGCGTGAAGGGTTGCTTCTTTGTTGTATTAACACCGAGGCTAACCAAGTTAGTCTAATACACCAAGCTGGGCATTGGTCTCTGTCAACTAGATTGTACTATGGTAACAAAGCAAGGTTCAATTGCGTCTTCCTCGAGAGTGAAAGATTTGGGTGTTTTACTCTCGAAGATATCGTCCTCCAATACCGCAACATCTTGTTGATTTCGTATTCCTGATGATAATTGAACGTACTAATTTAAACTTAGGTCCATCTTGGTCCATTCAAGGTCATGATTTTGACTCGACAAGAGTAGGCTACTACCTAATGTAATTATATGAGATATTTCTGACATACCCCCTCGACACAATTACAATTGAACACAATCCCAAATCCAAGTTCAGAGTTTTATAAATTCTGCGCCAATGAGAACCTTTGCTGAACTGTCAGATCGATTTCTGCTGACGGGAAGTGCTGAACCATATAGATTTTCAATTCGCGAGTTGCTCACATAGTTCATCTTGACGCCGTAATGATTACCTTTCCTAGGGGAGAGCTATCTTACCTCAGCGACACGCCGCATTGATGGTGTGGTGAACATTTATTTTGACGTTGATGTGACTTCCAACGCGGCGTGCTTGTTGACTTGGGAATCAGCTAGTTCGTAGTTGGCTGAAATGCTCCGTTAGTAAATCACAGGTCTAGCAACATGGTTTGTGTAATACAAAAATGGTCCTCCCTCATTTAATAGAGGAAATGGTCCTCCTTCATGTAATACAGGAAATGGTCCTCCCTTCGTGTAATCCAGCAACCTACAACGATCCCGCCCCTAACTTCTCCACCGTCATTTCCAAATTTACTTCCATTTTATCTAGATATTTTTATACTGTATTCAACCCTCTGAATCGACCCCGAATCAAGTCCCTTTTCCCTTTTAGCTTACCTCCTCCTCCAAATTCGCCTTTTTGAGAAGAAGGGCGCAAATGCACTACTGCAAAATCCCTTGCAGATTTATTTTACCTATTTTAATCTATAGAAACTGCCCGGGAGCCTATTTAAACCCCTTTATTCTAAGTTCCATATGCCCCCGATCATTTTACTCATCACCCCTCTCCCCCCACACACCCCAAACACCCTACATTGCCTCCCGTTCCCCAACGTCTATCAAAATGAACAACCTTCGCCCCTCTGTCCCTATTTCCAAAAACCGCCCTTCCTGTCCCATCAATGGCCTTCGTCTCGCCACCTACGGGCCAACCAATGCCGACGACTACATCCGGCGGCAAACAAAGAAGCAAATCATCGAGTTCGTTCGCCGCCTCTTCATAGAAGAAGAAGCGAGGGAGGTAAGTGAGGGAGAGGCTGAGAAGGTCGAGGAGGAGAGCGGGGAGTCCTTCGAGGAATGGTTAGCCCCTGAGCTCGTGCACGAGGCTCGGGAGAGGAGAGAGGATGAGGAGGATGAGGAGGATGAGGAGGAGGATGAGGGAACAGGGGGCATGGAAAGTGTTGGACTGGTGGGGCCTGGAATGGAGAGTATGGATCAAGTTGTGCCCACGATGGAACCGGATGGAGATATATTTAGTAATCTAGATATCTCCCAGCGGGAAATAGATAGCTGTGAGCCATTCGCAGATATTTGTGGGAACTGCTTGGAAAGCATGGATATTTTAGAGGAGTTATTTGGATCTGATTTAGAGAATGGGAAATAAGAGGACCAAATTAATTGTTAGTTTCTTAAGTATCTTTTGCTTAGAGTATTTGTCCACACAAAGTATTTTATGCATTTCTTGGTATCTTCTGTAGTTTTGTTCGGACTTTAGGGGTAGCCAAAAGTCTATATAAGCTGAGTAAACTGCTTCCTCATGGAGAGAGGTCAAGCAAGTTGGCAGACAACTTCAAGCCAAGTCCCGAGTAGTAGGAAGTTGAGAGTCAACTTCAGACCCAAGAAAAATTTTTCTTAAGCTAGTCGCAGAGCGTCGGTGGTAGACCCTGCCCCTTTTATACTTGCTTGTAGCTTCCTCAACTCTCTTCTATATACACTCCCTTTTGTTCGTTCAACAATACCACGGGTAGCACTTTTGTCGCTCGCAACACCTCCTCAGGGTAATTGGTTCTGAGGATCTCTCCCCCCGCCGATTTATTCCTATCAGTTTGAATACAAGATTCGTAGGAGTCCCAACCTTCACACAGCTAGCAGTAAATTAACCCCATTTCCCGCTTTCGTGGGTACCAGGCGCCTTGGGCGACGAGGTTCAGAGGTTCTTCTGAAGCCTCGCTTCCTTCGCTGTACCCCGTCGACGTTCCTCCCCTCAGCACGAACTTCGCGACTATGTTACCAGCTTTGCGATTGCCTCCGAGAGATGCAGGCTCGGCAGGATGCTACCTGCCACCTGCCTGCGTAATTGATCTCTGAATCCTCTCCGCACACTTTCTTTCCTTAGAACTCGTAAAGATTATCACCACATTGACTACAACCGTATGTCTACGTCCTAAGTCTACGATATCGTCCCTTGATTGCCCTCGAGTAATTTGGTTGGCCTGTAGTCATTGTATTTCAATTACTGTGGAAAGATTTGAAGCCAATAAATCCTCTCCGGAGTACCACAGAATGTGAAACTCTGCTTCTGCAGTTGAAAGCGAGGGAAAACGCAATGGAACTTCATAGTCAGGTGATTTGACCACCGTAAATGGTGATAAGGAGCCGCGTATGCGATCGTCAATTCGATAAATCCCTACTGATATAACGAAAATTCTAGATATTATCTGGCATGCTGCGCTGGCTGAGCTGGCATGCTGCACTGGCTACGCTGTCACTGTAATAACAATTTTATTTTCAATTATTTTTAGAGGGATGCTTTGCATCGTACTGTGGCGGTGCCGATATGACACATAGGTACTGTATAGGTGCTACAAATCGTGAAGTTTCATAACTCTATATAAGGTGCCGTTTGCATGAAATGGTTGGAGTACTTGTGAGCCAGCATACCCGAGCGGGGCGCTCAACAAATTAAGTTGCACACAAAGCATAAAGCAAGTTGGCAGACAACTCCAAGTCAAGTCAAGATCTGAGTAGTAGGAAGCTGAGAGTCAACTTCAGACCCTAGAAACAGATTTTTCCGAAGCTGGTCGCAGAGCATGAGTGGTAGACCCTGCCCTTCCATACTTTCTTGTAGCTCTCTCATCTCTCTTCCATATACACTCCTTTTTGTTCGTACAACTATACCACGGTAGCACTTTTTTCGATTGCAACACCCCCTTTTTGGGTTAATTGGCTCTGAGTATCTCTTCTACCGACGATTCACCCCTATCACGTACCCTAGACAGCACTACTCCACCGAGAAGAAGAATGGTTTGGGTGTTTTACTCTTGGAAGATACATCCGATCTATCTCATGGTTTTCCAGACAACCACAATCGACTCAAAAAGGGTCCACTCAGAAGTGATGATTCTTAATTTTGATTTGACAATAAAAAAGTATGCTCTTTGGACCCGACGAAGTAACGAACATCATCGTTTCCCATTCCAAACGAACGGTTCTAGATTTGGATCGACACTTTTCTATCATACGTAGTTCCTTCCCACTACTGTGTCCGTATACCCTTTTTCAGTCGATTGTAGTTGTCTGGAAAACCATAGGATAGATCGGATATATCTTTCAAGAGTAAAACACCCAAACGTCCTCCTTTGCTATCACGTACAATATCGTTACGAAGACGTTTTGACTAATTGGGAATGATTTGGTTCTTTAATTTTTTGAAAAGTGCGGTTCGGCTATCCCCCTGTGTAGGCTAGAAATACTCAGGATAATGGTTAATGTGACTTATTCATGCTAACAAATAAAACATCCAACCAAACGTCCATGAGTAGCACATCCACAGTCGGTTCATTTTTTGGACTCGGATCGATTATGTTATTATGTAATGGATGAGAAAACTATAGAGGATACATGGTATTTAATCGACTTGATAAGCCACCCTATTCACTTCCAGATTATCACCTTCGGAAGCATCAGGAGTCAGGTGGTTCGGGCCGATTTGGCTCTCCCCTGTGGGAAAGATTGAATGTTATTCGGCCCATCTCTAATGTTCAAAACAAGCACTGAACTCAGCGACTTAAAGTTGTGACTCCTATCCTATCGTCAAGGTCCACTGTTCCCTCTGGAAACACCATGCCCAAGACGGAATTTTCCCCGAAACGCTCGACTATTTCGGGAAACATCTCTTGCATAGTTTAGACGGAAGCCAAAGAAATCAGCGCTACAAAGTTTTGGTCATTCGACTGGCTGACTTACTATAAATAGCGGCTTGACATAGTCAAAGTTGACATACAGTCGTTAAACCGAGAGAAAGGCTGCACAGCACCAAAACGGACATACGTACAGTTGACGTACCGTCAACACAGATCTTTTTAACGTCTTTTTCGACAAAACCGTGATGACCTTCCACAGAAGCCTCGCATGCAAACAGCTGACCACTCTTAACGTAGCGGAAAGCGCGAAAACGAGAAGGAGGGATTCTTTAACAGTGAATTCTGTGGGAAGTAGACTTGTTTTCGTCCCTATCTCCACCCTTCGAAATTGGCATCCTGACGTTTACACGATTCTGAAAAAGAACATACGCACGGTAGCAGTGGAGAAAAAAGTAGACGAAAGAAAGGCAAAAGATGTTGATAGGGTGAAAATGGCGCCAAAGGAAAAGGGAAGTACTAGCTAACCGAGATGAGAGTCGTTGCGAGCCTCTAAAGTTCCACAGTAGACGCTAACGGGCGGTGGGGAGGAGTGGGCGTGAAAGCCGAGTGACTGCTCTAGTAGCCGACTCTAAAGGGACAGGCCATACCACCTATGCTCCACCACTGGCGTGAAAAAGTGTTATGGGTCTGAAGTTGAATCTCACTTCCCAAATATTCGGGACTGGATCTGAATTTGTCTACCAACTTCCTTCGTACTCTACGTTCTGTGTGACTTAGTTTGGTGAGCGTCCCACTAGGACTTACTAGTCACTAAAATGCTCCAAAAAGTTCCTCGTACTCCTAATTATACACAGTTCCAAGCTGCGGAAATTTGTAGCACCTGTGCAGTACCTTTGCCAGCTCTGCACCGCTACAGTACAATGCAAATAATCCCTCTAAAAATAATGAAAACAGAAACTTGCATTCCAATGCCAGCACAGACAGCGGAGCATGCCAAATACATAAATAAAACTTGCATTCCAGTGCCAGCGCAGCCAGCGGAGCATGTCAAGATAGTGTTGAGATAGATTTCATTACAAAAGATGTTTCCAATCTAAGGCATGCCGATGGAGATCAGTATACAATGATGCATGCCTGATGGATGCTATCCAAACAGGATAGTATTCAGGGCCCGTTTCTGACCTTTTGGTTTGAAAGCTTACACCCATTCTCCTTTACCATTGATAAAAAACTGGCTTCCCTTCATCGCTATTAGTGCGATGGAAAGGGTTTCGAACGTGCAAAGTATTTGATAGGAATGGACCGAGAATGGGATTCTCAGAACCAATTATCCTTAACCGAAGGTGTTGCAAGCGACAAAAAGACTACCGAAGTATAACTGGGAATAAGAACAGGTGGATAAGAACTGCGAGTCAAGAGGCTACAAATGAATGTAGAAAGGGAAGGGTCTAAAGCTGTGCTCAGTGACTAACGTAAAAAAAACGTTACTTAGATGATAAGTTGACTTTCAACTTGTCGACTTCATGGGTCTCCATTTGAAAGCTTTATGCCAAATTGCTTGATCTCTCCTAGAGATGGCGACATACTCGGCTTACATGGATTTTTCATATAGCCCTTAAGTCTCAAATGAATACCTTAAATACCTTGAAATGTAATCAATGAGTCTCGCGGCCCAGAAATAAATAAAGTAGACACTCTACCAATTTTATCTAAATCTTATCCTCACAACTTCTATCCTCGAGTTCAGGGCCAAACATCTCTTTCAAATATTCATACCTCCGGTAAAGTCTAAATTAGTTCTTCTGAACGGCTTACAAAGAGAAATGGGCTCCTTTGACATACTATGATTTTTAAAGAACTCTTCAATACCCTCAATTCACGCTCTAAACCCAACTAAAGAGTCCGTGATTACGATAAAACCATCAATCTTCTCTCTATACCCATAAAAATGAGAAAAAAGTTGTGCGCCAATGGCTCTCACGGAGCTAGCCAGTCCTCTCTATCTTCAAATCCTCCATATTCTCCTCAGAATCCTTTTTCTCCTTCACAGATTGACGATGAATCCACTCCCGAACGCCTCCCGCTCCATCATCGTTAGATATTCTCATAGTCACTTAGCCATTTGGCGCACTCAAGCAAGGCCGTAGATGAGATGCGGATATCCTGTTGACTTTTACGTGATGAAGGTCAGGAGAAATTTTTTCATGTTGTTGGAAAACTAATGGAGTGTGTAGGTGAACTGGTGGAGTGGTTAATGGTAGAAGTTTTGCTTCAACTAAATTGCTGTAGTAATTCAAAATGGGACATTTCTTCCACAATTTTCAGGTCCCTTTCGGGAAAAAATATGAGGCTGGGCTTCGGGTTTAAATTTGATTTTTTATGGACAAAAGCAAAAAAATATGCTTGACCAAACATCGGTACTGAATTTTGAAGACGAAGAGGATATCATGACTTGAAAAGTTTCTATTCGAAAAAAGAGGAAAAATATTGAAAAGTCAAGTATAAAACTTAGTCATGTAGTTATCTTAAGATTCATAAAGAAAAAGGGCCTTCATGATTTTTTCTTGAAAGAAAAAGTAGGGCGATTAGTCTAAAGGGGAGTTCGAGGTTAGCTTTGATGATGAAGGTAGCAGTAATTTGCGGAAGGGACTACTTTAGCTCCTACCACGGGTACGGCATTTGGATATGCGACACAGAAAATTTTGCGGCAAGCGCAAATGGAACTCAAACAACTCTTCGGTCTGATTGATGTGTGTCTTTGAGGTTTTTATATAGGGAGCGTGGTTCCTTCCCTATAATGCGTTGGAATTAACCTTTGAGGTGACTTTGGTTGTCCGTAGCACTCTAAGGTAGAGTCAAATATATATATCGCAGCAGTAAAACACACGTACCCTCCCTCTCAAATAAAGAGTGAGGAAAGAAAAGGTTGTAAACATTCAATTTTCCTTTGAAGATCCTTGGTCTCCCCAGCTTTTTAGAAAAATAATTTCAACTCATCTTTTCATCATGTGGGCGCTATCTTCGATCTTATTATTAGTTCCCAAATTTTATGTAGCAGGAATTTGAATTTCTTATACCCACCATAGTGGCGCAAACGTAAAAGGGAAGTGTGCGAACAAGCCCTTACTGAAATATTTAACCCGTTTTCTTAAACTTAGTCTAGACGGCTATGAATTCTATCTCTCAACCAGCCGGTCCTGTCATTTTTTCATTGAAAATGGCAGATTACTCTACTAACCTGGAATCAGAAAGACCAGAAATTTGATGGTCTCATTTTAAAGGGTAGTCTGCCTACGCAGACCTTTCCATCTATGCTAGACAGATAACGGCTTAGCTCGACAGAACGACCGTAGGTCGCGCTTGCAGGCTTAGGAGCGCTCTAAGGTCCCCCAAATTAGGATTGAGTGGTATTAGAAAGAAGAAAATCGGAGGAGGAAAGACGTAAACAGATAGTCAGCTACGGTAGGCGATCTTCTCCGAAAAACGCCCGAAAGGGTTTGTAAAGAGTGAGTACTACGGTCACTGTGTCATCTGCGCATAAAAGTAGCGATTCCTATTCTCAGCGCACGCTGGGGTGTATACCTGTAGTGATGTCGATCAGTGCTAGGCTTGCCGGTCACTTAGCTAGGCTTTTAATATTGCAAAAAGGCCTACAAAGATTATCGAATGACTAAAGAACAGGAACATGTGAGAAAAATCGGTTTTGTTTCAATTTTTCTGTTAAAAGAGAGATATTGAGGAGGCCGAAGAAGATGATGGGGTAAAGCTGGTATCAAGAGAAAAAAAATCAAAGACCCGAGATGAGAGTATTTAATAGCGAATACAGTGATCCAGTAGATGTCCACGGACAAAAAATAGAAGTAGAAGTAAAAGAAGGTTCATTGCCCGTATTCTGCTGTAGTGGACCAGACTCGTCCATTTCGCTTTGAGGCTAGAGCGCTGATCAAACGTTTTTGGGTTTAAGGTGAGTCCCCATTTGTCTTCCAACATCTTCAGACTGACAGGTTTGCAGAATCAAAAAAATTGCGGGAATGGGTTTTACGGAGCAATGGTGGTAGCCCACTCTAAGGAGATAATATTTGGATAAATTTATGCCTAGTACACGTGATTATGAATTAGCGTATTTAGGGTTCAAGAAAAGCAATATAACCTGAGAAGAATGAAATAAATAATGGAACAAAAGAAAATTATATGTAAAAGAGAAAAAGAGAAAAAGAAAACAGTCAGAAGAAACGAAAATATCGATGCCTAAAAGGAAAAGGAAAAACTAGAGCGAATACTAGGATACCCGATACATGTACGTAAATGGAATAACTACAGATGATAACTTGGATGAAGTACTGGTTTAAACTATGGAAGATGCCGAAAAGTAGCCGTAGAGAGGGAATGGATGAGGTTCTTGTAAAGTACTAGTACCTAAAAGTGGTAAACAATTAGAATAATAATTATTTCCGTCACGTGGGACTCTTTGGTTGGAGATGGTCAATTTATTGAGTTTCCGAAAAAGAATTTGAGGAAATAGATATGTCTGAAGATTGCTGTTCTCAATATTTAATTTTGCTCGGTTTTGTAGAGGAGTTATTACTTTGGTAGATACTTTGGGGGTATGGATTGATTTTTCTCGGGAAATAAGACTGTAGGGATTTGTTACATATTTAAATTAAAATTAATTCCGCTCTAATTGCTATAATCAAGAGGATTTGATTGTTTGGATTTTACTAATTTTAGTCTTTTTGCCTGGGACTTTAGGGTTTGTTAAAGTATTTATAAGAACATTGTAAGCCCAGGTTTTTTCAAATTAATCCAATAAATCTGGAGAAGAATTCAAATTGAAGTCTGTAAATTATCTAAATTGGAAGTAAAAATAAACCGAAAAATGTTTTTAGTTTCCCCTCAGTAAATATGGAAGCTATTGATCACGCCAGGCTTGTGGACCATCTGTTTCGCTTCCTTATTTTTACTAATTCATTTTGACTCTAAAAAGGAAATAGATCTAACAGTGAGGTGGACCATGTTCTCAGTTATTACTTTTGCACACTCGTTAGCAATAGCGAGAGATACATCTAGTATTGCAAATTCATGATATAGAGATCTACTTCAATACAATGCCTTACACTTTTCCTAACACGAGTTATGGTTCTCATTCTAAGTCAGTAAGTTAGTGTCCAGGTTACTGTTATTTCAAATATAGCAAAATTTAATCTTTGCGGTTTACTGTACATAAAAATTAATCATAAAAAATAGTCGAAAGAGCTGCGTGTGGAAAGTAGTCCATCTTGCATGTCTAACTGGAACTAACTGTTTATGAGAACATGGAACAGTGTTTATTGGTCAATAGTTTTTGAAACTTTGGTAACTATTATCCGAACATTGAAAGAGATGAAATGCACTAACATTTATGGCTAAAATCATTATATTGAGGTTTTCCCTGTGTTGAGCTTACCTTAATCAACTGTTTACAACCATTTCAACATTTTCTTAGGACCTTACAATTCAGCTTTTACCATTATGTAAAAGACCAAGCTTGACTATTATCTGCATAATTGCGGAAATCTGGTGCGGAGAGAGACAGCAATAAGAGGACTGCGCAGCGAAGGAATTAGACTTATTACGGTGATTTGGAACTGTATCACCCAAAAAGAATCTGTAATCCAAGAAACTGCAGAAAATCAATCGAGAAGACATTCTTGGCAGATATACGACCCTTTTTTTTCTAAACTTCCACGATCCAGAAAATATAGCTCAAAAAAATGTGAGTGCGTTAAAAAAGAGGGATAAGAGCGTTCTACCACCAATAAAAACATTTCTGTGCTACAGAGCTCAACCGAATAACAGAAAGTCAGGTTCATACAGGACACACTCCAGGATGAGCCTCTGCAAAATCAATAATTAAAGCTCACGAAAATCAAGTAATGGCATAATTTGTCGCTATATTTCACTTCCGATATGTCGACGGAACAAAGATGAAAAGCATTGATAATCGGATATAGGATATAGACACCAAAAAGTTCCCTCCAAGCAGTCCAAGTGAAGTTTATGCCGCCCAAAATTTTGCTATAGGGGTTGAGTACCCCTCATTGATACCTTGAACGTCGAAAAAAGGAAATAGATATACGAAAAGCCTACTACGAAGCAGTTTGGAAAATTTAATGGCAGTTGCACCAATCGAATCGATTATATAGGAAAATGGAATATAGCAAAGGTTTCCCAACGTTGTAGCTCTCTCTACTTACCTGATCTCATCGAGGGGTAGTTCAGGGATCGAGAGGTCATAGATACCAATTCTGTTCCAATATTGTAAAGTAAGCATTTTGGTGTTTGTCGGCTTATTAAGGTTCAAACATGGAGACATTTAAGTATTTTACGCTAATCCAAGACGCAGATAAATAAATTCTGGGCCTTTTCAGCGGTTTGCCGAACGAAAAAGTGATTAGATGCAGGTAACGAAGAGCCATACCGGAAGGAAAATAGAGCGAAGTGGCGGATTCAGTATCTGAAATTCGTGTTTCTAAATTTCGTTGTAGTTTTCGTCAATTTATTGTACAGCTCTGATTATAGAAATAGAGTTGAATGGAACCAGAGGTGCGATACTTTTGAGGAGGAAAGCGCTTCGAAAAAATTACGAATAAGATTAAAATGTATAAAATTTGAGCTTTCAAAGCAACGATGGCTCGACTCCCCACGCAGGGGGCTTATTAGTATTGAGTAGCTCTTTTCAACTCACATTTTGAATTTATTAAAGAACGGACCTCAAAATTAAAAATTTTAACCATCTGATACAGAGTAAAGGTAACAAGAAGATATAATGGGATTTAAAATTACTTTGAATATGGATCTTAAATGATACAAACGAAAATATTATGTTTCAAAAGTTGAGTTGAGATGAAAATAATTCTTATTTTAGAAAGCTCCAAAACGTTTTCCAGGGTATATTAATCAGAAGCCATAGGTTTAACCCTGTCTCAGATATTGTTCTAGCTTTCAGTACTGTAGCTCTGATAATTTCGCGAAATTTTCTGCTGAGAATGGTCAAGAATACAAATAAACGTCTGGTGTGCCCCAACTTCTACTGTACTCATGATTATTGAAAATGAGTCAATTTCAAGAAAAAAATTAATAGGTAAATGCAGCTGGATTCTTACTATTACATGGGTGTTACAAGCTGTCCTGTAGTATGCCACAGCATGCCCGCAGAGATGATAATGAGTTTTTTTTTATAGTTGAAACTGATGTTACATATCTTCACCAACTCTATTTCCACTCCTCAAAGCAATTCAACTCTAGATTAACCTTAGACAGTTGGATTACCTATTCTCAGTTTTCCTTCTCCATATACTTTTCCAGTTGCATATTAATCCGATTATACTCTTTATCTTTAGCATTTTACCTAGCTCCATACATTTGTTACAGTTTATAATTCGATTTTACCTTCCATTTCCCTCCGAAACTACTCCTTAATGTGTAAAGAAAGATAGATAAAATTTAAAATAAGAGGTCTACTCGAAAGAGCAGCGCATAATATCGTGGGCGCAATTCTTCAAATAGTCCTAGGAATAGAAAAGAAGTTGCTAGGAGATTTTTAAACCAACTATGAAATGAATATGTAAATCCTTACAGAAGCTAGGATATTAGAGTTATTTGGTGGCCGGAGAATGTATTGATTGGAACTTACGCAAGATCTCTGGAACTAAACTATAAAAAGCACCCACAATATTTCTGACATTAAATGGTATTACTATATTTATCTTAATGTATATTTATTTTGAAATAAGTGATGGTAGGTTTGCACGAAGTAGTAAGCAGAGGAATGCAGTTAATATTTGTGTTTGGAGTAATCAAAATGAATGACACAATTATACTGAGTAAAATGTCAGGTCTAGAACTCTCGTGCGATTAATAAAATGGTCAGGTAAAACACTGTAACTATAAACTCCCTCAACGAGCGAGAAAGATGAAGAAATGATGAGAGTTTTTTTTGCGTATTGCATCAGATGTGATGAAATTGAGCAGAGGTCTACAACTTCACAAGATATGTTTTTAGTAGACATTATGACCCAATATAGGCAGGAATATTTCAGCTAAATGCTACTCTATACTCCCTTATGTGCTTTCTTGAGCAGAAGTACCAATGCTCTAGGGAACCAACTCAGTGAACTTCCAGGTGGCTCGAAAGGCATCACTTAATTTCCGCCCAGCTGGATAAGCTTAAAAAACTTGTATGAAGAAAAAGTTTTCCTTTTGAAACGACTTATCACGTGCACATTATCAATCGTCTTATAGAGGGCATGAGAGTATATACACAAAAATTGGGACTTTGATCATCAAATACAAGAAAAGGAAGAGATTGCCAATAGTTTTAAGCAACTTTTGAGTGCTCCGCTCAATTTCTACTTTTCAGCGGTAATACATATGAATATCAGCTAAAAGGTGCAGCGTGAGAGAAGGGAGAGAAATACTGCTTTTTGCAGCTATATGGTCTCTCATTCGGTTCAAAGCCAAGTCCTGGCAGAAGTCGATCTAAAGAGGCACGGATACGTACAAACTTCTGCTGCTTCTATACTTACTGTGATGGAGACTTCCGCTAAAAAGAGGTACATTTGTACATTGCATTTAATTTACAAACAAAATCTGAACAGAAGCGGTCGAATCTTTTTGCGGAATTTTACAGGATGAAGCATGAGCCGCATGTGATGCACTCCTGGAACCTTTTGAATGATAGAAAGTTTCTATCATAGTTTCTATCAGAAAAATGCACATCCATAATACTCGTATGATTTCATTCAAAGCAACTTAACATAGGCCTGGAAAAAAAGTTCTACGAACAAGTAGTTAGGTAGAAAAGTTGGTATCTAGCTTAATACGAGCTAGATTCCAAATTTTCTACCTATCTGTGACAGTCGGCATGTGCGTACCGAAGGAGATAATTAAATTGTAAAATCCTTATTTTTTCAGATTATAATGATAAAAACTAAGTACGAGGATAAAACAGAGCCGCTTTTAAGTTTCTGTATGGAATATGTCATATTATGTAAGTTGATATATTTTAAACTGTTCAATTGAAGTAGATACAGATTTTATTTACAGAGAAATTAATGCTCAGGTTGAACAACAATTCATCTTAACGATATCGAAATGAGTACAGAAATCTACTCAGTAGCTTCAAAAATATTCGCCATAGACATGTTAGTTCATACAAGAACGTCACATCAGACTTCAAATAAACACTTATCGTAAGGTAAATTTACTGTTCAACATAGATTAGGGATTGAATGAAATTATTCATATTACTAATCGTATTTCATTCAATATTGAATTCATTTCATTGATTATTAAATGAATACTTTGAGGTTTCAGATTTACTATAAAGTCTGTAAATCGTGAAATTTCCATAATATCTTTACTTTATAGAACCTGTTTTCAAAAGTACATCAAAATTACTACGTATTTCTCAAGAACATCATTTCCTTACTTCGTTTTCGCAGAACTTGTTGATATTTCCCGCGAAACCACAAAATACAAGATAAATAAGCTGTTTATTCAAACCAAAATCCAAGAAAGCTCTTTACGAAGGCACAGGAATAAAGAAGAAGACGCCCTGGAGCTGGAAGATAAGTAAAAAGTAGTCTTAAACTGATGAAAACTTCAGTAGGACTTTATCAAGGCTCTGCAAAAAACTGCTAGTTCTTTTCCCATCATAATCTATTGCTATTTTTCTGATGCTCTAGATAAAATGGAAGAGATGTGAGTGGGTCCCTGTGTATTTATTCTTCTGTTAATAATCTACAATTACTTCAAGCGTTTCTAATATGCTTAAGAGTTGAGTTATAAAATGTATCACGAAAATCGTTCAGTCAAGGTAGATGGCTGTGGTCATCATACTAAAGTAGATGAATATGAGGAAGAGTCTCGCAAGGATGTGGCTTTTCTTTCATTTTCTCATAATCCCAATAAAATATCCATAATATGCTTTTAATGGAGGATAATGTTACAGAAGGAAGTAATTCGTGTTTGTGATTATTCTGACTCAGTACCAAAAGAACCAAACTTATCGTCCTGGATAAATCTGTTCGAAATTCAAAACTCAGTAGGAGAAATGCTTATATTTAAATACCATTTACGACATAAAAAATGTTGAAAAGAAATATTTTTGAGTTGAGGAATTATAGAAAATTGATAGTGTCAAGAGAATAAATGAATGGAGTCGATGTGTTTAAAACAAGATTGTCCGATCAGATACGCTAAAAGCATATGCAGAAACGTGTTAGGGTTATTGTTACGCGAAAATATGCCACACTGAACAAATTATGCGGATAAAAATAAGAAAAAAATAGAGCCAAGTACGTTTTCAAAGAAGTTCTTACTGCCCATCCACAATACTCTACTAGTGTTATTCTTTGAGGATAAGGAATAAAAAAATTACATTTTGGCATGGGTTGACCTTTCATTGCTTACAAACATAAAAAAATAAGTAATATATAGAAGTTATGTTTGCAAAAATAAATTTCTAGACGGCAAATGTGCAGATTATACTACAAGATTTCTTAATTTAATTTATTTACAGCTTCAGAAAAAAAAAAAGAATTGTGGTGCGAATAGAATGATTTGTAAAACTGAAAAATTCAGCTATTCTGAAGATTCATAACGCCTTTTGCCGTAATATTAGAGAGCCCGAAGATTATTGAGTAGGAAAGAGATATGTTAAGTGTGTTACACAAACCAAATGATTCATTGTCATGCATTGCGATCAAAAATTGCTATGGGAAAATTGCAAATACATAATGGCGTGCCAAAATCACGAATTAATGAACATTTTCCAAATCTCTTGGACAAGGGAAATTCTCGTGACAATAAAGTTTACATAATTTATGATCTTGTTAAGAGTGTAATGATTATATCCAAAGAGATGATTCGAATTTGTCGTGAAAAATGCTTATTGCTATAGTCCGGAAACATTTATTATATCCCTAATTTGGTCACAAAATTTTTTCCAATCACGCGAAAGAATTCATTATCGCCGCACTGATATTTGGAAGCGGAGAAAAGTTTCTACTGCATGCTATATCTGTTCTAGCTGCAATGAAGTTTTGAAAAATCATCAATCTACAATTCTATAACAAAATTATAGATTTTCAGACTATACTTACCGTTTTAATGTCTTCATCTGAAAATTGCATGAAAATTCTTGATTCTGAACTTGGTTTTTTCTGCATCTTTCGTGTTACAGATTGTGGATCTGGAAATAGTTTTGACTATGGTCAAAAAATGATGAAATAAAATGAAGAGCAGTAATTTAATTCTATAGTATAAAAAATTCTGTCAAGATGTTTCCACTTGCGTTATTATATTTTTCAGCTTTCAGCACTTGCTCGAAACTGAAATAAATGGTAATAAATCTAGTCAAAAATTAGAAAAAGGTACGAATCCCGACTTTATTCAAAAAAAGCCATATCGTACAAAAAAGTACAAAGCATCTCCAAAATATCTGCCCATAATGATCAAAGAAGAAGGTATTCGCCTTAAGTTGTTTGGATTGTGATCTATAAGGCCCCAGAAAATTTTATTATCGTGACACTGGAACATGTGAGTGCATTGATAAGAGTTAACGGGATACTGACAACCATAGCACCATTGTCTTTCGTAGCTGGAGTAAATATTTTATAGAATTTTTTATATTTGGCAGCTTGTCTTGAGCTTTTTCACCAAACTCTGAAATCTTCAAGCAAGAAATAAAATAAAATAAATGGTTATCTATTCTGCTATATTTGTTGCAATTGATGACTAGTTGGGGGATTTGACATTATTTCAGTAAATCGGAAAGAAAGAGTCAATATTTACAAACTGTCTTTTGTACCGCCATGGACAGATTGCTTTGTTGAATATATACTTTGTTTTTGAAATGATTTTCGTTTCTTGCAATGTAATTTAGAGAGTATCTTGTCAGCAGTGGAACTTCAGAACTATTTCTGAATCTCATGTTAATGGAAATTAAAATTTTCCGCTATCTGTTTCCAATCTCGAAATATAACCCTATTCTCGAAACTTATCGGTAATATACGAAAAACTTTCCTACTCTTTAAACTTCGCATTTTTATTATATAACAGAAGTAAGTAGGTGGTTCTGGAATTGAAGAATTAATTGCGCTTAAATTGAGAGAAGGGCCGCATATTTGACTACAGAGGCACTTACAGATTATAACAAGGAAATGATGGTAGCTTTAATGAAACTTAAGATATTAAATCTTGGGATATTACTGTAGGACTAGTATGAAGCGGAAGTAACCGGAGAAGAAGTACAACAGATTATAAATATACCTTCGTAAAAATTGGTCTGATTTTAAGAGCGCAAAATTTGAAATGAAGCATCGCGGGAAGCATTTTCGTCTATCTTTAATGTTGAAGAGGAAGGAGAAAACATACAAACAGAAATTAGAAATGTACTCAACAGTATAATTTTGAGTCAAAGGTGTAATTTTCAAGCAAAGACTTTGATTTACAAAAAAGTTATTAAACCAAATATTTTTTGAACGGGAAAGAATGAAGCTACAGGAAACAAACCCTCTCGAGAGAATAAAACCCTCTCGAGAGAATAATCATTATTGTCAAAATTTCTGAAGGATTTATGAATAGTCATTGTTTTCAAGTTTTTGCAGAATGATTCTTCTGATAGGCGCTTATCGCCATTTAGAATTGTTTTTCGTTTTTAAAATTTGTATCTCCTAATAATATAAAATTTAAATATTTTTAATCCTGAATATTTGACATCTAATTTCGTGGCGAATATATTATCATCCTCCAAAAAAATGGCTTCTGGTGATTACAAAAAATTACTGTTGAAAACAACTCTTATCTTATCCGTCTACTTTAGTTAAATCCGAATTCGCTAACTGTTGCTGATTGCAGTATGCCTAGTAAATATTAGATAAGTCTCACATGTCATCACCGAGTCTTTTAACAAGCGAATCTCCCTGGAATAATTTGGAATGGACGGAGAACCAGTAACAGCTGATAATTGTAGCCGCTTATATCCTGAAAATTCCATCAACATCCTGATTTGCAATAGAAATTACGTATGGAATCATGTCTTGTCGAAAAAGATATATGTAGTAAGATTGGCAGGATTTGTCTTTTTCACAATGTATTTGATACTTAAATATTTGGCATGCGTTAAATGAAGAAGAAAGTCATAGAAATTGTTCTAGTTGATTACATTCGTAGACTACCACTGCAATTTAAAGTTCTGCAAGAATTAAGAAAAGGTAAAAATTATCTTAACTCATATAGTACTATATCTGAGATGTTATGTATACACAAAGACTCTCCTAAGGTTTCGCTCGCCATACCATATGGTTAAATACAGACTGCGGAATATTATATTGAAGTACATATAGAACTGTACAGCTGCATTAATATTTTGAAATGTAAAATATTTACGGATACTGGTAAAATGAACTTCATACGGCTCGGGGAAAATGTTTTCGCAGTTTTGCATATATATGAATCTGATACAGCTGATTCGATCTTTATAGACTAGTTACGGCGCTTTAATGTTGATATTTTCTTAGAGGATCAGTTGTCATTATCCAATACCGTGAATAAAAATATTTAACATCTTTTACAATGAAACGAATGCAAATAGTTATTGGTATTCTCCTCACTTTACTAAAAACACTGAAAATATTTCAACATTTTATTTTATTTTTATCGATAACCAAAATTAATGTTTTTTGGATATTAAATGTAAGCGCCAAAGCGTTTCAAAAATGACAGGTCTTATTTTTGTTCTTTCGAGGACTATATCTCCTCATTTTTTTGCTGTGGTCATTCGAACGAAGCATTACAGAATATAATTCATAAAAACATTCTTCCATCACACGTGCCCTCCAAAATAAGTGCTTTTACCTCTGCCTACGGCCCGGACTCCATTTATATTGGAAACGAAGCTCGATCAATAGCACAAAGAATGCTCCACTTAATTATAATTCCGATTTTACATTGCTCTATCTGATTTCCTCCGCAAAGTTCCCAAAGTATAGTTCATTCGGTATTTAGAACCGACTCAAATGCCTTTTCAGCTTTCCTGTAAGTAGTGCGCAACTATTCATAGTTTTATAAGCTTCGATATCTGTATTGACAAGAAGAATGGAATAGTAGAAGTGAGAGGTTGAAAGCCGAGACCATCTGGAAGAGAAACAGTACTCGCGCATTCCAGCTCCAAAGTTTAGTTGGTCTTAATATTTAACGATGAAATCTGAGGACGGACTTCTTCTGCAACAATGTCCTTTTTTCAGTTCCGTGTGGTGTTTTCCCGACTTTGCTCCCTTAAACTGTGGTTAAGCGCAAAACTTTCGCCCTGTTCTGCATTTATTACACAAATAAAGTTCGCAAATACTGTGCTTCTATTGTCTTACACTAAATGGTGCATATCATTTGTTCTAGCAGTTAGGAAAGGATGAAAAAATCAAAGTTTGGGGGATTTTGACGTTGTGAACTGTCCTGTAAAAATAAAATATTATTACAAAAAATGGTCGCAGTCCTTAAGAATCGCACGGAGGCATCAGAGATTAGGAAAGACCCAAAAAAATCTCGAGAGTTCCATTGAATGCAGATGACTATAGAATAAGACGAGATAAAACAAAAGTTCACGTTCGGGCCGCAAAGCCTCCAAATCCTTTTATCAACAATTATAATAGTAGCAAAACTGTCGTTGGAAAAAATTCAAAGTTATCTTTACAAAAAAAAGTCGATGATAATTGTAGATGTTTTAATTTGGGTCTACATTATGAATATATCTAGCGACAAAAATGCATACACGTTTTGTATTTGTGTATCAATTTAATGCAAGAAATTGAAGAAAATAATTTAATATTTAAAACTTAAAATTTATTTCTTGTGACATATTTAATTTTAAAATTGCGACCTTTTAGTTCTATCTGATATAAAATAAATTAATAATTTCGCTTGAAAATATAAGAATGCATAAAAATTGGAGAGAACTTTAAGCTTTGCAATAAATCTTTCCATTTCAGACTATAATAGGAGAAAAAGACAATAAAAAAAATCTACAGTAAACCCAAATATTTCTAAAAACTATATCCTATACTGTTTTCAATATTATATCGTAGCAAAAATGTTTACGAAATAAATACATTGAAAGCGACGTAATTTGTTAAAGTATAATTCTAAAAGCACAAGGAAACATTTGCGTGTCGGTAGCTTATTATTGGTACAAAAATTAGATATTTGAGGTCCGATTGAATCATAATGTGAAAACTTTGATCAAGTAAGACATTTAGCTCAACTGAAAGTACTTTTGTATTACGAAAATTATTCTCCGATTACTGTCGATGAAATGAACTTATCTATTAAAGTAAGTGCATCTAAAGCAGTAGGGAACCTCCAAAGCTGTCTAAAAGTCCATCTAGGATTAACCAAATTATCTATTACGACGATTTGAAATTATGGAGAACGCAATACATTGGAATAAACTCTGAAATAAAATAATATAAATTAACACAGAAGCCTTTTTACGTCATGGCGAACATAAATGCTATTGGTACATAGAAGCTTATTCTAGACCAAACGGATTCGTAATAGTAGTAAATAAGCCTTCATATGAGATTTTTTCAAATATGAAGGAGAGATGATCGTTTCCAACATGAAGATGGAATTATTTCCTTTTTAAATTTAAGAGTGCATTAAAATGACAACTTTTTTCTCATTTTAAAATCTGTGCTCTAGGAGAGAGGTGTAAATCTTCGGGAGAAGAGACACTCAGAACCAATTATCCCATGAAAGAGGTATTGCTAGCGACAAAATTGCTTCCGTGGTATAGTTGAGCGAACAAAAATAGGTATGTAAGGACAACAGTTGAGAGGGATACAAGAAAGCAGAGAGGGAACAGGTTCTACCACTGATGCTCTGTGATCAGCGTAAGAAGAATGGTTCTTCAGTCTGAAGTTGAGTCTCAACTTCCTACTACTCGGGACTTGGCTTTAAGTTGTTTGCTAACTTGCTTGACCTCCACAAGAGAGAGAAGTTTACTCAGCTTATAAAGACTTTCTTGCAAACTTGAAAGTCTCAAACAAACATACAAAGTACCACAAAAGGCATCAAATGGAATCATGTGAGCGGAAAAGACTACCAGCATATACTATCATGTTGAATGTCTACATTTATTCCTTAAAATCTTACTCCCTGAGATCAGAGCCAACAAATGGTCCAAAAAGAATCCATTCTACCCAAGCAGGACCCACAAATATCTGCGACCGGCTTATAATTCTCTTTTTCTTCCTGGGAGATATCTAACGCATGGAAGGATGCCCCCATCCGTTTCCAGCGTCGGTACCACCTCGTACATACTGTCCAACCCCGTCCCATCTTTTAAACACTCTCCATATCTTCTTCCTCGTCTTCCTCCACTTCATCCTTGGCAGAAGAGTCAGAAGTAACGATTAATCCCTCAATATACCCTCCGTTCTCCACAGCAGCTCGCCCTTCGTTGTACAATAGTGGCTCCCATGGGTCCATTCAGTCCTCTTCTTCATCTCCTCTTCTTCCTTCTCTTCTTCCTCTTCTTCTGCTTCCTCGAAGAAGTGCCAGCGGATCCACTCTCAAACGTGTTCCCGATCCATTCTTCTGCAATAATAACCATAATCTGTTGGTCCGTTGGCCATCACGGCCAGAGCGTTGACTCGGTGGCGGCCTCGGGATGAGTTGGCGACGGAGAGGGACGGGTAGAAGTTGGTCATGTCGATGGAAAAATGGGATAGGACGATGGAGTACTTGATGGCGGATGGTTTGCTTCAACAACGTCGATTTAGAGCTTTACATAGGGCGACGTCTCCAGAACATTTCACTGCCTTGGATGAAATAAAAGATGTGAGGCAATGCCGCAGCTTTGAAATTGGGTTCAATCAGGGCAATACCTAAACATATGCTTGATAAAAATGGGAACTGAAATTGAAGGACAAAGCGAATCACGAGTCGAAAGATTTCTTTTTTGAAAAAAAGGACCAAATCGTGGGAGATAAAACGAAAATGGAATTGTGCAGTGAGTTTGGATTCATACTTGAAATTTGCTTTATAATTTTGTTCGTAAAATAAAATGGTGGGAAGAGTTGTTTTTGAAAACTCACAGGGACGGAGAAGACAGAAGTTTGTGGAGAAGACCGCTCTCCTACAGAAAGGACCGTTCTTATAACAACGCTAGGAACATGAGTTTACATTGTTTCTGGGCTAGAAGCTCTCAAACAGGGGTTTTCTGGTGCAAACAATGGCTCAAGTACTTCTGACAGGCACCCCTGTTCGCACAAGGAACCCATTGCCCGAGAGCTTCCTGCCCAGAAACAATGGACGTACATGGAGACCACCTGCTCCATTGCAAGTATGGCAGAAAATAATTGCCCACGACCATGACTAAGTATCGTTACTGGGCAGTGATCTTGCCCTTGCCGCAAGGAATCCCACCTCCGAGCGAAGAACACCATAGGAACACAAAGCCAGACCAGAAATCAGGGGGAGTAGTGCTACCGGGGGCACCGATTACTTCGGTTTCACATTTGTCAACCCTTGGCACCTTCTCATTAGGTTACGATGACCTTTAGCCCAATCACCAGCTTGAACGTTGCTTACTTGTAAAAGCTTTAGAAATACTAGGATTTTTTTGCTGCATTACCGGAAGGAATCTGCTACTTCCTGTCTCAATCTTCACTGTCGGTGGCTGGCATACAGACGCCTTTTTCCTCGCGATGGAGTTGATACGCGTGGTCGCTAATCATGCCAAGGACAAATTACCCAAGGTCAGGGACACACTTCTGCAGCGATATTATGCGTTAATGGCTGCTTCGAACGGCGCATGTCTTTTGAAAGGGCTCTTAACAACTTTTTCGTTGCCATTCTATAACAGGCCTATTTTCACCGTAGTGTATTTTCCGCCGCCGCCACACAGCACAGGCTAATGTGAACTTCACCCTGTATTACATATTGATCGGATATACCTATTGTATGGGATAGATCGGGTATATCTTCCATGAATAAAATAGACAAACCTTTCCCTAGGTTACTCTGTCAGTAAACTTACCCAAAAGTCCTGTTGCGGTGGTGTTAGATTAGTTCTCTTTCCATGCGCCAACCCATACCAACCTAATTAAGTGTAACACCCTCTTTCACCAAAACGGAGTGAGATTTAGGGTGTTTCGATCCATGTAAAATGACGCCACCTATTCTCTGAGGGATTTCGTAATACAGATAAATGCTTTTAATGTAATGGATTGGCGGGAAGCCGTCAAAACGCTATGAAATTAACCCAAACGTCCTCCGTGGAACCAAATGAAGAAGTTCTGCAGTTTTTATGTTCATTCATGTCAATCATCGGGACGAAGATTTTACAAGCCAGTGTGCGGATCAAATCTCCCTCTCCTATACTTTAATTATAACCGAGGCCTTGACCTTGCAGATTACGGGTTGATCCAAAAAATCTCTTCTCAGTTTCAAGAGGATTCTCAACAAAAAAAGTTCTGTCAGATTTACTCGAATATTTGAATAAGGGGAGAGCAAATTTGCCGTTATGGTGAAACAGAGAGGGAGGCAGCCGGGGCGCTGCTAAGTGGTGTAACAGAGACATTGTTACATATGTCTATTTTGTTAAAAGCAGCCGAGAGGCTGTTAAATCGATGTAAGATTCATTGCTGTAGGAAGCTTACGCGATAAAAAAATTATTAGATCTCAAAACAAATTAATAGAAAACTGAATAGTGATGCTATTTTGGGTAATTAAATATAATATAACAAAATGACACGAAATCTGACAAGAAATCACACTTTGCTTAAAGTGAGAGAAAAATCGCCAAAAAGAACCACTGGAGTTCAATGAAACAAAGAAAAAGATTTTATCTAAAGGAAAACCCAAAAACAGTACAAGAATCAAAATGCCAGAAAGCCACCAAGGCCCCTAACCTGTCCCGTATCCCTTGCGTATTTCCTGTATTTGCTACTCTCCCGGCCCTTAGCCTACCGTGTCCTCACTCTACCCCTCAAGGAATTACAGTTCTGGGCTCCTCAGTTGGTTATAATGCTTTCATCTATGACTTTTTCGCCTCTCGTCGAGGCTGTCAGCTTCTATAGGAAGCAGCGAAAAGTGTTCACTCAGATTCGCGGCCCTTGTTCTGAGTGGTTCTAGGACCAAGTTTTCCTGCCAATTCGAATGCGGCCTTGGTTTTCTTCTGGTCACTGATAAAAAGAAACTACATGCAATGCCTCCATGATCAATTTTCTTCAGCTTTTCTCTTTTCTTCCCGCGTTTTCCACCGACATTCACCTCCAGGAAGTGCCCCGGCCCGCTATGTCCCTGCTTACAGCTCTCCATCCATCACTTTTCTACCTTGAACAGCTCTGTGCTTTTCGAACGTTGCAACTCCCGCTACTCGGTGAACGCCTTCAATCTAGTATAACCTCTGAGCTGCTTTCTTCGAAGTTTAATCTCTGTTTCTAGTCTACATCTGATGCCAACTGGGCCCGCTTGCTGCCTTCCTGCGAACCATCTCATTGCTCTTTGTTCTCCGCTCTCCCTCAACCTCAGCACAGCAAGTACGTCTCCCCCAACCTCACCGTGGCACGTACCTCTTCCCCAAATCATGGATTTTCGGTGCATCTCTCCGTCTCATTATACCTCTTTTTCCCGTGAAAAACGCTGTGCTGCCTGTTCAAGGCACCCTAATGAGATCGCCTCAGTTCTAGCTTCCAATGATAAGCATGCTCTTGCTTGCAAGTACGAAGGACGTCAGGCACGCTGTCATAATGTCTTTCGCAATGCTCTGCACCGCTTCTGCAAGTAAGTCGGCCCTACCACTCTATCGGAGAATCCCTTCCACACCTAGTTCCACCTCTGAAACCTCTCCTTCTACCCTTCGTGTTGATATTTACATTCAAGGGGCATACAGTCCCGATCTCAGCAACCTAGACTTGGGTAGCACTGTCTTCCATTAACTCGGCCTCGCTTCTGAACGCGGTAGGTCGTTTGTGTAGGACGTTACTAATTGTGCTCCTCGGCTGCGATTGAGTACAACTGGATTCTCACTTAACTGTAAGTTTGGCCATCGTCCGCCTCAACTGGTGGGACCCTATGTGGAAATTCGTGAGAGCTAAACAAAGCTTAATTAATGCTTCATAAAGGGCCCCTCCACCTATACGTACTCCCAATACTCCTCAGAGAGTACAAAATCGGCCAAACCAGTTCTCCACTATTATGCGATCGGAAGAAATTTTCTTTTCCTTTCCACATTCTCAGCTGTTATATACCTATTCTTGGGTTTCATTTTTGGAATTATTGCCCGAGCTAGCTACTCAGCACCCTGATTCCCCTACTCATCAACACCGGCCAGTTTAGAGGGTGCTTTCCGGACAGTTCTCATACATCCGCTATGTCCACTTCAGACGGCGTCTTTTTCAAAGCCTTTTAAGAAAACGCACATTTCGTTGGGAAATCTCCAGGTGTGCCATGCTTCCCAGGTAATGCGCACTGCAGTTTATAGCTTGCCCATTCTTCAAAACACTAACTTCCACTTTATAGCCGTAGAGCTTGTGGTTTTCCGAGAAATATTTTCCCGTCCTGCATGCTCCCTGAAGGCCTTTTCCGTTGCTGAAATGTGGGGTCTGCAGCGTAACGCTCACAAAGAAAAAACTGGAACTGAGTGTGGTTTTCAAAAAATTAGGCACATAGATAAAGGCAATCCGTCTCCTAAATTAAACTGCCCTACAAACTTCCATATCCCATCGATAAACTTAGGAGCCATTTTTTCGAAATTTGGACCTTTTGAATTAAAAATGAGCTGCAATGTCCCACTGTGTCCCGCATTTAAGTACGACTAGAGCCATAAGCAATAAATCCATGCCATTACAGACGTATTTGCGTCCAGGGCCAACATTATGAGTATCACAAACTTTGGTTGAAAATCCATTACAAAGCTTTCTGAACTGCGGACCATCGAAGTGGCACATTGTGTGACTCCTCTTGTTGCCGAGGTTCATAAAACGCATCAAAGACGGGACATGCGCTATCATTCTCATCATCACTGTCGTATTCCGGTCTCGCAGTGGAGTATTTGCGAAACTTCTGCTTTCCAGCTACTGTTCTCGAAGCTAGCAAATGGAGAGCATCGGCAGCTATTGAGGGGGAGGGAACATTTATTTCACCGGGTGCTGGCTGGCAATGGCTCATAATTGTAATAAGGAGGGCGAAACCACGCAAATGAGTCTGGAAAATATGTTAGGTGGTATTTTCGGTCTTAATAGCTGCTAGGCGGGCAGAGTCGTGGGAGTGGACAGTTAGGAGGGAGTAGAGTTAGGCGCAGGACATGATTGGAGAGCAGAATTACGATGGTTGAGAACTGTGACCGGGGATGGCTGTGTGCAATTAATTTCCCGTTAATGGGGTATTGTGTGATAGCATTCAACGCCGTTTGAAGCTCATTCTCAGCATTATACTATCCAGTTTGAAATGGCGTGCTAATTTTTCAAATCCTACGCGCCTTTGGAAACGGTACTTTCACACTTTTTTGAATTTGTGTTTTTTCAAAAGCACAGTTGTGCATGCTAGGGTCGGAAATATATAAAATTTGAAAAAAGTCTGTTGGCGACCCTAGGAGGGAGGGTTTCTTGTCGTTTTGATCTCTTCCCGCCCCTTCCCCGCCACCAACGACTAGCATGTTTATATGACAATCGCAGGATTGGCAGACCGTTCTAAAACCACACGCGGCGAGGCCGAAAATAATTAAAAACAAATTAAATACTGTATAAAATAATTAAAGATAACTCTAGAGTACAGTAGCTGACAAAACTGAAAACTAAGGAAAAAAGCGCCATACAAGTAGTCAAGAAGGGCAGATTTTTGGTGACCCTTCAGGAGCAACCAACACTAGTTTGGCGCCAGAAAGAAGCCCGGCACACCATAAAGCATTGACTTGGTGCTGGTGTAGGAAATCAATGCACCCCTTCTACCATCACGTTCTAGCTCCATACACTCCCCTCCAAATACGTCCAACGCATCACATCGACCCCAGCACTGTTAAGTGCCTCGTTCAACAACCTCAGCTTCCACCGCACGCAGTGCCGTCCGCGCTCTGAATCACGTCGATTCAGGGCATCTAAAGCCCTCGGGGTTTCTCCATCCGTGTTAGTACAAGCGGGGTTTCATACGGCTTTGGACCCATCCGAAAATCCCTAAGTGGACCACTACGATGGCGAAGACCAGATAAACCGTGAAAAATTCGACGGGAAGAAGAGAGTCACATCGTAACCTGATGGTGAAGGCATATTGGATACGGGCAGTCAAATTTCTTCCAACACGGCATCCGTTGCCAAGATATGGATGAAGACACAAACGAAAAACAAGGGAATGTAATTCAACTACTCAACGACAATATATCAGACTAATTTAGCAGATGAGTCCCTTCTTTATTAAATTATGATGAAGATGTTTCTTCTTCTGTAGAAAAGCACTTTATTCATATTCCTCCAGTTTTTGGCCGTTTATGTTGATCGGACACCTTTAGGTTTGGTTTCAAGCAACCCTCATATTGCAGCATAAATTTTCTGAAGTTTGGAGAAACATGGTGAATTGAAATTGTATTCAGATGATAAAGAATTGACAGAAGAACAAATAAGAACTTACGGAACAAATATAAGATCCCTGCGGACCGTCTTGTAAAGAAAACTTTCAGGAATTAATCCCGTAGGAAAAATGGGCGCAAAGGGTAGGGCACCAGGCGCCTCGCATGGATAGCTCTTCGGGAATGCCTACCTACATAAGAGGCAAGCCAGTAACCAGGCTGAGCTGCATTCCGAATGCAACACGGTCCGGAGAAACCCGGCTAGAAAGCCTGCCAGATAGCATTTGACGTTAGGTATTTTCCATGTGCGACCAAAACCCAGTCTTCAGTATTAAACTTTCGGATTAGCGCCGTCCCAACATCCCTCTCAAGCCGTTTCATCTGCATATCGACCTCTTCGCGCTAAGTGTTAAGCTAACCAACATTTCTAGCCGGCGATGCACCTCTGAAGTTTTTGTATTAAAGAAGCGGTGACAGACGAATCCATTCGCGGTACCACTCCGAACATGCGCTCGAACGTGGAAGCACCGGTTCCATGTCATCGGCAACAGTAGCCATAAAGAATTTGGGGAAGCCAATGTTCCCAGTTGGATCCTTTTCCGATCACCATCTTCTTTATTGCGTTCTTTATAGTGCGCATCATCCTTTCCGCTCGGCCGTTTCACATCTTTGCATAGTCTAGGACGGTGCTCCAGCCGACTCCATTCATATTCATAAAATAGACGAGTTTAGCGGCGGTAACTCATCCAGCATTGTCAGATAGGACCGTCTTCAGGGGGCCAAAAAGAGAAATGATCTCCTTTTTTAATAAATTATTTCACGGTTTCTGCGGATGCCGTCTCCGTTGCGGCGGCAATTGGCCAGCCCGTCAGATGCTCGACAGAGATAAGAAAAAGTTGCTTCCAACTATTGACCTTGGGAAGGGTCCTGCGAAGTATATAGAGTAATTTTCGAAGATATTCGTGAGCGCAATGCTCAGCGTGGTTCGAAGAAGGATCATATTCTTGCCATTATGACATCCTCCACAGCTATTGACGTAGTCTTGAACGTCCCTGTGACCTGAGGCCACCAATACCTCTTGAATAAAGAATTTTTTTGTTGTCTCCCTATGTAAGCGTCCCACTTCGTCGTGGAATTTCCTCAGAATCCCAGCATGTCCTTGCTTTTTGCGACTGCACGGAGGACATTCATCGTACAACTCAACAGTTTTTCTTCCCACACCATGAAGTTTTTTCCGGCGCGTTTTATCGAGCGGCGCTTAGACTTATTTTGTTCTTGAATCTTTTTTCTTCGATGTAGCGAGCGACAGCAACCAAATATGGTTCTGTAACAGGAGTTTCGGACAAATAAAAAGAGTTCACTGTACCAAAAGGGTCCTCTTCGTCGACATTTGGGTCGCCTCTGAGCCCTTCGTGCAATACGCGTGAAAGATAGTCTGCAGCTCCATTCTTTGTGCCTGGACGATATTCCACCTCAAACTCGCATTCAGCTAAAAATTCTAGCCATCATGCAAACTTTCCGTGGACTTGGCTCTTCTTGAAGACGTACTGAAGTGACTTATGGTCAGTTATGAGTTTCAAGGGTTCCGTTAAAAGAAAATACACCCGGAACTTCCTAAGTGCTAAAGTGACTGCGAAAATTTTCCTTTCGCACGCGGAATAGCTCCGCTAGGCAGATTTCATGGTGCGACTTACATATTGCATGGGGTGTACTTTTCCATCATTTTTCTTCTGAGCGAGCACTGCTCCCACGGCGACACTTGAGGCATCCGTTTCTACGATGAAAGACGCTTCGAAGTCGGGGAAAGCTAGCACCGGCGAGGCTGTGATTTTATCTTTTAGAACACCGAACGCTTCCTTCATTTCTTCTGTTTACCTGAAATTATTATTCCCGGAAGTTGAAGCATTAAGAGAGCAGATATGAAATCGAAATACTTGATGAAGCGGCGATAATAACCTGATCAGTCGAGTAAACTCCGCAGCTCGGTCTTGTTTTTTGGTATTGGTGCCTCCTTTATGCTTATTTCCTCTTGATTGTCTTGAAATTCTTCTTTGTCAACTGAATTGCCGCGATACTTGACACTAGGTCTCTCTAACGCACATGTCGTGATTTTCAACTTGAGTCCGGCCTTTCCAATTGCATCGAAGACGAAGTGAAGGTGTATATAATGCTCTTTGATCGTGTTTGAGAACACAAAAACGTCGTCCGGATATTATCGAGCGAATGGTATATCTCTCGAGATATAATCCAACATTCGCTGGAATGTAAACGGCGCGTTTATCAGGCTATGGGGCTTCACCTCGAACTTGAATGTTCCAAAGCGGCATACAAAGGTATTTATCTCTTTGATTACTTCGCTCATTCTGGTCTTCCAATACTCTTCGAAGAGTTACAGGGTTGTAAAGACGGAGCTTGCCTTCATATAATCGAATATTTATTCGATCTTGGGAAAGGCCAGCGATCAACCTTCATTCTTTGGTTCAGAGCGCGTTATTCCCCAAGAAAGCGGGACTTCTCGTCCTTCTTTGTCACAATCACTACAGTAAATGAACATAGTGAAGAAGCTGGAGTGATAATATCTGCATCAAGCATGGTTTTGATCTCCTTGCGAGCGATTTCGTTGTGGGGAGGAGACATTCGGCGAGCCTTGCTGTAGATAGAGGTATAGTCGTTTAGCTCTAATCCATTTTCGTCGGTATCGATGAGGGGGGAGCTCCTGGATAGTCTATGGGACTGTCTCAGTGTCACGGAGTGAGCTATTTATGGTTTCTTTTTTTTTTTTTTTCAGAAAGATGAGCAAGATGGGCTCGAAATGTCCCTTTCATCTCCTCCTTCTCTTTTCTACGCCCTATTCTTCGGCTGTGGCTACATATTTATCAGCCAGATCCTTACCAGAGTTGCCAGGGCCCTCATAAATGTTTTCCAGGATCGCCAGGACCAATTTCTTTTCTGAAGTGTCGGCGGAGTCGGTGCCAGCGTCATAGTCGGAGATAAAGTCTTCACTAGGCGTTCCAATCTCATTACTCCTCGTCAGGTGCCTCTCAGATGCTTTTTTATCGGGCTCCAAACGAAGTACAAATTTTTTAGAGCCAATTTGTAGGTGAACGCTTTGGGTTCCGAGGACTAAATTTGCCCACATAGCCGAGATAGTTGGAAGACCAATAATTAGATCAAATGGCCACTTCCACACAAACAGTAAGTCCAGCTTCACCACTTGGTCCCCAAAAGTGGTGGGAACTTGAGCAACGACCCGACACAGGAAGCGCTATTTCTGTTCGCCACGGTAATTTTCAATGACGTGTAGTTTAGCGACAGGTAGAGGCGTCAACATAACTCCTCGGACATTAGGTACAGCTCTAAAGTCCAAAAGCGCCCATGCGATAAACCTTAAGCTGCATTAGTCGCAGCAAGCATAGCCCTTTATCAGACACAACGGCAATTCTGGGCATATTATTCTTTCATAACAGCCCTCACATTACATTCGCGGCTCCTTGAGCATCCCTCTAAGCACCTGACCTAAATTAAGCCCACACTTGTCATTTTCAAGCTCAGCGCCAATGTCATACTTTCCGACGTATTCTTGGAGCTTGTTCGAACCTTTCGATTCTTTTTTGATCTTATCTTGCAACCTCCTTTGGCCTGAATCACGGACTTCTTCTGCCGGCGAAACAGAAGGGATTCTTCGTACTTGTTGCGGATTATGCATTAGGCAGAATACCGGAATTCCCCCGTGATCTTCTTGACGAGTTTGTCTCGGCAAAGCTTCTCTTTCAGCAGTTCTCTTCGTCGTGTTAACGCTCTCTTCGATGTCTTCATCTGCATCCGAATAACATTCATGGAAAAAGTTGATTTGATCCGCTACTCGAAGTTCTTCTTTCCTCTCGTAATCTTCCGAAGCACCAGATGACTTAATTCTCGCAGCAGTCCAGCATGTAGCGTCAAAATGCCCCAATCGGCAGCAAAAGGTGTAAGGATGATCTGAGTGAGGATTTTCTCGCATATGGTTGCTCCGTGGACGGGTAGGCGACAGTAAGAGCACAATCTAGGAGAATTTGGCCTCTCTGAGCTGACAATAACGGTCCTACGGCTGTATCAGAACTTTCCTTTTCCTGCTTGACGAGAAGAGTAAGTCTAAAGAGGTCTTCAGCAATGGCATCCACCTTATCCTCAATGTTTCTTGAGTAAGTATCGGGATGAAAAAGAGCCTTGCCGGCGGTACTTCCACAACTTGAAGCGAGGATCCGGAAACGCTGCTCGATTCGTCCGAATGTCCTGCAAATCCTCCAATAGATCGGCGTAATTCTTCGGCCTTCGGAACGACATGAACTGCTGCAACTTCTCATGTCGACATGCGGCAGTCCTAGTAATCCCAATCTTGGAATACTACCGAAACCTGCCTTTTCTTACAACCGCTCCAATTTCTTCAAGGAGTTCGTTATGTCCTCGATATAGAGGCCGATTATTTATAGAAATACTATACTTTTATTTAAAATTATTCATTTGGCAAATTGCTTGGAAATATACGATCCAACTGCAGTGATATTTGAGAGATTAGGCATCGAAAAAATTACAAAGAAACTATAATTGAATTACAGTAGGAAAAAACTGTTTCAAAAATATGGAATGTGGCATGAGCTACATTGCAGAATTGTGACCCTTTATTAAAGTGAAAACTGCAAATATTCCGTAATACGTGTAAAACAGTTCCATACATTTGGCGCGCATTTTACATATGTTTCGTGTATGAGCCTGCATCCATCCATCATAGCTCTGAGAAACTCTATTGTGTTGGAAGGGGTAACTAATCATAATAATTTTTACTCATCTGTCATTTCGAGTGTGCACTAGACCCCTCTATCAATGAGTGAGGACACTCTGAAAGAGCTTATAGTTTCTGCGCAAAAAGGTCCTCTCAAGAAGTAAATTATTTATAAGTTAGTAAAATTCAAAAAAAAAGATTATTAAGACGAAATATGATAAATCGGTTACTCACACATTTGATGGGATGCCGACACCCAAATGAGTACAAAATTATTAAAGTTCATTATTAAAAGCGTGGTCAATTTGAAAATGAGGTAATCACTGGAAAAAGACTGCCCTATCCAAAGTTAAACCCGTTTTAAATGCAGTGTTATCACATGGACCCTTCATTTATCGATTACACCACCAAGGCATCATGTCAAGACAATCCCAGTCCTATTTCACTCTTATTAAAGACCCCGCCCAATGCCTAGCAAAAGCATGCCACAAATGCCTTCAAATCCTGGCCAATGTGGCTGTTGAGCGCAACGCTCAACTCCAACATTTCAGTGACTCTGACCAACCCTCCCACAGATGACGAATCTACCTCTTCTTGCCCACTAGTCGACGTCCTTTATGAAGCAGGAGGGTTTAAAGAAATTTACGACTTGACAAAATTTGATGCATCCGAATTCAGAACAGTTTGGGCACCATCTTGAAAATGGTAAATTTCAATTACAACCTCGAGCCGGGTCGAAAAGCGAAGCACAATGGAAATAACATGCTTCTCATGACGCTTACTACCCTCAATTATGCAGGATCATGGGAAAATATTGCAAGGTTTTCACCTTGAAGGGGCCAACATTTGAAAAGTGGTGACGAAGCTTATTTAATGCTGAGTTGGCCACTGTCTGAAGGCCCAGTGGAACGCAATATGTCCCCATTTCATCCGGTAGATTTGCTTATGGATTTAAAGCGCTTCAAGCACATTCCAGTAGCAAGATACGTGACGGATGTAGCTTTTCAACAAGCGAACTGCCCGAGCGGGAACATACAGGAAGAAAAAATGTACTTCAGTGGGAAGCACAAGTTGTACGGCTACAAAGTGGAGGTTAGCGTTATTTCCAATGGGCTTGATGACAATTGTACCAAACAAACCTAGGTTCTGTTTCAAATCTAGAAACATTCCAGCGCAACGTAAAATTTAATAGATCTGCGTTGAAGAAAACCTCTGCAGAGCGTAGTATTAAAGATATCGGAACGCTTTCTGATGATTGTCTGAGGCTGTAGGCTGTGGTGATAGACAAAGGATATCAAGGGGCTGCAGGGACTACGAGGGCAATTATCTAAAGAAAAAGCCGACTAATGGTTCGTTGGCTCGGGAACAGGAGGTTGGAATTGTTAAAATCTCATCAGATAGGATCATTGCTGAAATTTTTTTGGGAGGCTTTGTATGTTGTGGGATTTGATTGGAACTACGAGGCGCTGGAAGGAGAATCGATGTGATTTATTTTTTAATCTTTGACCTGTGCTGACTAATATCCACATTCAAATGCATCTTTTGCAGTCAGAGAATGCGACGCACCATGAACAGGTGAAAAAGTGGTTGTATTCGATCGGTGAGGAAATCTGCCGCAAGAGCCACCGTGTTCAGGAGCTATAGCGCACGAAACATCGTAAAATAATTGAATCGCAGTTTCGTAATGTTGGTTTTAATGACCGAGGGGTCGAGTCTGATTAACTATTTGAATAAAATTAATTGCTTTTGTTCCTGAAAACCTGACCTAGTCATTTAGGAAATCAATTTTACAATAAAATATGGTTGAGTGAATTTCCTGTTGTCTCTTACTTCGTATACTGTGCCGGACTAACATACATTTTTCTTAAATATTTTTCATGTACGGATTTATTGAAGAATCAGCTAGTCTTTGGGAGAGGGACCTACTGCCTGACCGTCTATTGGGATTAAGATCTAATCGGATGGTCCACATCGGTCACGTGCAGTGAAGCTCTCGAGATGATGTACATCATTATCGACCACCATTTGATGCAGCTTAAGAGTTGATATTGGCGTGTACGGAAGATGGTGGGAGAGGCGTGACATTTGTTTGCAGCCCGGTCAATAAAAGTTTCAAAGAAGCTGACGGTACCAAGCCATGCATCTCCTAGCGAGTCAAAAGCCAGGGCTGAAACTGGAAACAAAGGTCCCGTATATCGCGAAACGGGTCCAGGGAAGGGGGCAATTCGCCTGGATAGCTCGTGATACAACTTCTGAATCTTCGAGTGATATCCTTGGGCATCGGCGTCGGCTGCGACCAGCGTCGCACTTGCAGCGGCTGACAACGTAAACGGAAATTTAATGACAACGTCACATGCAAAGGCTTCTAACAGGGGTCAGCGGGGGGAGCAGGAGGATGTAAAAGGCTGTCCCCGGGCCGAAGTTCGGAACCAAGGATTAGGTCAGGAACCTCTAGCCGGGTGTCCAAACCAGCGGCGCGGAAAATTTGATAAGCGATAGCGTTACGAATACCGTCATGCTGGTGTCGACTTCCAAACTGAGAGAGGCAGATTTCATCAGCATGATCACCGTAGAAATCCAGCGGCTGTTGGCGGTGGTGAAATTTCAGCGGTATCGAGTCTGCGTAGACTCGGAGACCGAGGTGGCGGCGTAGCATTATGATCCATGGGCTGTTAAATTTTTTTTGGCAGTCGTTGGGTGCGCTCGAAGTAAAGCAGCGCACCACTGTCGGAAGGCGAGGCCTAGATCTGGCGACAGGTCTTGTGGAAATTGTTGACGTCTCGGACATGGTACATCCCTCCAGAGGTGGTCTTCCAGAACTCCTTGGCCGTGGCCTCATGCTTTGCCCTTTGTAGAAGTGTTTGGTAATGTACTCACGTGTGAAACATAACTGTGCATGCGTAATCCTATTTCTGCAATTTCACTTCGCTGGCCGGACTGATCTGGTCTCAACTCTTCGGACAGAGACGACGTCGGTGAAGTCGCTGAAGATCTGGAGGGGTTAGAAGCTGTGGGGAGTCAGATGAGTTAGAGGCGGTCATACCTCGTGGTATGCTCCAGGTAAATTTGCTGACAAATAGGACTTTCCATCAACCCGTAACCTCTCAGATATTACGGACCCCAACCGGCTACATCTTTCAAACATTAAAGCACCCAAATATTTCCCCTTCACTAAAAGAAACTTATTTGCTTACAGATTCTAATTAAAGAATCAATAAGGTTTCATTGCAGAATTTTTTCTTGCGTAATCACTCTATTTTTATTTCGACAGAATTTGAGTATTTGTTCAATTTATGATAGAGAGTCCTACTGTACAGTACATTTTACATCCTCTTTCGTTCCATTAGACACAAAAATTCTCCGACAGTGACTGCATCCCCACTGAGCAAACCACGCCAACCGCCGCCAAGGCCAAAGCCAAGGCGCGCCCACCTTCATGGGCACAAATTTCGAAGTCTCACAGGAGCCCCCGAGTAGCTACGGTCCCCTATATCCTGATCCATTACCAAGCTTTCTTTCCTCCGATCAGAATTATCCTATAATTATGAAGTAAATGTTCCTCTGGTACAAATGCGATGCGATTATAAAGAGTTCTTCCACCCTTTTGTGGTACGGGATGAGACGACGAGCATGAATGGGCCTCCTATATTTATATACTGCGCTCGAGCGGAGTTCGTAGTGCGGTTGTCTCGCTTTGGTAACTACACATGGACTGGAGTACTTCATTTCGAATGCTGGCCACTTGACTGCCCGCTGCAACGCCTTTCCGTGGATAAGAAGAACTTTAGAGCCGACTGTAAATATTCGAGCTTGCGCATCCGACGACTTACTCCCAATTTCATGGCCACAAGCTCCGCTTTCCAATTGCAGGCAGATAGTTATTTTACTTCTCTTACATACTGAATAAGCCCATTTTCTTTAGAGAACGCATCTTCCTTGACCATTTCTGGACTTTTTCCGTACATTAACTCAGAACGAGAATGTCCCTCTACCCTTTTCCTCCTTCTGTATCCATAAACGATCTTCGAAATTGCTTCTTCCCATTCCATGTTGCTACCTGATATGGCCTTCGATATCGCTCTCTTCATCGTTCCGACCATTCCTTCTTCACGGCTGTAAGACATGGAAGCGTAAGCAAGAACCATTTTCCAATGAGTTACTCGTTTTTCGATGAACCTGCTAACTGCTGTTGCTGTAAAGCAGAGGGAGTTATCTGAAATAATCCTTTTCGAGAGACCAAAAGCTTCTACAATTTGTTCCCGTAAAAATTCCAGAACTACCTCTGCAGTGGCATCCTTCACTGGTACTGCTATAGGCCAGCCAGTAACGTACTCCACTCCAATTAGGATTTATTTGTTTCCATTGAAAGTTTCTCGAAATGACCCCTCAAAGTCAACGGAGAAACTCTCAAACAGACCGGATATTGGACATTTCAGCGTCGACCTCTACTTTCGTATTGGCGTGTACTTTTGGCAACCATCACAACTCTTCACAAATTCTAAGGCTTCCTTATAGAGGCCAGGCCATCAAAATCTTTCCGTAATGAACTACTTAGTCGTATTGAGGTCCCAATGACTGATTCCATCTTGGAAGGTCCTTAGAATTTTACCGTGCTCCTTTAGCGGTGGCACTACCTGGAGACCTGAGTTGGTCCGTAGGAAAAATCTCCCTTCCCAAACGAAAATGCCTTTTGGTTACTCCGAACCCAATCCTCATATTTCGGGTCTACTTTTCTTATCTCCAGAACGGAAAGAAATTGAATTTGGACAGTAAGTTCGGCCTCGTAGCTGTTTAGTTCTGTCCTCTGTACATCAATTGTACCTACGACTTCTTCCGCAAGGCTCTATTCCAGTTTTCGGTCTTCTCTCTGACGAGAAAGAAAGTAGGCCGGTTGATTCTCATTTCCAGGTCGATATTACCTCGAATCTGTACTCTGTGAAAAGATTAAGTTACCTGGCCAACCAGTGGTGCACGTCCTTCTTTTGAAATGCTGTCTTGAGCGCCTGGTTGTCCGTCACTAAAGTAAACTTTTCGAGCGAGAAAAGATGTAACCTAAATTTCTTCAATGCGAAAACTACCGACAACGCCTCTTTTTTGCACACAGAATATCTTCTCTTCGCTTCGGTCAAAGTTCTGCTTGCAACCTGGACTGGGTGTAATCTACCTCTTTCATCCTTTTGGGACAAAAGAGTCCCAACAGCATGGTCTGAAGCATCTGTTTCTACTATAAAAGGGATATTGAAATCAGGATAAATGAGAACCGGAGGGGCGGAAATCTTTTCCTTAGGATCTTCAAAAGCCGTTTGCATGTCTTTATTTCATCCGATTTTTCCATTTTTTGGCGTTCCAGAATGGAGAGGGGCCGCTATTTTAGCGAAATTCTTCATGAACCCCCTGTAGTATGAGGCAAGACCAACGAAACTCCTTATACCTTATAACTTATACCTTATACCTTATACCTTATACGTTCCTCTTAAATTTCCGAAATTACCACTCCTATCGTAGTTGAGGGCATCCGAACTTCCGTTCCATCGATCCGAGTTGACACGCTTTGATTGCCTAGATCGATGCAAGTTTCCAATTCTTCCATCGTTGGGCAGCCAATGATTAAATCAAATGGGAGGTCAGAAATGAATAATAAATCTAAATTGATTTTTAGGTCCGCGAAGAACACTGCGACCTTTTCGACCGTGCCCATACATTGAGAGACGGTAATATCAGCGACCTTTATCTTCTTTTCTGTAGGAATAGCGTTAAGGCCAAGATGACTCACCAAAATCCCGAGATTAAATTAGGAACAGCACCTGAGTCGAATACCGCCTGGGCTCTGGTTCTCAGGACATTGATCGGTACCAGATTGAGACGCCTCTGAGTGGTGGAGGCTGACTTAAGCATAGCCCTCTTGCTGTCTGCAGTCTTAATAATTATCTTCAGTTCTTTCCGGGCATTATCCTCATCTCCTCTTAGTAGTCGTACAAACTTCATCCCGGTTGGAGCCGCCGCCAGCTCGGCCACTAAGTTTTATTTCATTAGGTAACCTAATACATACTTTGAAAACCCCTTACGTTTTCTTTGCTTTCTCGTTTTTTTGGATTTTACTCCCTCCATCCCTGGAATGATTGGGTCAAACCTCTTCGTGTGTGGTACTATAGGGGCGGGGATATGGTCCCGAATATTTCCCCCAATATTTATTTCTTTGCTAAAACTCTGCCATCTGCATCCCTTTTCGTTGTGTTTACCTGGCTAGATTCTTCCGTAATCGAGACGTTTCCGGTATTTCCCTTGTTTTGCTTCGACTTATTTTGTATAAGTTTCAGCTCCCGGCCTGATTTACGTCTTTCACTTTGGATAATCGCCTGAAGCCCATCTCTTGACCAACAGTTGCTCTCATGGTGACTATATCGACCACAACGTCCACACCGAGTATCTCTGAGTGGATTATCTGGGCATCTATTAACGAAGTATCCCGTCTTGTGACAGTGAACAAACTTCGAGTGCCCTAGTACTCCCAATTTGGTTCTTCTTTCTGGTTAGGGTCAAGCTCTCCAACTGCGATGTCATCATTCCCAAAAGATTACCAAAGCGAGTCTCAAGTCTTTGCTCCATATCTTTTACATCTCCTCGAACAGCTTCTAGGGTTGCAGAGCTATTCGCTAGCCTCGGATAATTCTTGTTCGGATTGATGAAGACCCATGCTTAGGTACGCCTTGCCCCATTGACTCCAGTGCTTGAAAGGTCTCAGAATTTTTCACAAACTGAACTATGGTACCTTTTAACTTGCAGAAATATGGGTTTGGCCATTTCTACGCAGATGTTCGAAGCACATCTACCTCGCAGTATACCCAGAAAGAGCCTTTGAATACTGTTTCGGTTATTTTGGGGAAAAATAAAGAGAGAACAAAGGAAGAAAACAAGATGGGTATGGGTAGCTAGTCAGGTCGGCGATAGAAGCGTAGTGCTTGAGGAAACGAAGGTCGACTACTAAAACGGCCCAATCTTAGGGGAAAACTCGCCTACCCATGACATTGGGTGTGGGCCAGGTACGAAAGAATAAGTAGGAAGTTAGAAAACAGGAAACTACTTGGCCGAATAACGGAAAAAACGGAAAAAGACGGCCGGTATTGACGATTTTTTGTATGTAGCCCATATCAGCGTGACGGTCTTTGACGCTTTTGAGTAATTTTGCCTCTTTTCGGCTCGGGATGGTGGCGGTTGTTGTTAGTCGGCCAGCGATTGGTCGGGGGAGCGAGATTTAAATGATCTCCACAATCAGTTGAAAGTGGATGATAGAGAAGACCCACTGTGATGAGGCTACTTGCCTCCTGAGTGTGGGCGGTTTGGAGAGTACGAAAGTGTTTAATGGCCACTGTAACATGGTACACCTACAGTACAGGTTTAACCGGTGTAATGGGAGTGAATGGCCTGCGAAAGTGACGCACGAATACCCACTTCGGTCAACCAGGACAATGGCCAAAAAACGCGAAACATTTGGTACCATATAGCCTTTTCCTGGGAAAGAGAATAAAAAGCCAGTCCAAACCCATTATACCACATAATTCGCCAAAAGTCAGAGAAAATTTTATAAGGAGGAAATCCGAAAGGCGTGGATCCTCCATCGCTGCTTTGCACAGAATCCTATACTTCGCTTGATCAATAAAACCTGCTTTTTCGTAAAAGACACAAATGGAAATCACCGAACTCAGCAAATCGCGAAAGTCTAGACGATCTTCGATAGCAATACGAATCATCTCATCAGGGTCTACTTCCTTAGCATGCTCATTAATAATCCACCTGCAGACCTCATCGAAGTTACGACCATTGTCGTTGAGCGACAACCCCTCGATAAAATTTGCCTTATATTTTGCCTTTGCATCACCGGAAAGGTAGGCAAAAGGCTCGTGGGCTTTTCCTCATTGGTATTTTCACGAATCATAACGTTGACAAATGTATAAAGAAACCTTTCCACATTTTTCTTTTTGCTGCCTCCAAACAGTAAGCAGGAAGTGTTATTATCCATTTTATCAACTATTTTATCTCCAAATATAGACAAAAGACCCCCGTATGTGGCAATTTGACCAACTACTACCGCTGCAACAGCCCTCTACAAGAAGAGTACCAAAATGATAGAGTGAAAATATCTCTATAGGAAAAGGAAACCACTAACTACCGTGGTGAGAGTTGTATCGAGCGACTAAGTGCTAGGGTAGACGTTAAGGCGGTGGGAAGTGCTACGATAGGCCTGTCTACCAACTCCCTTTACACTCTGTGTTGTATTTGACTTGGTTTGATGAGCTTCCCACTAGGGCTTGCTCTCTATGTTGTGTGTGACTTAGTTTGGTGAGCGTCCCACTAGTGTCTATTGGACCGTCCTCCTCATATGAGGACAACTTTTAGCCCTTTTTTTCAATACAATTCTTTTTTACCTCAGCGCATTTCTTGTCCCTCCGCATTAGTTCATGAGTGTAGATGGCCGATCAAAACAAACTTTTCAAGATTATTGACCTCGGTTAAGCCTAGAGCAGTTTTCCCTCACCAGCTTCCGCTCTTCGCAAGAAGTTGTGAAAACGACTACGTTTTGGAAGGAAAAATTGTTCGTATTATCGTGGGGGGTTTCAGAAACGAGGGCGCACGTACAGTAAAAATTACTGTACTGTAACTTAACATGAAAAACCTTTTTTCCAGTAAAAATTTCGGCCTTCCAAAACATTTACCTTTCCAAAATGTAAGGGAAACTGTCCTCACATGAGGACAAAGTGTGCCTCATATGAGGACAGAGCATGGTCGTATAGACACTAGAGGGCTTGCTCTCTGTGTTGTGTTTGATTTGGTGAGCGTCCCACTAGGGCTTGCTGGCCCCCAAGTACAGTACTCCTATCATCCCATACAGAAAGCCCCTTGTATGGAGTTTTCAACCCTCACATTTCGTTGCACCAATACAGTACCTATAAGCCGTATTGGCACGGCTAGAGTATGGTTCAAAGCCCCCCTCTAAAGATAATTGAAAATAAAACTGTAATTACAGTGACAGCGCAGCCAGCGCAGCATTCCAGCTTATCCAGCGCAGCATTCCAGCTTATCCAGCGCCGCATGCACAAATTTTCATTTGCAAAAGAGACCCCGACGTGTCGGGGCCGCGCCCCCATACTGTGAGCCCCTGTCGCCCTGAATAGCATAACAGGATTACCTGCCACGCTGGGCCCCATCCGCTCCTCCACCAGGTTCCCAACTCGTCTGGGCATTCGGAGTCCCCCGCGCTACGAATGGACATTTACATACCCGCTGCATACGGGCTTCACAGTACCGATATCGCTGTCGACGTTACTGTTGCCCACCCCTCCGCACACCGCCACATTTCGCCAAGTACGTTTACAGCAGGCGCTGCCGCAACACTCGCAGAGCGCGAGAAACATCGTCATTACGGCACTTACGGTAACCAAAACGATATCCTCCTCTCCCCGTCTGGATTGATACCTCTGGCGCCTTGGGCGACGACGGCAAGGGTTTTTTCCGCCGCCTGGCTTCCTTCGCTGCTTCCCGTCGCGGTTCCTCCTCTCATCAGGAGCTCCGCAAATTCGTTACCCGTTTTGCTTTTAGTCTCCAAATAATGCAGGCGCAACAGTTTCTACCCGCCGCCCGCATCCGTAGTTAATTTACGAATACCCTCCGCACGCTCTGTGCGACATTGAACAATGTACCGTAGAAGAAGAAGAAGAAGACTTTACCAAGCAGGAAAGGGGTGCTAGCGGCCCTCAAAAGGGGCAAAATCTATCCGAGCCAGGAACGGTTGAGTAGTCGTCGGTTGATCGCGACAGAAGTTCGTTGTTGTATGAGCGAACTGATAACCGTGAACAAGCGATCGCGCTCGAAGGCAGGGCTACTGCCTTTCCGCAGAGCGATGTACTCAGCAATTCTGGACAGACCTCGTTGGGATCGGCAGACCCGTATATATCGAAAGCCATCGGGTGAAAGTCGATACGTAGTTCGGCGCAGAGGTGGCCATAGCGGAGATATTTCGCGCGCTCAGATGCAGTAAGGGCAGCGAGGGGCGTGTGAATCCGCTGTTGGGCGTATGGAGCGGAGTGGGGGCTGATGACAGTGACGTCGTAGCCCTGCGGGACGGGAGAGAACTGGACATCATCGATGTAGATGTCGAGGCGGCGGCGGGAGTTGTCCGGACAGGGCGAATCCCAATTGATAAGCGTGATACCTCGGAAATGAGGCGGTCGCGAACACAATTGTGGCGCCGAATGGAGCCGTCGGCGCAGGGACAGACAGAGGCATGGTGTCCGTAGGAATCCAGGGTGGGGACAGTGCGGAAGTGGGCGGCGGCGCAATAGGTGCAGGGTTGTGTGCCAGAGAAGATGGGGACACCAAGACGGAGGCAAACCATGGTTCGCCATACTTCAGGAGCGGCCCGGGTACCGAGATGGCTCTGCGGGAGGTTGTGAAAGGGACGGGAGGCGTGGGAAGAAGCGACGGAAGCTAGGCGGCGGAGTAGCCGGGAGCCTTCGGAGGAGGAGAGGTCGACGGAAGAGAGAAGTTTGGCGCGAAGCGCCTTTGTGATCTCAGCAGTAGCGGTTGTCTGGAAGTCAGACAGGCCGGGGGAAGAAGAGGCGCGGAGGCCAGCAAGGACGGCGGGGGGAGAAACTGTCGGGGAGGCTGTATTTGGCCCGGATAGAGGCGAGAGGCGTTGAGATCAAGGGCGAGACGTCGAAGCAATCACCGAGGAGGAGGCGAAGAAGTGGGTAGGAGGAGAGAACAGAGCCAGCGTAGCATGCCTCTGCGATGGTTTCGGTTAGGGGAAGTCCGAGCCCTCCCATACGTAGTGGAAGCTGGGCGGTGAGCCAGGCACTGTCTGGGAGACGACGGTGCATGTCTTCGAACACCCTTCGCATTCCAGAGTCAAAGGTTTGAGCTCCGGAAAGAGTGAGATGCGGCGGGGTGCAGCGAAGAACATAGATCAGGCGGCAGGAACTGGCACAGTGTCGCAGTAGTTGGTAGCCCAGTTGAGGGTCATTCAATCCGGAGATGCGCGACCAAACCTCGGAAATGGCATGTACGCGGGAGGCAAGAAAAGACTGGCAGCTTTGGGGTGCCGATTGGGGATCCGAGGACTGTCACGGAATTGTGGAACGTATCGTGCAGGGTATGGCACACCGAAGGGACGCGGGAGGGGATCCGGGCCAGGACGCCATAGCGTTGTTTTCGCCATGTTGATAGAGAACCCGAGTGGCTTTCCACGGTCTGAGATGAAGCGGAGAACCTCAGAAGCGAGGTTGACAGGGACGATGACGGTACCGTCGTCGGCGAACCAAGCGTTTAGGCGTATGGCGGGAAAGCGTGATGAGAGCTGGGTGACCAATGGATGGATGCCAAGGGCGAACAGGATGCTTCCGAGCGGATCTCCCTGGTGGGTGCCTGTGCGACTGTGCAGGATGTGTGAACCGAACATGAGCGTGGAATCACCTCCATACAAGTAGTGCACAAACCGGGCGAGGTCGGGGATATGCTTGGCCGTCTCGAGCAGAATGTTGTGGCGCTCGATTTTGTTGAACGCGTTTGACGCGTCAATTTGAAGGAGAGCGAAGCTGGCGCTGTCAGGGCGGGTGGAGAGAACCCGTGTCGCATGAATGATGGCTTCTGTTCCGTGGCGGACTCCGACGGCGAGCTGGTGAGGAAGGAAATAAGAGACGACGGTGGGTTGTGTAGACAAGCGCCGAACGACGAGGCGGCAGATGAAGCGTCGGAGAACCGTACCCATGGCGATGGGGCGGAGACTGTCGCCGCGGGCCTTTGGGATGCCGAGTAGGGTAGCCCCGGCGAAGAGATGACGGAGCTCAGTTGGGAGTCGGCCGTCCACGGCAGAGTTCACAAAGATTGTGAGCTGAGACAGGGCGGAGCGATCTGCGGTATCACCGCCTGGTGCATGGGAGAGGGATTTGAAGACGGATGGGCGGAGGCCGTCAGGGCCCGGAGAGCTGTGGTGTGGTAGGAAGGCGAGCTGACGGCGAACCTCGGCCTCCGTAAAGACAAAGGCGGGGGGCAGCAAGTGGCGCGGAGTTGGGGTAACCGGGACACTTGGAGAGGGATGCAGGGAAGCAAGGAGGGATTTGTTTGGAGAGTAGCCGGTGCCGGTGAGGTGGTAGAGCAGAGTGCGGCGACAGCCTTAGTGAGGGCCCCCTGTGGATAAAGCGGCGGCAGCGGGTGGTGGGAGAGGGGTGGGAATAGGAGGTAGATGGCAATGGGGAACCGAAGGCGTCAAGTGCATCTGAGTAGAGTGTTTGCCAGCGTCCTTCCAGGGCCATGGAGATGCGGGATCGGAGAAGCCGGTGGACGGAGGCGCGGTTGCGATTACGGGGTTCCCGCCGGCCGTTTTTCCGAAGGACCAGCTTACCAACTGCGAAGAGACGGGTGAGGCATTCCACGCGATATGCAGGGGAGTGGGCGTGGTTGTAGGCATGCAGAAGGCAATAAAAGAGATTGTGGAAATCGGAACGCAGAGAATTGGGTAAGTAGGAGATGGACGGGATCGGAAGTTGAAAGATGGAGAGGAGGGCGGGACAAGATTCGGAGTGGTAACTGGCGGTCGGTCGGTATGAAGGTTCCACGCGAGGCCTACTGGTCATCGTCCATAGACTCCGGAATCGGAACGTGTTCAAGTACGGAGTATCCGGCGCCCGCGGGCGGGGCAACAGGGGCCGGGTGGGGCGAAGGTACGGTAGAGGCGTCTGGAGATGAAGCCCCAGCCCGCGTCACTAGTGTAAACCCGTCAGCATCAATCGGGTTGGGGGGACACGTCGGCGCTTAGTCGAGGCGACCGGGGACGGGGGGGAGGAAGGGGGGATGAGAAGTGGCAAAGGAGGCGTCTTGACAAAGAGTATTGTAAACCACCGATTCCATTTCGCGGAGAGCGTGAGCGAAGGCAGGTGCGGGGTACCACTGACAGGAGGAGGATTCCAGACGAGCGATTTCGGAGCGAAGGCCAGGGAAAACGGAGAGAAGTTGGGGGGGCGGAAGGTCTGTACGGAGGTCGAGAATTGCGGAGAAATCCAGGCTAGGAGGATCGAAGTTGTCAGAGGTCTTTGCCAAGGCGCGAAAGGCGGAGTAGGCTGGCTCTAAGGAGAGCAGGTCACGTTCGGCGGCGCATACAAGGAAGACGTTCGGAGAAGAAGAGGGCAGGATGGAGCAAGAGCCAGGGAAACCGCCATTAGATATCGCCCGGCGGAAGGCGGAGGGGTCATGAACAGGGGCGTCAGGCGGGGCAGTGACGACAACAACGCGTTTTCGGTTGCCCCCGAACAGGCCGCGGGTGGCGTGGCGGACTCTGCCCGCGAATTTTGCCGAGAGGCGCTTGTCGGAGAGGTCAGCGTGGTGGGTGAGGCCGTGGCGACCGAGGAAGGGAAGGCGTTGAAGCGGTTTCGGAGCGGGTGCTGGGGTGGTGGCGGCACGGAGGTACGGGGCGGGGGACGGAGCGGTCGGAGGGGGTAGGGCAGGGGCGGGCGTCGAGGGCTGCGGAGAGCCTGCAGGTGTGTTTGGTTGAGCGGAGGCGGACGGGGAAGCCAGCGGAGACGACGGCGAAGAAACCTGTGGAGAGCCGGCAAGGGTGTTCAAGATGGCTAGAATAGAGCGGAATTGGGGGTTGTGCTGGAGGGACGGGGATAAGGCATTGGCAACAGGAGACTCGGAGACGCAAGATAGAAAGGAGGCTGTAGCGGTGGGATCGGTGAGGTCGACGAGGCCGTCGAAGATGGAGGCGCAACGCACGAGGTAATCCATAGAAGCGTGGGTTAGCGAGACGATGGCCTCCGATTGCGCAGCACGGGCGGGATGGCATGGTGCAAGGAGGAGGGTAGGTTCGGGAGATCGAAAAAAAGGGTCTCAGCCAATAGGAAGCAAGGAGATAAAAAAAAAGGGACTGGGAAAAAAACTCGTTACTCGGAAGAACGGGAGAGACTTGGAGGGGAGGAGGGTTGAGATGCGACCAGCCGGTCGCGCGCGCGCCGCAGCGTAGCCGCAGCAAGGCGACAAGGAGATGCGGGGGCGCGGGGCGAAGGGGAGAAGACGGGAGGAAGCGGTACGAAAGGTGGGAGAGAAGAGCTTGAACAAGAGCAGGAGGTGAGAACGGTTGTCAAAGAGGATACAACCCATAAAGATACCACAGTAAGACTATTACTACTAGAGTACACTACAGTGAGATGGTGGTCTTGTTCTTATCACTGTAACATCCCCTGGGCAAACATGCCCAAGTACGAGGATAGGCAGACTCGTTGCCACAATGTCTTGCGTAACGCTCTCCATCGTTACTGTAAGGAGCTTGGAATTTCTGCCTCTCTTGAACATCTGCTTCCTCCCCTTCCCCCTTCGTCCTCTCTCGTCCGCCCTTCGCATAGATCTTTATATCCCTGGTGCATATGGCCTCGACCCGAAGGATATCGCTTTGGATGTCACAGTGGCCCATCCACAGGTCACTTCTCGCGTTTCCCAGTGTGCCCTATCTGGCGGCGCAGCTGCCTCAATGGCTGAACGTGCGAAACACACGCACTACGGTCTAGTCTGCCACACGAACGTATACGTTCTTCCTGTTGGTATTGATATGTTCGGTGCCCTTGGGGCCGAGGGTGCGACTTTCTTCCGGCGCCTTTCTGCGTTCGCTGCTGCCCGTCGAGGCACCACTCCCCAATGGGAGCCGCACATCCTAATCACGCGCTTTGTGTTTCTGCTTGCATGGGTTGCAAGCGCATCAAGTTCTTACCAGATGCATTTCCGACTAGTTCCTCTCTCATCCCCCTCCGCATGTTAGTTTCTCTGTAATCCCCTACGCATGTTCTCCCACATGCTTTTTCCACATCCCGTAAAGATTACACACATGGGTGGTTTTCTCTTGCATGATACTGTACGTACGATATCTCTGTTGCCGCCGAGAAACATTCGCTCCTCGTTAGATTCGTATGCCTGATTGTCCAATACGTTGCTACGTCCGTTAATCGGCGGCATCTTGAACAGACCACCGATTTGGCCCCTGCTGTGTAGTCCCAGGCCCTGTGCTGTATGGCGCTAGCGGTCTTCTGAATATTGATCACTACGGGTGATGCTTTCGTACGTATGGTATATCCGAGCTATCCGATGGTTTTCCAGACAACCACATCGACCCTAAAAGGTATTGCCGATACAGCAGTGGGGAAGGAACTACGCTCCCTAAATGGCTACCTACAGGCTAGCCATCAAGCAGGCCGTAGAATGTTGATAGGATGTCAGCGAGCAGACAAGCCGCGTTGGAGGTTACTGCCTTGCCTAATATCGCTGCAATTATTCGAATTCGATGTAACACAACTGAATAGGTGTCCCTAATCATTTTAAGATGTTTCTTTCCGGATTCATTTGCATTGCACTTACGACGTCAACGCACTTCCGGCGGCGTGGATACAACCGACCACATCTTCGATACAATAACCCAAAAATTCCCCCCTATTGACGAGACAGTAAGGATATATACGAAGTCTAAGTCAATCTCTTTATTCGAAACGGCCATAACCCATAAAACTTCTCGTATCCCACAAACCCTAGCTCTAATCCTCGAAAGATCCTTCCTGTTTGCACTACTTCTGCGCTGCAATATCATTAAAGTTTAAGTACCCTACATCAAATTGCGGTAATTTCACCAGTTTTGCCAACACACATCGACAATCTTTCGTCATAAATAGCTGTGGTAGACAGCTCATACATTCCCATGTTGAAATATCGGATCATCTGATGGTCCGAGTAATTGAGATTGAAATTAAATGCTTGAAATGAGCAATATTAGAAATCACCAATATGAACCAAGGATCTGTGGTAAGTGATCCCTGAGTTGTAGGTTTCACTCGACTCACGGGCGACTAACCGATCAATAATTTCGCATGCAATTATGGTTGTCATAAGTTGTAGGTTTCATTCGGTTCTCCTTTTTCCCCTCGGCTCAGTACCAACTGAACAAAGTACAATTTTGCATACATAGTTAAAGTTGCCTTCTTCCGTAATTGCTCCTTATCAATTTTATCATAAACATGCGATACAATGTTGGGTGAAAATGTCCCTCAACATCGAAGTAGGGGGGATGATGGGGTAGTTTACTTCGTCATCTGAAACTTTGAAATAGGTCATGCGCAATGGCTTAATGATAGGATTCTTTATTGAGATACTTTCCCATTCTGTCCATAGCTGTAAGTAGTGATTGCCACTACTTAAAAAACCTACTTCTGCCGCTCCCCGACTTCCTTCTGGCACTTTCTCCTGCTGTATCATCAACTATGAGTCGCTTCGCACTCGTTTACGCCCTTCTCCTCGCAGTATCTGCTCTAGCCCAAAAGCGGGTCTGCGATGAAAATCCTCGCACTTTCACATTTGGTGGCTGCCCAACACATGTCGTCAACTCACACGCCGTCAGTTCGGTCCTGCTTTTCTCCGCTGTCGTAACAGGGTCGACATGGGGTGCATCATGAAACCATGCGGCCCTGAGATGACCCCTGAGTTCCTTCTCTTGTGCAACCAACCAACGTTTTCTCCCCGACAGGAGGTATGCTCTGGCGATACTCTGGTTTTTGATGAGGTGAGTGTCACTGACCGATTTCGCTTCAGGTACAATATCACCCTTTCAGCTTCAGGGAGCATTACTTCCCAGGGACCTGGTATTCCAACTTCCGGTCCTGTTGACTTCTACTTGTTGAGTGATGTTACTGGTTCTATGACGAATGCAATTGCTGCCGTGCGTTCCGGCTTTCTTAGCCTCGTTGATCTGTTCTCAAGACTAATCCTGATACTCGCTTTGGACTGGGTTTTTTATCGCGATGAAACCGAACTCGTGGAGATGGCTTTGAGAACGTACGCACGATTACCCGCAACCTAACCTCCATTCGTGTTGCTATCAGTAGGCTTCGAGCAATGGGTGGCGGTGACGGACCCGAGGCGAATTTAGTTGCTCTATATCGTGTGGCCACTTTAGATCGAATTGGATGGAGAGATGAATCAACAAAAATCCTTGCATATTTCGGGGATTGGCCCGGGCATGAACCTACCTGTGTCAGGGGTTTACCGGAGCTCACTCGCAATATCGTTGCGGATGCTTTGGTAAGGAGGGGTGTGACAGTTGTAGCGGTCAGCTTTCCGCCGCCAGGATTGGATTCCAATGCTCCAACCGTTTTTCGTGTTGTGGCAGTAACCGAGAGCCGGGCCAGGCCAGGCTACAGTCATCACGAGGCTCACTGGAGAGCATTGGTGCAGGCTGGTGATCAGATCGTGTGATTTCTCTCAATTCAGAGGGCGCTGAGGGAAATATCGCGCCCCCAAGTGACAGTAGATGAGTCAGAGTGCCAGACAGCAGTATTATCACGACACGATCCCCAGTTGCCAGCTGAGGTTGGTCCTGACGGCACATTAACTGTTACGAATTTCTTACGGCTGAAGAGGAGAGTTTGCGCAACTGATCGCATGGACTGAGGAATTTTAAGTGCAGGTATAAATATGGGGACAGTGTGATTAATATCAGCTTCAAACGGATTCGTGGCTGTCCCAGTTAAGCTGTAGTAAGAACTTAATTCATCCTTATTTTGAATAAACAAGAATGGCTAGTAGTCCACTTTAAATAGGTGGATTTTTAAGAATCGATTTCCATTTCCCCACATTAGTGTGCCCGCATACCTTTGTAAGTTTCTCATGGTTGTCTGGAAAACTTTTGCATAGACGAAACACATCACTTTACTTGGAGCATAAAGATGGAGGAGAGTCTACATTCTAGCAGGGCCCGGGTGAAAGCACCGCGATTTACCGATTAAGCAGTGTAGTGAACGACGAGGAAAAGAAGACTGGTTAGACCCCCGCTTTACCCTCGCTTTTTCGGACGCTGGCAAAGTGCCATTCTTTGCAGCGATGAAATTTGCTCTACCTGCTTGGCACTATTTCGGCAACTATTTCGAAACCAGACCCGATGCAACCATAAGCATCAAACAACCATGTGGTGGAGCTGAATGTCGTAGTAGGTGCAAAGGCCTGTATAATGACGTCGTTTTTAATTTCCCTCCTGGACCAGCATGATCTTAGGAGGAGGAATGCGGGCTGACGACAGAGACATCGAATCCATGCGGGAAAGCAGAAAGCTAGGAGTCGGCTATGTTCATGTCTAGACGCAGTCTCGTGTTGGAGGGTTTGGCATCACCAGACACCTGCCTGAGCTTTCTCCGACGTCGCCACATTGCAAAGATTAACGATAATTTCACCCTATGTTCCAATCGCATAAAACTATCCCAAATGTTCCACCCTGCCTGAGAAGGTGGATGGCATGTCGGAGGCGCTCAGAGGTAGGTAGGAAAAGGCTTGGGTATTTTACTCTTGGAAGATATATCTGATCTATCCCGAGGGAGGTGTTAGGCGCGTGCTGATAGGAACGGATTTTTTTGTCGCCGTCATCTACAGACTTTTAGTTTACTGTACCACCTCCAGTTGTCCAAAATTGCTTATATTTCCGTTTCTTCGTCGTCCTCCCTGAGCCTTGCTTATCATTACCGCGGTCCTCTCCAAATTCAATCCCATTTTATCTAGATATTTTTATACTGTATCTACCCCTCTGAATCGGTCCCGAACCAAGTTCTTTTTCCCTTTTGTTTACCTTCTCCTCAAATTCGCTTTTTTGAGAAAAGGGCGCCAATGCACTACTACAAAATCCCCTGCCGATTTATTTTACCTAATCCCAATTTATAGAAACTGCCCGGGAGCCTATTTAAACCCCTATATTCCAAGTTTTAAAACGTCCCCGATAATTTTACTCATCACCCCTTCTCCCTCTACACACCCAAAACTCCCTCCATTGCCTGCCGTTCCCGAAAGCCTACCAAATTGAACAATCTATGCCCCTCGAAAGTCAGTTCAAAAATCGCCATCCCCGCCCCCAAAACTCTATTCTACTACTACCTTTCGGATCTACTGACCGTGATGACTTCCAGTTCAGGCAAACCAAAAAGAAAGTGATCGAATTCGTGCGTCGCCTTTCTATTGAGGATGAGGCGGAGGAGGTAGGTAAGGGGCGGGAGTGGGACATCGAGGAAGGAGCTGAGGAGACCTTTGAGGAGTGGGTAGCCCGTGAATAGGTCTAAAAGGTTAATAACGGGAGGGTGAAGAGGGGAAGAGGAGGAAGATAAGGACGAGGATGAGGTGGATGAGGGAGAAGGGGTCATGGAAAGTGTTGGAGTGGTGGGGCCTGGACTGGAGTATGGAACAGGTGGTGCCGACGCTGGAACCGGATGGAGATATCTTTAGTAGTTTAGATATCTTCCAGGAGGCAAAAGAGAGTTATGAGCAGTTCGCGGGTATATCTGTGGGGACTGCATGGACAGCATGGATATTTTGGAGGAGTTTTTTGGGTCTGATCTAGAGGATGGGAAATAAGAGGACCAGATCGATTGTCAGTTTCTTAAGTATTTTTTGTTTAAAGTATATAGTCCACACAAATTGTTTTTATGCATTTCCTGGTACCTTCTGTAGTTTTTTTCGGACTTTAGGGGTAGCCAAAAGTCTGTATAAGCTGAGTAAACTGCTTTCCCATGGAGAGGTCAAGCAAGTTGGTAGACAACTTCAAGTCAAGTCCCGAGAAGTAGGAAGTCAGAGTCGACTCCAGACCAAAGAAAAATTTTTCTACGCTGGTCGCAGAGCATCGGTGGTAGACCCTGCCCCTTCCATACTTGCTTGTGGCTCTCACAACTTTATTCCATATAAACTACTTTTTGTTCGTTCAACTATACCACGGTAGCACTTTTGTCGCTTGCAACACCTCATTCTTTGGGTAGTTGGTTCTGAATATCTCTCTTCCGACGATTTACCCGTATCAAGAGGAAGGGGAGGGACAGAGCTGGGGTCTGGAATCCGTGGATCCTGAAAATCTATTCTCGAAAAAGTTGAACACAGTAGTTTCGAGAAACGCTGCGGAAGGTAGCAATGAGCTGGCCCCGCAGCGCGTTGTGACGACGCACGCTGCCTTAACAGTATGGCACACAGACGCTTGGTGACCGTATGCATCCAACAAAGCGTCAGAACAGGTACAAACTTTACAGGGATTGTTATCGAGAAAAGGGGTACACCGAGACGTAAGCCGAACATAATGATCAAACCCCGGCCGGGCGCGAGCACATTATTGGGAGAGGGAAGGTAGCGAAGGGAAGGCTTGATGAGGACGTAGAAGTGGAGCGGAGGCGTCGAAGGTGTTGAGTAAGCTCAGCGCTGGATGAGTGGAGGGTGGAGGATCTGGATGATGAGTAACGAGAGTTGTCTTCGGAGAATTCCTCCATGATGAAGCCTTGCAGATGAGCGAGGTGATGAAAGGGGTAAGACTGTACAATACGTAGGAGGGAATCCATAGAGACTTGAGAACAAGAATGGGAAGGAAAAGGAAGACCGCAGCTCGCGCAAAGGGTCCGAGAGACACGGGAAGCGGAGAAGGTGGCCACAAGGGCTGTGACGATGGCTTTCACTACAAAAACTGGTCCTTTCAGCAAATTCCTGTTCTCTTATCCGAGATCCGTTATTCAGACCGTCATTTTTCAAACTATCATCCTACCTTTTCTTTCAACAAAAAGAATCCTACAACACATCTTTTCTTCAAAGAAACAAAAATCACAATAAGGCCCAACTTTATATTTTATGTTTGAAGATTTGTTTTTTTCAAAAAAAGAAATCGTTTAACATGGGATCCGTCTAGTCCTCCAAATTCTGTTTCCAGTATTTTATCAACCACAATATTTTTATTTTTTGCCCGAAATGAATAAAATTCAAAAGCCTCGACATTGCTTCGCATCTTTTTATTTCGCCGGAGGCCATGGAACTTTTCAAAGACATAACCTATTTAATGATCAATATTCACCACGTTGAAGTGAAACTTCTGTCACTAACTACCCCATCGGCTCGTTACCCTTTGTCCTCAAAATCACAACTCCACCCGTTACTTATTATCGCCAAGGCATCCAGAGCTCGCCATACCCTCAACGCCAGCGCCCTGATCTCCAATGGGCCAACTGACCACGAGAGTTACTGTACAGGATAGACCGGGAGCGCATTCGAGAATGGATCTACCACATTTATTCGAGAAGGCGGAGGAGGAAGTAGAGAAAGAGGGGGCTCAGTCGAAAGTGGAGAGATCGGAAATTGAGGAGGAATGGATGGACCCATGGGAGTGACTGGCGCACAACCACGGGAGAGCTGCTTTGGAGAATGGAGGGGGGGTGTGGGAGAAATTGTTTTTTCGGACTCATACGCTAGGGATAAAGAGGAGTTTGACGATTTTATTAAGTGGTTTGAGGATCTTGATATGTAGGAGGAGGCCGTTTATCATTCTGGGGCGTTCCGGTAAAATTTTGAGGACCTCATTGGGGATATGGATATTTTAGAGGAATCGTTTGTCTTAAATGCCTAAATCTAAGATTTGGAAGAGGAAATAGAGATATTTTTATTGATAGCATCCACTGCTAGTCTTTCACGTCTACACAAAATCCATTTAATGCATCTAATGGTACTTAGTATGTTTTTTTGAGACTTTAGGGTTATCCGAAAAAATTATGTATAAGGTGAATAGATTTTTAATCTACAAGAAGGCAAGGAAGTTGGGAGAAAACCTCAAAAGCAACTAACGTAAGACTAAAAGTTGAAAGTCAACATATACCCTAAGACAAATTTCTTCAATACTACTCCTGAACATAGGTAGTAGATTCTGCTACTTATATACCTCCTTGTAGTCTCTGACGCTTCGTTCTTTTTCAGCTGCTCTAGTTCCACAAATGTACTTCAGTAGCGCACTTTTGATTGCAACACCTCCGTATTTGGGTAACTGGATCTGATATTTAAATTCTCCTCAGTCTTATTCCTTACACTAGGAAGTCTTTTGGAGGGTTTCGTTCCTGAAGTTTTGGAGTTAAGAAGTTTTTAGACTCGTCTTTATTTTTGCACATAAATTTTTCATTTTTTGTGAAGTCATGGATCTAAATACTGCTCGTATATCGCTCAAGGAAGTAAGAATGAAGAATCCCAAGAGCTTCTATATACTTATGATAATGTTTTAATGAGGAAAAGAACGATGAAGGAAGACAGCGAGTATGTTTTCCTATCTTACCGGAAATGCGAAGAGCAAATATTAAGCAAAGTTCATAGCTTCGCGGTCCTTCAATGTAAATGGGCGCAACTTCGCTTAGAACTTCGCTGAGTACGTGGTTGGAAAGTGAAAGAATACACTACGCAAGTTGAACTAGATGAGATGATTAGCACAGCTATAGAGGCCTACCTCAACTTCAGTAATTTTTGTTGCTCATTAATATACTTGTGTGATCTGTATAAGAAGACTTAGCTCAACCCCCAACCTAGGTATGGGGAACAACTTAAGTGGAAAAAAGAGGATCAGCTGCTCCCTGATTTACTCCTTATCAAAGACCAAAATACATGTAATGGTCTATATTTCGCGCTGGATTAGATACAGAGAACAAGCGACAGTTGCGATAAAGTTGCTCACCTCTCCCATTATTGCACGTCAAGAGTGTTTCGACTGCGTTCAAGCGTAAGTAGGCAGGTCTTTGCTTTCGGAAGTGGAGTTACTCGTCCAAATCCTGAAACACGGATGTAGTCATTGATCCGCGTCCACATATTACAAAAATGTAGTTTGAAAATGAATTGATGCATATTTTGCCGTCCCATTACTCGCTGGGTATACGTAAACTGCATATTTGGGTGCTAATGTCAAAAATATGGAAACCATTACCTAGGCTTATAGCAGTGTAGTAAATTTCCGTTAAATTTACATATAATTTTACTAAAATTAGAGAGTCGTTTTTCTGGCGGACTGTTTATGAAAATGATAGAATACAATTTTCGAAATTTGAATGCCGAGAATTTTTTTGCATGCGAATTTGAATGGAGATTTCATATATCACATCGGTTGGTTACGCAACTTCTTTTCATACAGTAAGTCAGATCAAGTCATGTTAAAAGTTTATGGCGCCACATGGAATTTTCTGCGTCTGCGATAAATCGCATGTGCCGATAGAATCTGAACACACAATACAGGTCGAATCCATGGAATCTTAAGAAATCTGAAGCTAACAGGCAGGCAGGCAGTAGTCGTATGTCGGCTGTGCTTAGATGATCAGTGTAGTGTGGAAGTATGTACTGCGCAGAATAATGTGATTATACAATAGAATTACCACACAATGCAGCAATTCTATGCACACCGCGTTGGTGTCATCTAGCAGATGAAAGACTGATTGATTTGCAGAAGTATTTCATGTCAGAAATTATTGCTGCAAAGAAACAATGCTCTTGAACAGTCTTGAAATGGCTTGGAACGCTGTAGATGTTGATTCCATACGCAATGGGTTTCGAAACAAGCGCGTAATTTCAGAATCTATATTCACTCTTTCCTTGACTATATCATTTCAGATGATTGATAAACACAGGCAAGACATTTTAATGAATCTAACAAAAATATGTATATAAAATTAGCTACAGGAAGCTATCCATAAACCTTTAAATGTAACTTTGGTTGCCTGTAAACCTATATCGATCCCTATAGTCCACAAAAAGATTCTCTCCAATATCAAAATTTCTCACAGCTTTGGAAGCTAACATGTAGTTCTGAAATCAAATGGTACAGAATCATGATATGTTTGCATAAAAGGGACATTTGTGTTGTGTTTCACTTCACTGGCCCTACAGCTTTACACGAATTCACTGCATCTACTGTCCTGTAGATTCAATATACAGGTAACCTTACAAACAGGACTACTAGGCACTTTGCTGTCACTACACTTTTCTTTGCAGTTATAAACACAGCGCTAGACCCATTGGTATACTCGGAATAGTTACGGCGAAATTTGTGAATGTGAGTTCTCCAACTTCTCTCTGTACTTCGTTCTCGTCGTCGTGCTTGCTTACGTACTGTCACTCTTACTGTAATGCTATTTGATATCTTAATAATGAGAAGCAAAGGAGATTGAAAAGCTATTTGACAGTCCCCCGTTGATGCTTCAATTTTTTCTGGCGGGTGGGGTGTCACATGGAGTCGAGTTCTCAGCCTTTGATATCGGTCGCGATGAAGTGGCTTTGTGAGAATGCCTGCCAGCATCGTTTCGGTTGGTGTTTTTTCAGATCTATGGCTTTACTTGTGACGTAATGCTCCAGAAAGTGATAAAGAATGTCGTTGAATTTCCCCTGTTTCGTGGGTGCTTGGTTTTCTGCAATCAAAACGGCGGAACGGTTGTCAATGAAGCGCGGTGTAGCTTGAGAGGTGTGAATATTGCTGGACTGCATCAGTTTTGCTAGCCGTGCGGCGTGGCGGGTAGCGTCTGTTGCTGCAATGTACTCGGCTTCAGTTGTAGACAGTGCGACTACGATTTGCATCTTTGATGTCCATGACACTGGTGTCGATTGAATGCAGTGTTATGTGCCCGTTATAGATCTTGTATCTTTTTCGTTTGCAAAATCAGCGTCGCTGTAGGTCTTCAATTGGTTGTCGGTGGCGGAGGCTGTGTTGGCTTGGAAAAGAAGTCCGTGTGTTTGTGTCCCTTTCAGGTAGCGCAGTACTGTCTTGAGGGCTTGGTGGTGCTTCTGAGGCGCGGATATATCTTGGGCTAGGCGATTTGTGGCGCATGCTATATCAGGTCTTGCGCTATCTGTTATTTAACGAAGTTCACCTATTACCTTTCTGTATCGCGATGATTATTTCGAAGATAGGGTACCGTTTGTGGTTGTTGATCCAATGTTTTGAGTTTATTGTGCGGGTGTGGGAAGGGTTGCTGTCCTGCATTTTCGCCTCTTTTAGTATGGCATCGATGGCGTCTGGTTGCAATACGTCTACATCGCCGTTTTCTTCTCGAGATATGGTCCAGTTTAGGAAGCAGTTGGGTAGTCCTAGTCATTCCACCTTGTATTTGAGAAGAACTTGTTGATAAAGTTGGTCGATGAGGGATTGGAGTGACGCGAACATAAGAAATTCGTCGATTTTGGTGTTGAGCACGGTGCTGCTGGCGGGAGTGTTGAGGTTGTACAGACAGGGATCATGTTCTGATTTTCTCAGCTGACATATCCTAGTGAGGTGGGAAACGTTTTCAGACCATGGTTGTAGTAGTATGCCGCAGGTGGTGAGCGGTACAGATTTCCTTTGAGTTGGCCATATTTGCTGTAGTGGATGGTAGTGGATGAAGGTGCCACCGAACTTGGGCATTTGATGAACATAGACTGGATGATTGTGCTGGTATTGTTCGTGGAGGTAAGCGGATTTTATATCGCAGTTCTAAAGGGGCAGCTTGCGTGTGGCGAGGAGGGCAATGTGAATTGTTTGCGTGGTTCTGTCTGTTCTGTACGTTGTGTTATGCATGGGATTGAAAGGTAGAACTGGTTGCATAAGTCTTCTCTTAGATTGCATCGAGCTTTTCTTTGTGTGATGTGTCCTTCCACAGAACGTTTGTACCGATAAAGCATCATAAGTGGGATGACTGAGTTGAGGGGAGTTATGAAATCGGGTAGTAGCCAGGTTATGCTGTCGTACGCATCGAGATTCTGTAGATCCGTGTCATTTGCTAGTCTCCATTGCATGGCGTCTGGATATTTACTGGCTTGAGCTAGGTGCGCTGGGTGAGGTGAGGATACGTTGAGTTCTGTTGTTTTCTCTCCTTGGATTTAGCCCTGGATTTGTAGGCCGTTGTGCATGTGTGAGTGGGGTCTTTGCTGCTATTGTAGGGACGGAAGTACGTTGCTCTTATCCTTTGATAGGAGTTGGTTCGGAGATTTTTCACGGCAATATGTGTAAGTGAGTCTACGTACATGTAGCGCTCTGGGTCGGCACGTGGTTTCAATTTTTTCTTAAGCGAGTAGACGGGGATCGTGCCCATCTTCCCGAACGTATATATGTGGGTGATGCCAGGTTACTTTCGTACCACAGTTGATATGGTGATGTACCCGTTGTGGAGTGATGTTATATTTGTAGATAGAGTCTCGTGTTGCATCTTCCCAGTGGGTGTAGTGGAGTCCAGATGTGTCGAGCAGTGTGTAATACAAAAATGGTCCTCCCTTCACGTTATACAGGAAATGGTCCTCCCTTCACGTAATACAGGAAATGGTCCTCCCTCGTGTAATCCAGCAACCTACAACGATCCCGCCCCTAACTTCTCCAACCGTCATTTCCAAATTTACTTCCATTTTATCTAGATATTTTTATACTGTATTTAACCCTCTGAATCGACCCCGAATCAAGTCCCTTTTCCCTTTTAGCTTACCTCCTCCTCCAAATTCGCCTTTTTTTGAGAAGAAGGGCGCAAATGCACTATTGCAAAATCCCTTGCAGATTTATTTTACCTATTCCTAATCTATAGAACCTGCCCCGGGAGCCTATTTAAACCCCTTTATTCTAAGTTCCAAATGCCCCGATCATTTTACTCATCACCCCTCTCCCCCACACACCCAAAACACCCTACATTGCCTCCTGTTCCCCAACGTCTATCACAATGAGCAACCTTCGCCCCTCTGTCCCTATTTCCAAAAACCGCCCTTCCCGTTCCATCAATGGCCTTCGTCTCGCCGCCTACGGGCCAACCGATGCCGACGACTACATCCGGCGGCAAACAAAGAAGCAAATCATCGAGTTCGTGCGCCGCCTCTTCATAGAAGAAGAAGCGAGGGAGGTAAGTCCGGGAGAGGCTGAGAAGGTCGAGGAGGAGAGCGGGGAGTCCTTCGAGGAATGGTTAGCCCCTGAGCTAGTGTACGAGGCTCAGGAAGATGAGGAGGAGGAGATGAGAAGGATGAGGAGGAGAAGAAGAGGAAGGGAGGAAGAGGATGAGGAGGAGGAGGAGGAGGAGAGAGAGGAAGGGAGGAGAGGATGAGGGAACAGGGGGCATGGAAAGTGTTGGACTGGTGGGGCCTGGAATAGAGAGTATGGATCAAGTTGTGCCCACGATGGAACCGGATGGAGATATCTTTAGTAGTCTAGATATCTCCCAGGGGGAAATAGAGAGTTGTGAGCCATTCGCAGATATTTGTGGGGACTGCTTGGACAGCATGGATATTTTAGAGGAGTTGTTTGGATCTGATTTAGAGAATGGGAAATAAGAGGACCAAATTAATTGTTAGTTTCTTAAGTATCTTTTGCTTAGAGTATATTGTCCACACAAAGTATTTTTATGCATTTCTTGGTATCTTCTGTAGTTTTGTTCGGACTTTAGGGTAGCCAAAAGTCTATATAAGCTGAGTAAACTGCTTCCTCATGGAGAGGTCAAGCAAGTTGGCAGACAACTTCAAGCCAAGTCCCGAGTAGTAGGAAGTTGAGAGTCAACTTCAGACCCAAGAAAACTTTTTTTACGCTAGTCGCAGAGCGTCATGGTAGACCCTGCCCCTTTTATACTTGCTTGTAGCTTTCAACTCTCTTCTATATACACTCCCTTTTGTTCGTTCAACAATACCACGGCAGCACTTTTGTCGCTCGCAACACCTCCTTCTCAGGGTAATTGGTTCTGAGGATCTCTTCCCCCGCCGATTTACCCCTATCATTTGGTACTCTTGTGGAGGGGTTGCACCCGAGGTATTCGAGTTGAGCAGTAGTAAGGAACACTTCGGGGGATTTCTTTTCGGTAATCATGGATCTCACGCTGCTCGTATAACGTTCACAGGGGGCAAGACTGAAGACGTTGAGGAGTTTCTTTACACATATGTCAACGTTGTGATGCGAGAGAAGGGCGATGAAGAGAAGGCCGCAAGTATCTTCGCCTATCTTCATGGTGACGCAAAGCACAAATATAAGTCAAGGTTTATCGACGGGTGGTCTCTTAACGGGAATGGGCGTAACTTCGGTGAGGTATGTGAGTGGCTTGTGAAAGAGTATGCTAAGGAGGTAGAACCAGATGAGATGATTCGTACCGCCATAGAGGCCCGGCTCAACTTCGACGATTTGTTAAGCTCATTGGTGTACTTGTGTGATCTTTATGAAAAGGCTGGGTTCAACGCCCAAGCCAAGTACGGAATGCTGCGTAAGGCGGCTATGGGGGATAAGCGGCTCTCCGATTTCCTCCTCATCAAGGGCCCTCACACTTTTGATGAACTGAAGGGTACCATAGTAGAATTTGTCAAAAATTCGGAGACGTTTCAGTCACTGAGTGAGGTACCGAGGGAAACCCGCACATCGATGTCTATCGTACATCCTGAAAAGAATTATCAAAGGCCGGCTACTAGTGCAGCGGCATTAGAATCTGTCAGGAGCGATGTCAAAAACTTGGAAGAAAGGTTGGAAACCCGATTCGATAATCGACTTGACATGATAACCTCGCAGTTGGAAAGCCTTACTCTTACCATTAAGAAGAACCAGTCTGGGGCCCCTAAGGCCGCAGAAGTCTGTTCTTACTGTCACAAGCCTGGACACTTTGCAAACAGGTGTCCTGATAATCCACATAGAAACACTCGTTGTGCAAAGTGCGGTCGATATGGGCATCATGAAAGTAACTGCTGGTCTAAAGACAACAGAAGAGCAAATTTATCGGAAGCAAGGAGTGAGTCAGGACCAGAGGTGAAAATCTTACAAAATAGAAGGGATCAAAGGTTGACGGATGCCGGTAACGTATCCATCGCTGAAGAGATTAGTCAAGTCAATGTGACAAAAAGGGATGGGGAAGGGAACATTTTATCGAAGAAACCTAGGCTAGAGTATGGAATGCTGGAGCATATCCCAGCACCTGTACCTCCTCGAACCAAGAGGTCTGATCAAGTTGTTCCAGGAGTGGGAGTCACTCCGGCCAAGAAGACGAAAAAGAGTAAGAAAGTTAAGAGTATCTCTAAGGACGTACTAGAGTATGTGAAGAGGTACAATTTGGTGGCTGAGCTTGCATCGGCCCCAACTGGGATAACGTTTGGTCAACTTTTGAGGGGCGACGCAGAGGATGCGAGAAAAGAACTCAAAAAAATTATCAGGTCTAATAAGTCCGCTAAGGGTAAGAAACTGTTTCTTCAATCGGCCTCGACAGCACCAAGACGTCTTAAGCTGGTACCAGTCAAAGTATTGGGTATGAAAACCCAAGCTCTCTTCGATTCGGGTGCTGTTCCAAACCTCATTTCAGAAACTTTGGTGACAGATCTAGGTCTCGAAATTACTCCAACGACTCGAAAAATAACTGTAGCGGATGGAACCGTCTCAAAATGCATGGGCACTGTTGACAAGGTTTCCGTGTTCTTTGGGGATCTAAAGTTGATGTAGACTTTCTTGTCATGCCGGATCTCCCTTTCGATGCAATCATTGGCTGCCCTACCATGGAAAGACTAGGGACATGCATTGACTTGGGCAACCAAATGGTTTCAGTTAATATTGACGGCAGAACCGTGAAGATGCCCCTGGATTTCGACAAAAGCACGCATCCTGAAGATTTAAAAGAAACGGACAGTGAAGATTTCACTTCTAGCTATGACAGCGAAGATTCGGAACCAACTAACACTTTCGGAAGTGGAAAAGGGTACCCTCGGGGGTTAATGAACATGGCATGGGACGATTATGATTCCGGGTTTGAAACAGATGACGACTGGGATTCTAGGATAAGTTTGAAACCCGAATGTGTTTCTTTTTGCGATGATATCGAATCAAAGGACAGAATTCGGAGCATGAAAGAAGATTACCTTTGCAAAGAAAATAAGAATACGTCGAATTCCATATATGAAGATGTGAGCACGACGGAAGAGGTCCTTCAAAATATTGAGGTTGAGGATCAAGAAGAAAAAGGGCGCCAAATGGCAGAAATCCAAGGAAAAGTGCAGCACCTTCCCGCCCCGCCTCACTGAAAATATCCGACATGTTAACATCTTCCGAAGTAATTGCATGGAGCGTTTCAGATTTAAGACAAGCAAGTGTACCGGTTACTCACTCGTTCGAACTTACCGACACTCAACCGATTTACCACAAGCCTAGACGTCAACCGCCAAAATATGACCAATTTATCTCAGAAAATGTTACAAGTATGCTGAAAAATGATATTATTCGACCAGTTTCATCCCCATGGTCGTTTCCAGTTGTGGTCGCACCAAAGAAGGATGGAAAGCTGCGTTTTTGCGTCGATTACCGACAACTGAACCAGAGAATGATACCCGATCGATTTCCGATTCCGAACATGGAGGAGATCCTCGAGGACCTGAAGGACGGGAGATATTTCACCTCAATTGACCTTTACACTGGCTATTGGCAGATTCCATTGGATGAAAAATGTAAGGAAAAAACAACCTTTACCAGCAAAGCCGGTACGTTCAGGTTCGAAGTGATGCCTTTTGGTCTCATGAATGCACCAGCTACATTCCAAAGAATGATGAACGAGGTTTTGAAAGGACTTCCATTCGCAAGAGTCTATTATCGATGATGTCGTCATATTCTCAGAAACATTGGATCAGCACATCTCGCACGTCAAGACAGTTGTGGAGAGGATATCGGAGTATAGCTTGAAAATTAAGTTGAGCAAATGCTTCTTTAAAACTTCTATCCAATTACTCGGTCATATCGTCGACCAAGAGGGAATTAGAGTGGATCCAGAGAAAACAAAAAAAATAAAGTTGGCACCAAGGCCCGCTTCAAAGACGGAGGTCCGAAGCTTCTAGGACTGGCCTCATATTACAGAAGATTTATCAAAGATTTCGCCAAGACTGCAGCACCGTTACATGCCAGCACTACGAAGAACGGAAAATTTTACTGGAACAAGGAAATGGAAACTGCATTTCAGGAGCTTAAAGATAAGCTATGTGTCCCCCCAGTTCTCATGTACCCAGATTTCAAGAGACCATTCGTTGTGGAGACAGATGCCTCAGAACGGTCTTTGGGTGCCGTTTTGTCCCAAAAAGATGAAAACGGAAGACTACACCCTGTTCAATTCGCAAGCCGAACTCTGAATGATGCGGAAAAGAGATACTCAGTCTGCGAGAAAGAAGCGCTAGCTGTCGTCTTCGCGCTGAAAAAGTTTCGCGTATACCTTTTATCACTCGAGAAATTTGTCTTGATAACTGATCACCAGGCACTTAAAACAGCATTCCAAAAGAAGGATGTACATCACCGCTTGGCCGTGGCTCGACATTTTCGCAGAATATCGGTTTGAAATTGTGTATAGACCCGGACGCAATAATCAGCCTGCCGATTACCTATCCCGCTTGAGGGACGCACTGATTCCAAATGAAAAAGCTTCGGAGGACATCGTCGGAGTCGCCGAGTTGCAGTTGCCGAACGATAACGAGTACGAAGCTAATATTCACGGACTGATCAAATTCCTCGATGGACTAGAAATGAGAAAGGTTGATCTTGAACACCGAAATTGGGTACGCAGGAATCAAAAGGCTTTTACATTGTGGAATGGGAAACTTTTCCGGCACACTAAAGCCGGTCCCCGACTAGTGGCCCCTTTGAAAGAAAGAATGAAGATATTGAGGACTTTCCATGATGAGCTAGGGCATTGGGATCTCGAAACAACCAAAAATTCGTAACTGAGAGATTCTGGTGGCCCGGTATCCATAAGGACGTCTATAACTTCGTGAAAAGCTGCGACAACTGCCAAAAATTCACTCCAATACGGAAGTATAAGACAACTCTAAGTTTTCCAGTTTCCGGTCTCTTTGAAACCTTCTCAATTGACTTCGCGGCCCGTTCAAGGAAACTTCTTCCGGAAACAAATATCTCCTTATAGGGGTGGAACATCTTACTGGATGGCCAATAGCAGTTGCAATCGAGGAGGCAAATGCTGAGGTGGTACTGAGATTCATCGAAAAAGAAATAATTGAACCGTTTGGTCTTCCAAAAAGGATCATCTCGGATAACGCCCTTTGTTTTACTGCAACTTCACTGCTTCGTTTTTTGGAAGAGAAAGGGATTCAGCTGAAGACCGTTCTCGCATACGCTCCTATGTCCAACGGGAAAGCGGAGAGGATGGTTGGAACCATCAAACGAGCAATATCGAAAACTATGTTGGAGAATGAAATCCAGTGGGAAGATGCCTTACCAAAAGTGTTATACGGCTACCGTCGAAGAAGAGGAAGAAATGGACGCTCACCATTCGAGCTAATGTACGGAAGGGCTCCTAGAATGTTAAGAGAGACATGGAAACAAATATTATCGATGAAGAGAGTAGGGAAGTTGAATACTGGCCACCGAAGGCTGGAGATCACACCGCGCGCTAACACAGACAAGAAATAAGGATGCAGAACCTGCAGTCAGAACCTTTTCAGTTGGCTCTAAAGTACTTGTAGTACATGGAAAAGCAATGCAGCAGGCTGTGAAGTGGCCGGCCTTCCAAACCAACTCGAACCCTTGCATCGTCACGGAGGAAAGACACCCGCACTATCAGCTCTGTTCAAGCTCAGGGAAGAGATCAAGGAGGGCCATCCATGCACGTCGTCTGGTCCCTTACCATCAGAGGCCTGAAGAATTCCTTCTCACACAGGACTATGCGCAACCACGGGGCATACTCATCTTTAACTATAGAATGATTCCTATGGGAGGAAAAAGGGCCTGGGAATGGATCATCTCGGTTACGCGGGACTACTACGAACTCCACGTAATCATCCATTTCTACATTAATATATGCCTATGTTTTCGTACGTTGAACGGACCATTGCTACCTGAAGAAGATTTCCGACTATTAATAAGAGTTCTATTTTCATTCCAAAACGGAAGGTTCACGGAAGCAGGTCCAGAGTTTGTGGAGGTAATATATCATTACTCTATAGGAAGATATGGAATGGTAGCTGCTGGAGACTTGTCGCAAACGTATCTGAATATTATCCGTCCAATTTACGTATTTCTCAAGAACAACCAAGACGTGCGACTGAGAGGTTACGCCTTACCCCCGGATATGGAATACAGGCTGGTCCCGTATCCTCTATGGGAACCTTACGTTTCTCCGCCACAAATTGGGAACGTTGGAGGCGGCGAGGATCCTCCTGAAGCAGTGATGATGACCAGAGGAGGACCTTCAGGAGACAACAACCCGCCCAGAAGAGGTTCCGGTCGTCCCCCGAGAGGACCTCGTGCAGGTCCCAGTACGTCAGGAGCTGGTCGCGGCCATTCATCGGGACCGTCCACCACAACTTCATCTCTAGCTTTGCTTCACAACCATGCACAGCATACAGTCGGAAGAAGAAGATTATCTTTTTGGCTGCGCAATATCTCCGAGGATGCGAACGATGCGCAGGTCATTTCTTATTTCATGATAAGCATCTGTTTATGTTTTAGGGCGCTACATGGACCGCACTTATCTTACGAAGATTCGTTCTTGATGATGCGCGTCTTCTTTTCTTATCGACATCCATTCCTCCGGCATCTTCCAGAAGAGTTTGCATATCACATATATTTTTTCACTCTTGGAAGATTCGGAAGAGTCACGGAAGAAGAATGTATTCAACCCCACCTCGATGTGATCAAACCAATATATGAGGCTATGCTACAAAGTGAGGTACCAGTAATGCGAACCTACTTTTTAGAGCATCATATTGGTAATCAGTTGCATCCGTACCCGTTTGAGAGACCATACATCTTATCAATAAGACAGCGAACACTAACGGAAGCAGAAGAAGAGCAGTGACGACCCGGGACGTTCGCCTTGAGAAAGGGGGCGTGTAATACAAAAAATGGTCCTCCCTCATTTAATACAGGAAATGGTCCTCCCTTCACGTAATACAGGAAATGGTCCTCCCCTCGTGTAATCCAGCAACCTACAACGATCCCGCCCCTAACTTCTCCAACCGTCATTTCCAAATTTACTTCCATTTTATCTAGATATTTTTATACTGTATTTAACCCTCTGAATCGACCCCGAATCAAGTCCCTTTTCCCTTTTAGCTTACCTCCTCCTCCAAATTCGCCTTTTTTTGAGAAGAAGGGCGCAAATGCACTATTGCAAAATCCCTTGCAGATTTATTTTACCTATTCCTAATCTATAGAACCTGCCCCGGGAGCCTATTTAAACCCCTTTATTCTAAGTTCCAAATGCCCCCGATCATTTTACTCATCACCCCTCTCCCCCACACACCCAAAGCACCCACATTGCCTCCTGTTCCCCAACTTCTATCACAATGAGCAACCTTCGCCCCTCTGTCCCTATTTCCAAAAACCGCCCTTCCCGTTCCATCAATGGCCTTCGTCTCGCCGCCTACGGGCCAACCGATGCCGACGACTACATCCGGCGGCAAACAAAGAAGCAAATCATCGAGTTCGTGCGCCGCCTCTTCATAGAAGAAGAAGCGAGGGAGGTAAGTCCGGGAGAGGCTGAGAAGGTCGAGGAGGAGAGCGGGGAGTCCTTCGAGGAATGGTTAGCCCCTGAGCTAGTGTACGAGGATCAGGAAGATGAGGATGAGGAGGAGGATGAGGAGGATGAGGAGGATGAGGAGAGAGGAGGAGGAAGAGGATGAGAGGATGAGGAGGAGGAGAGAGGAGGAGGAAGAGTGAGGCAACAGGGGGCATGGAAAGTGTTGGACCGGTGGGGCCTGGAATAGAGAGTATGGATCAAGTTGTGCCCACGATGGAACCGGATGGAGATATCTTTAGTAGTCTAGATATCTCCCAGGGGGAAATAGAGAGTTGTGAGCCATTCGCAGATATTTGTGGGGACTGCTTGGACAGCATGGATATTTTAGAGGAGTTGTTTGGATCTGATTTAGAGAATGGGAAATAAGAGGACCAAATTAATTGTTAGTTTCTTAAGTATCTTTTGCTTAGAGTATATTGTCCACACAAAGTATTTTTATGCATTTCTTAGTATCTTCTGTAGTTTTGTTCGGACTTTAGGGGTAGCCAAAAGTCTATATAAGCTGAGTAAACTGCTTCCTCATGGAGAGGTCAAGCAAGTTGGCAGACAACTTCAAGCCAAGTCCCGAGTAGTAGGAAGTTGAGAGTCAACTTCAGACCCAAGAAAACTTTTTTCTTACGCTGTCGCAGAGCGTCGTGGTAGACCCTGCCCCTTTTATACTTGCTTGTAGCTTTCTCAACTTCTCTTCTATATACACTCCCTTTTGTTCGTTCAACAATACCACGGCAGCACTTTTGTCGCTCGCAACACCTCCTTCTCAGGGTAATTGGTTCTGAGGATCTCTTCCCCGCCGATTTACCCATATCACAGTGCTTGTACTGATTCAATGATGGGTCGTTTGAGGCCTTCGGCTACGCCGTTCTCCTGAGGTTGGTGTGGAGGGTCCAAGTGATGGGTGATGCAATATGTGGCATATGTGTTTTGCATGGTGTGGAAAGCGTATTCTTTAGCGTTGTCACTTCGTATGTCCATGAGAGGGTGGTGCATCTTGTGTTTTATTTGATGGAGAGTATTGTTGATGTGTTTGGGAATCTCCTTGCGGTCTTTTACGAAGTGTGCGAACGCAAATATGCTCGTAGCGCAGATGGTCAGAAGCATGTGATTGTTAACGTGTGGGGAGTTTGGCTTAATTGGGCCGCAAGTGTTGGAACTGACGTAGGCCTACTGAGTACTGATGGTTCTTTCGTTTGTGGGTGGTTGGATGTAGTTTGGCGATTTACCATGTTGTGCATGTGAGCTACGTTATGTGGTGACAGAGTCGCGGGAGGGTGGGGATGAGACGTCTGCCCCTGTTAGAGCGAGTTTTTGGGGATGTGCATGGTTGAGTTTGTTGTGCCATCGGTGGGTTGCTAATTGTGTGGCTAAGTGAGTCTCGTCGTGAGTAGTTTTGTGCATGGTTTCAGATTTCGCACCTTGACAGTTGCCGAAATGGGATGTGCCGTGGGCAGGGAAGGTTGGCCTGTAGTTGCGTTCCTTGGGAGTTTGGTTTGCTTGAGGGGGATGCTTTGTTTGTAGCTTTGTTTCGTTGCGCTCTACTTGGGAAGCTCGTGCCGTAAGTGCGTTGTAAGCTTGTTGGTTGTTTCCTTGAGTTCGCACTGAGAGTTTTTCCAATGAGCCGTTGCTACTAAGGTTCTTGGGGTGGTGGCGGTGTTGAGGACATATTATCTGTTGGCTGTGAACTAATAAGCCATATATATGGGCGAGGTCGTGCACAGACAGAAGGTTTTGTCGTAGGTGACGATTGGCTATCGCGTGGGTTTGTAGCGTTGTATTACTGCGGGTTCGGAGGCTGATGAGTCCACCGTGGCTGCGCGGTGTCGGCGGGTTTGTGGCGGAGTCATTTAGCATTGGTGCTGTGAGACGTTGCATGCTGGGGAGCGGTTTAGTCACGTGTGTTGGATGAGCGCCGCTGTCTAGCGCATAAGTATCAGTACATTCAGTCTCTGTTTCTGAGGTTACGTCCACTGGTTGCGAGTGGTGATGGATGTGCTGGAGTTCCGATGGCTGTTGTCCCGGAGCAGTAGGGAATGTTCCAGTGTGGGGTATCTGTTCACATTGGTACCGGGTATGGTGAGACGGCCTGGCATGTGAATAACTGGCTTGGGGTTTTGGGGCACGAAACTTAGAGTGTCCTTGTCTCTGCATTGTGCTTCGGTGTGGTTGAAACGCGCGCATAAAGACTTACGTTATGAGCAGAGGATGTAAAATGTAATGCGGCGGGGTTAGAATGGATTCTTACTGGAGCACTCTCGCGGGTTGCACTTTCTTCTCGGCGGCCATACTCTCCAGTCAATCTCGGTGGGGGATGTAGGATCTTCGTGTGGTGTGTCGGGAGCGTACAGTTTGTAGATTGCTTTGAAGATTGGTTTGAAACTGCGAATTGTTGCAGGCTTTGTGGCGAGAATGTGTGCGAGGATTGGTGTGAAGCGGTATTCTGTCGCATTCTGGCTATCATGAAATCCACAGTTGTCTCCTCCGTTCTTATATTGGATATCTCGCAGCTGCTATTTTCTACCTTACTGCCATGTGTGTTCAGACATCGTCGTGTATGGTGTGCACTTTTGTAGCCGATACTGTCAGCTTCTGTCTTTAAGAACCGGTGGTGTCTTTGCTTGATTGCTTTGTATGGGTTACAACTTTTCGGATAAGGTCGTGGGGGTTAGCTTCTCCATAGGGACAATTAGAAGGCCTAGAATTTCAGTAGGTACACTGCTCAATGCTGCGGACAATAGGCGGTTTCTTCTGGAGTGGTAGATTATCAGTGTTGCTCATCGGTAAGAAAATGGGGATTGCTTTTCCAGATGCTCTGTAGGTTTGATAGTTGCTGCGTATTTTACAGCTTTAAGTACGATGGTGTGTAGTTGGTTGGATTGAGCTCTGGATTCTGTGAATTCCGTCGCTGTCCAGACTGTGTAAACGGAGATTGTGTGATACCGATTTGGAGTGTTGGTTGTGGCTTGTGGGTTGTGGATCGGGGCTTGTGTGGTGTCTTGTAGCGTGTTGTTGTCTCCTGCTGTGAGAATGGAGTTATTGTATAGTTCTGGATTAATCTGTCTTTGAGGAGACTACACCCTTGTTGTCGGGCTTGACGGGGATTTGTTGAACGTGACGGTTGGAGTTTCTGGAAAGGAAGGAGATGGTTGCGTGTTGCCCTAACTATGAATTTGGGTCCTCTAACCTCTTGTTTACTTCTTTATCGTCGTCGTGCTTGCTTATGTATTATTCTACTACGGTAAGCTGTTTCAAAAGTTGATTGATAGACCATGGTATATCATATCATTTTTTACCAATCAAAAGTTGCCTTGTTGTTTCATGCCATCTGGACCAATTTGATTCTTAACATATTTCAGTGTATGTTACTCGCGCCTATTACAATTCTGAAAGCGCTACTTAAGATACCGTCAGAGCTTTTTAGGGAACCTTTGAATTAGCGACTTTTAGACGCATTTTGCTTTATTATGTAGCTATTTTCAGTTCTATACAAAGAAGAACTTTAATGCATTCAGTATCAATCATGGTTTGGAATGCAAGCTTAACTTGGCCACACAACCAAATTTTTAACCACAGTTCTACCTAGATCTGCTCGCGTGTGCTTAATACCAACAACTTGACCTTCTCGGTGAAAAAATCTCACCTTGAGTGATGTTTTGGTCATATTCAACATACTTCGAGTCGTTTATTAAACACATAATACAGCGGGTAGTGCCAAAAACCACACCGGCATAGAATTACTGCCCATCCAATACGGCATCATCATGATGAACTTAATTGCAATAGTTGCCAAATATCGCTCCAATCACAACCATAACACCCTTACCGTGCACCCTATCTCGTAAAACATGCGATTTACGAAGAATAAACTAATATACCATATGGGTTCCCAACGAAATCTCTTGTCCCAAAAACTAAGCAGCGAAAATCACCAGTCCAACATTCCTGTGAGGAATAGAGGATAGTTTGAATATTAATCCAAGGAATCAGGCCTCCACAGCGAACATGAAATTTACGTGGATGTCTTGAAGAACAGAATTACATTTGAGGGGCCATTAACAGAACATAATTATACGGTATTTTTTTTGTCAAGGAAATAGTTTCTGTGCAGACTGGACTGGAAATGGAGGATATGTTTGGGAACGTTTTGCACAGAAAACAGAATTTCATGAAATACCACGCATCTGCTCATTGCTTTGCTTCCTTTGATTACATTGCTTATACAAAAACTTGTGCTGCTGCCTTCATCTCTTCATTACTATCGCTGTTGGATTCGGGGTTCAGAATCTGGCGAGCATGGACTTCGACAGTGCTGCGCAAAGATTTCTGCACACAGTTCCCGTCAGAGTCACGACCAAAAACTTTCCGATCTTTTTATAATCATGCAAGCCTTGGCTGTGGAGAAGATTTTGGCAAAGAGATCCACAACAGTATCACCCGTTTATTGTCTCAGTGGGCAGTTAATGGACGTGCTACTGTCATATGGCCACAGAGATCGGCAATTTAGCTGTTAGTAATGTTCTCGACCAATTGGATCCGTATCTACGTGCCAGTATGATTCCAGAGGGCTATGGTGCAGATACCATCTTATCTAAGGAAGAAGTTCTCGTCTATTGAAAATTCGCATCGCTGTGTGGTATCTACGGGTATGCCACCGAGTCTAGAGCTTTGTAAAAGGACAAAGCAGTAGCTGATATCTGCGATACCGTGAAATGAAAGTTCTTGCTGGCGTTAAGGGTGGCCCACTACGAGAGAAAGGAGGAAGTCATCGAGCAACTCGGATATACAATCCGAAAACGGTTTAAGGATCCCATGAGCTTCTATGGGAGTCAAAAGACATACTTGAGACATTATGGGTGACAGATGTAATCATTCAAAAGAGCTTTCAGGATTTTCAGAAGTTTTTTGAGTCCAATTTTCCAGGAGAGGAATCATCTCGTGCAAAAAAGGACAGAAAGCTATGTAATTCCATTCACAATGCAGAGAGAAAGGCTGACGATAGGAAGGAGCGTGACGAATGATGGTGGCGTTACACTTTTGCATGAATTTTGCTTATATAATACATGAAACATGATATTGAACATGTTTTGGCGGCCGAAAGGCGCGCGTTGTTGAATTTGTGGATAGGGTGATTATGTACCTTGCTTAACCTGAAAAAGTAGGGTCTGAACCCGATTTCGTTGCCGAATTCGTTGGGTAGGTCGTTTAGGACTGCTATGGCATGCAAATAAAGATCAGACAGAACGATTTTATCGCCAGATCTGGATGGTCACCTGTGTACTTCTTCATTATGACAGTGAAGAACAGTAAAACATTACATGTGTGTGAAGGTTCCCATCAGTACGCAATCTACTGTCCTACAGCTAATCTCGCTTTGCCCAACCATCTTAAGATCGAAGCTATAGTTATAACTTCTTACTGTGTCTTCGTGGGTCACGGTCAGGTACAAAGTGCAGGGGATGAATAGGAAGCAGACAGTAGTATGAGATACCACACCCATGTGATCCTACATAGCTATCAAATGCTAGAAGCGGTTGCATTAGCTTTCGGCAGAAGTTTCAGTATCGTGAAAATATTAGATATATCTAGTGATATTTCATAAGGTAGTAGTGACATGGATGAAGATGATATCGTAGCGAGTTCGGAGGAGAGGAAATGGTAGGATAGAACATTGGAGCAAATGATCTCAGCTGAATGGCACCGAAGTGATATGTACTGAATCGACATGTTCACACACAAGCACTAGTAAACATTAGTTTTTTTGCTAAAATGAGTGTACTGAGGTAGTTTTATAATGAGGGAGTGCCCATCTTGTATCTATGACCTGTTTACGGCACTATCTATTGTTATTTACATCACCTTACGGAAGTAACAGTACATAATTTAAAGCATAAATTACGCGCTTCAAATAAGAATCACTTGCCTGGATTGATAAATAAAACAGTATCGATTACCTGTACAGCAAAAAATCTATGTTTTGACGCAATGTAACATATTTTACGGTGAGTATTTGTATATTTGTTATACCTTGATCCCCTCTCTTTATGGTAAATGGGAAGCTATGTAGCTTTTTTGGCACTACTGTCATCAATGCATGCTCAACTACTCTTAACCATGGTGACACGAGAACTATTTCAAGTGTCCAAATTGGGGCTGCATATAGTCTACGACGTCGAAGTATTCACTCACACGTCACATGTACAAATTTACGTTCCGCTATCAGCTCCGAAACAATGAAACCATATCTCCGCACAGTATTCCGATTGAGATTGAAAGTGTATTTGGAGAGATCAATTGCGGAGACGATGAATACGACGGGGATTTTTTTGATTTTGTAGAAGAAATAGAAGTTGGAGTACATAGAATTGACTCATTACCAACATCAAATCTGCCAACTTTTGAACTAATTTAGGACTATATAATGGACAAAGGAGATATACTTCTTTCTTTCGCAGAATAAAATGGAATCAAAATGAATTTTAACAGGTTTTTGTCTCTTTTCCATGACAGAAACCTCGATTTTGACGATTTAAAGGCAAATTATTTCAAGGAAGTAGTTTCAGAAACTCGTGGATATGAGTCGTAGTAGTACACTTTAAGACAATGGATTTATGCGCAAGAAGATATATCTAGCACGTAATGATATACTTTATTACGTAGTTCTATACGCCAAGGATATTTTTCGAGTATAAGGAATCAAGTCGACTTTGTGCCACAGTCAGAATTTACTTTCCGGCCATCGGTTAGATAAGGTACTTCAGGTTACCACTTCAAGATAAATTATTTTTCTCTGTGTATGAAGATATTGATGATGCAGTTTAACGGGATAAGAATAAACCCGTCATATTTAATGATAATACATGCGGTATGCCTCAATATTTCGTGGGATTTTTACATGTATACACAGATAAAATTAAAACTGGTTTGAAGAGTAATGCTCTGGTTGCCTATCCTATTCTCTCAATACTTCCCAATGTGGGATTGCGTTGGAGGCAATATATAATTGATCATGGATTAAGAATTATTGGCTTCTTTCTTGTTCAATACGAATCTACAGGCATTGCTCAGTCTAGACAAACTGCTCTACATGTGGCGGACCTGAAGCCAGACAAAGGATATGGGCAATAGCTCTACACCTACGGGTTAAATTCCTCAAAATACTTTGAACCCATATTAGTAATAAAATAACATCATCATCGCATAGAAAAGAAAAAATGAAGGCGCTACACGATGAAATGCGAATTGTTCTAAAAGCTACTCATTGAAGCTTGAAAAGAGAGTTTTGAAGTCACTTAACGAAATGGTATGGTATGTAACAGCTTTTCACAAATTATTTTATACAACTATAATATTACTGGAGGTAAATATCGTATATTTCTTTAATAAAGCGTGGCATCTCAGTGTGCAGACCTTATATTCTATGTACAGTGCCCAAGGATCATTTTTCGACTGAAGTAAATGGAATGCCCCGGATCATGGAGTAAAATGTAGATAATAGCTCGAATGTTTATTCAAACGTGAAAAGAGCGGCCCGCATAAAGTCAAAGGAGATACTGAGGGACGCCGATCCCTGCTGGAGAATGTATCATGGATGCTGAAATATCACTGTCGATCACCTTGGACGTCTTTCCTAGAGGATATATCTCAAGTAACTTGTTTGATAACTTCTGGCACATACTCAATGTTTGCATTCGAGCTACTTCAAAGAATTCATCTTGGAATATCACAACTTTTTAAGAATTGCCTGATGACTTAATCGCTTCAGATAGTCTGTTGAGGAGTACAACTGGTGATCAATTAATGCGCAAAACTCTTTCTTCCGATCGAATTTCGCTCATGCGGGCCTAAAATTCCATTCTAGCTACAACTGAAAGTCAATTTCCAGTGCTAGTCCACATGTCGACTTATCAATGAAAAAGTCTTCTTCTCAGCTGAATTGAATGTTTATAAGGAAAGGACTGATTGGTATGCTGGAGGGAAGTGACTAAAGATCCAAGATATTGTATATAAATTCATAGCCGGTTCCGAATATCGTCGCTTGGGGTTCAGTGGGATCACAAAAATACCAGAAGTCAATAAGAGACATTCAGACATACTGAACAAGTTATTCGTGTGATTTCGCCGAACAGGTTATACGGATGAGGATGTGAAAAATGCTGCGACTGAAATAAAATTGATCAAAGATTTAATGGGGCAATTGTCTGGGGATCATTGCAAAACGGGACTATCTACTCTTAAGTTTCATCTGCTCGATCACCTGGCAGATGTCTAAGTGCGGTATATGTCGCTTTCATTCTTGATTTGAGCATTTTAATCTGGTAGTAACAATCCTGCAGGGATATTTCAAAGCGAAAAATGCACCAATGGGTGAGACAGGCCATGGAATGGAATATATACTGAAGAGGATGAAAATTTCTCTATCGGAATCTGTATGTGGATCTTCATCTACTGCTATCAGTAATATTGAATAGGTTCCATCGTATCGGATACCACCGGGTTCGGGATGGGATTATAATTACTCTTTATGGACTCCAGCATGTTCTTACATCAAAAAACATTGCAGATGGTACGAATTCTACACATGCACTGTTTTGTATATTTGGAAAGACTTATTGGTCAATTTAGTTCTTTAATTCGAGATACGGTACTTTAGACGTTCGGTGATGTGTGTGACAGAGATATAAACGTTACATTCTTGAAAAGTTGTTTCGCACAGGGGGATTCCATGTCGACACTTGAGGACTAAGAAGAAAAACAGAACCTCATAACGGTTTCAGAGAGTAAATTCAGAATTTGTAGGCAGCGTATACTCAAAACGCATCAGTTTGAGCCTGAAAGAATATTCGGAACAGTTTCGTATCGTTGAAGGAAGAAAACGACCAGTCCTAGGACGGTAAAGTAGCTTGGCCTAGGAAAGTTTTACTTTTGTTTATTTTCGATATCAATATTCCCAGAGAGAGTTTGGAGCTAGTATTTATGCAATTCATGGAGTGTATACGTCCAAGTGACAATGTTGATTGCATAATGGGATGAATACATATGAGATAGGCAACTGATAAAGAGATTGATTAAACATCTATGAAATGGCTGACAAGCGTGTAATCGATATTTTCGGGGTAAACAAATGGATTGATATTGTTCTTTGTCAACTTGGTGCTGTAATTTATGTTTTAAAGTCACTTTTTGCCGTATATACATTCATCCCAGAACTGCCTGGACAGAGAAAGAGAAATAAATAAGATATTCTTCATACAAACTTGAAATAGACAGGCATGCACGAATCCTGACAGGGGACTACTTAGATGAATTTTTAAATAATAGTTTCTGTTGTATCCAGATTTTGTATCACCTGATCCCTGAACATGGCAATTCGCCGTATTTTTTGTTTTAAATTGGAAAGCTGCTTACCTATAGGCTTATTTTTGGCTTTTACTTCTCTTTTACTAAGCACGTAGATGAAATATGATGAGCATTGGGTATCCAATGGACAATCGACACTCAGCAAAAATAGATCGGGTATCGTTATATCAGTCCATTCTTTTTAATCAAGATAATAAAAGAAGAAACGAAAGGATGAGGAAAATAATTTTAACACGTCTCTGAGAGCTAAACGTGTTTCTTGAAAAGACGGGAGGCTTTGGATGCGTTCTTATGCGTTATGTATATACGCAACCGTCATATTTCTCTAAACGCTTAGTATCCTTTAATTATCGTATCGATCATCTAAACCGTCGCTATTCCTTTTTTTATTGCGCCCAAAATTCAATTTATCGAAAAGTTAAATCGACATTCACTCTTTTTTGCGCATTTATTGAAGGTAGTTTTGTAAATTGTTGAATTCTTTTGTGAAAAATTCAATCGATTTTGGAGGAAACGACCACTGGGCGTCCCTAAGTTACTTGATTCTAGAGCAAAAATTGCAATCATATTCGATGAATATTCAGTAGCACTAAAAAAGGTTCTTAGATGTGGCACATATTGGAAAACATATTTTCGCCGAAATGAAAAAAATTACATGTTAATTTTTATTATTGAAAGATAGAATGTTCTAAGGCCCATGTGGAGCTTTTCAGGAACTTATAGCTAGTAGTGTATTAAATTTTCAATCTAATTTATTCACTTTTTAACCATATCTATCCTAGTAAATGTAAGTCTTTTTGGCACAAATTTCACTTTGCACTGTTTTGAGCAATTTTAAAGCAATTGAAATATTCAAAATGCTTTTCTTCACCATAAAAATGGATGAAAATATCAATAAGATAAAGATAAATCGATAAAACCCAAGTTTTTGTTTCAAGTTTTATTGTTTGTCTTAAAGCCAAGAAAGAAATTCAGAGATAACCATATTCTTTGTTATCGTCACTCAGTTCAAATATTAGTGGATAATTATTTCGATAGCACTAGTAGGATGGCTACAATAATTTTTTTTCCCAAACGCAACTAAGGTATTTTCCAGCAAATCTTTTCGTTTTCAAATCAGTGATAGATCTCATTATCAGAGAATTATTGTACCAAATACTTATTCATTCCAAAACATATTGATGTATAAGTTTATGCAAATATTTAACCTCATTCTTTACCTGAAAAGATATGTACGAATATGGATATATGTTTTGACTGTTTTATTAGTTTTAATCTCAAACAACTCAATACGTATATTTTATACACTTTTTTATTTTTAGGGTTTGTAAGGATTCTGTAATTTTCAAAACGTGCCTCACTCAAATAAATTGTTAAACTTGTGAAACTTTGCTTTCTGTAAAAGAATATGGTAAAGCCCTCTATCCGATTCTTTGTATTTCACTAGTTTATTTTACTTACATGTGAAGTTATTAAGAAACGATGAGGGAGAATATGCGCGCTTTTTTTATTTCAATAGTGGAATGCACTGTAGAAATACGTTTCTCACGCCAACAAGAAAGTAAGGTACCTTGTCAACATTTTACACGTGATTTTTCCCTATTATTGGTCGCTTCTATTCAATGGACTGCAGTGAATTGGGAATTAGAAAACCTTCTGAAAAGTCTTCGACATCATCAGCAAATATATTAACTATAATATTGGCGATATTATTAAATTTATACATACTGTACTCTCGAAAGGTATTCCGCATCGTGAAAATACTTTCAGTAAGTAAATTAGGGTTATATATATTATAGCTTTATTTAATTTGTTTCTTAATTTACTGAAGAGCAATCTCTTGAACTGGTACGGAGCTATATCCTCTTCAGCTGCTGATAGACCGGGGAACACGTTTCATAAGTAAAGGCGCTGTCAAAAAAGTTGAATCTACTCCATCAAGACTGAATCATTTTTTATGCTTTTTTTTTTTATGCGCTGAGTCTTGACCCTTTTGAATACCAGATGGCTCTTTTAGGACTCAGATAGACTGAGATAAATTTTTCCTGGATCACCGAAACTGAATTATTAAAACTGTATGTACGTTATTGATATTTGAATAATGTGCATCCTCGGAAAAAAGTCCGTAAATCTCAATATTTTGGAGGACTCAGTAAATTTTCCTGATTATAAATTCATCACTGTGACCTTCTAGCAGATTGAGCAAGAACTCCTCCTTTAATTGATACTGTTTTTATTTTACATATTATATTTCTAAATGGAGAACTTTAATGTGAAATTTGACGTTCTATGATTCTCGATTGCTTCTTTGATCAGATAATAACGGCAAAATTCCACCTTTGCAGAAAGTGTCCTGTTTTTTGCATTCAATATCCTACTAGTCACCGTCAATGAGATTATGGTGCTGAACTCGGATTCCGATGCACTTTTGGGAAGCAAAAATTCATACCATTCTATGCATAACAAGCAGATGAATCCATCGTGGCGATCTCGCGTGCTTTTCGAGCCAATCAGAAATTTTTTTATGCGTTACTGCCAAGTAGAGAAATTTATCGTTTCAACGATTTCCATTTTTGCAATTCTCGAAAATTAGAGCTACGGAAAACATCATGATATTGTAGTTTGAAATATTTTGAGCGGTTATTATATATATATTTGTCCGATTCACACACGAAGGAAGTATATTGTAGCTTTGCGTAATGAAGACGGAAATCTTTCAGTAAAAATTGGAAGCCAGTAGCTCCAAGTAAAAGAGTGTTCTGAAGCAAAAAAAGGTCCTCGTCGAATGCAGACATACCCTAAAACTATATTTCCACCAAATAAAAAGTTACATATACAGGATCGCATATTCCAAATCACTAAACAGTAAAAAGGTAGGCACCTTAAAAAATTTAAACTTAATTGAGGAAATTCTAGCACTTTAGTACGCTGTGAAAAATATATTACTAAATTAAAAATATTTCATATCTAAATTATACATTACCAAACCAGTAATTTGTCATGGTAAGTAACATTGTCCTTTTTCTTGGCGAAGGATAAGAACTGCGGCTAAATTTCTTACACTTCACTATGAGTCCAATATACTTTTCAATTTATGAAATGAATTGATTTCCACTATTTTAGTCTCTCTTAATGGCTTGGATTGTTTTATGGGCCACTAATCAAACTTTCAGGACAGTTTTTATGTACAAACTTTAAGATACTTAGAACGTCCTGAATAATGACAACTAAATATGAACCTAAATCCTATAAGTATTGACGTAGTGTTTCTCCATGCTGATTGAGCAACTATGGCTCTGGTCATTTGAACAACTAATTACCTCTCTGGTTGCCTCGTATCCTCACATTTGGAGCACCGATTGAGAGGAAGACTTATTTGCTCTTAGTAACTGTATTTCTTAGTGTCCTGAATCAATTATCAACGGTAAATAATACAATCTACTACTTCTGGTAGTCTATAAGCCCTTAAATTCTTGTTTTTTAGTAAAATATTGGTGAAGACGAGGTTAAAGTTGCTCCTTGAACTTCAAACAGACATTTCTAAGACAAATTATGATTTTTTCGCAGTCTTTGACTAAAATTCATTGCATATTTGGCGGTGATGTAAGGTTAGAGTTTACAAACTTTTTTGAACTCAGTTGTATGTTACAGAAGGAAAACTTCATGGTGACAGCTCGACTATAAGTAAAATTCAGACTAATTCTATTAGTTGCGGCTTTTACTATTTTAACTATGGATATCAATGAGCATTGCTTTTCGCTTTTATGTTCATTTTTTGTTTGATTTATACTCATTCTTGCCCTGTAATACCGAATTGAGAAATTTTCTTGCACACGAGTAATTTTCTTAAACAATAAGAGGATATTATATATATTAAAAGGATTGAAGATGATGCGGTATACTGTACGTAATATTCTCAGAGAAAAAATGTCCAAAAATCATTTTACATAAACCTAATCTGGAATATGGTAAGCAGATTCGCACGAAAAATCGTTTCGAATTGCATTGGGGGTATATAATATATCATTCACGACGTCTAATTGTTTTTACAATGACGTAAATTTGCGCAAGCATGTAAATGGTGGGTAAATTTATCTTCATCTGATCTTAAATATAACTCAAAGATAACAAGTTTTATCCTCCTTTCTGAGGCCTTTTAAACTGTTGGGATCCAAAATTCAGAATAAAATTCGTTTCATTGTGTAAACGAGGCAATTCAAAATCTGGAAAATAAAAGTGGACATATGATTTTTCTATTTTAAATATACTCCACAACATCCGACAGGCTCTGATTAAAGAATAAAATATTCAGATATTCTGGGAGATAGCAGTCGTTTTTTAAAGGGCCAAGGTTTTACGTTGAAATGCAATTGCTCGGTATCGACGAGATTTGTATCAAATGAGGAAAAAAATAGCCTTGACACGAGTTTGAGGAACTACTAAGGTACAGAAGAGAATTATTTTGTATGAAAATTGCATTACATGGGTGTTAAAAACAAAAAATGAGCGATGGAATTTAAAAAAAATCTCTGACTATGTACAGGGCTCATCCAAATTTGCCATGGATCGTTTGTATAACTTAATAATGGACTTTTAACGGTAATAAACATGTAACACTGTAAATGAAAAATCAATATGCTTTTGGAAGGTATAGAATCACAGAAACTAATTTAGAAGCCCGACAATTAGCTTTTCAGCTTTAGAGCTAATATACCACAATCTGAAAATGAGATTTCAATATATTTGCAAGATGGGGATGACATACTCCCTATATTTGCTGCTTTTTATTTATTTTTAGTAAACGCGTGCAAAATAGAGATATAGAGAAAATAGAGTAGGTGGTGCTGTTTAATTCAAAAATATGCCCACACTCGAGACAGTAATTAATAAAAAATAATTTTAACATACTGTCTTTTAAAAAGTCACTAATTTCGAAAAATAAACTTTATCTAAAAGTTAAAAACATGTAAATTAATTCGAGTCGTTTTTACTTTAAATAGAGTCCAAACAGTCTGATATAATTCTTCAATATATTTATTTTGAATAAAACCGGACAGATCAAAATCTTAACTATCGAAGTTGATCTAAATATTTACATCTATAATAGTTGTGCCAGCGACATGATGGATTTAGTTATCGGACTCAACTTGACTTCTAGAGAATTTTTAGTGGCTCGTAAGCAAATAGGTGATCAAAGTACGTTAGGTATTAAACTTTGTTAATAATAATGATAGAATTTATTTTAGAATCGAAGCTTCCAAAAAGTTTTTGCAGTTTCTCACCAGAATCAGGGACCATGAATTTTTCTATTTTATCTATGCAAACCTATGAAATACTTAAATATATATATCGAAAGCTTTATTTTCTACAGTAGGTATTAGCTCTGGAAAACTGTGGTTATTGTGATGTATAATTGCGAAACATACAGTATCCTTCATATTAAATTAACAAATATTCAAACTTTCTAACCTCAATCATGATTTTTTTCCTTTGCAAACTGTTATCCATAGCATTATTTATGTTAAAATTCTATTTCGGTAGCTTCTTAGTTGGACACAATACCATTTCTATGAACAAAAAACCGAAAATTCGGACAAAAAGCGCACATCGCTGAGTGGTATGGGAAAATAAACTGCCTATGGTAGCCTCTGTTTAGTGAAATACATTTTAATGTTGTCCTTAACAGTATTTTTACCCTCTTAGATAATGTATGATATATTTGCTCTTATTATTATCTTTGAAGTACACTATTTGCTATCTCTCTGTTGATGTTCTACTCGACCATATTTTCTTCCTCCCATACCAGTGGCTCCCAATCATATTTTAATTTTAACTAAAGTATCAATGGAGAATTTCGTTGGTAATACTAGATCTTTATGTTCATCTTGGCAAAATGCATTGCTCCAAGATATTCAATTTGAGATAAAAATCTCGATATTTCTCAAGCTGTAACGGTAATTATCATCTATTGTACGATTTATCGTTTCGAGAATCTTAAATTGCCAGCTTGCTTCATTAAGAGGGCTCCAAAATCATTGATCTAATACTTTTAGAAAACGATATTGCCAGTGACGAAAATTGTCTGCGGCATAGTGAATTTGTATGAGAAATGCGAATAGCAATAGGTGGCGGTAGAACAATCATCCTTGGACACTGTTCGTTAAGATACGTTTTCGTTTGAGTGATGTCGACGGAAGTCGCAACGAAAATATTCTAGCTATAATACAAGGAAAAATGTTTTTAGTCACCCATTTCAATGCTTAGGATCTGGTAAAGGAAGAAAGTATAAATTTTGGATACATCAGTTTTCCTTGGCCAATCTAGTTTTCAAGTTTTGAATCCTATTAGAAAGAAAATAATCTTTGTTGAAAAATATTACAGCGACACAGGCAAAATTAGATGCCCCTTGAAGCTATGTTAGCGCCCAAGTTCATTAATTATAGCTCACAATATAAAGATTTTAACGCCCTTCGATACTACTCTTTGTTATGCAAAAACATAGCTTATCAATTAATTCAAAAAATCTAATTTTAGGGATAAAAGCTTCACTAATTGATCTTGAAGTTCTTCTTGGATAAAATTCAACTCCAAAATATTTTTTTATATAAGTAGAGCACAGACTACTAATTAGATACTGTAAAAGAACAACAGTGGCTCCTCCCCTGAATCATTCTCTTACTACTGAGTATGAAGAGTACCATTTCATCATACTCTAGTTTGAGTACACACTTTTGAAGCCCCATTTTCCTCATTTCTTCGAAGACTTGGAGTAAGAAAACTTTCTTAATACTCTTCTTGTGAATATTGTAGCCATAGTTTGATTATAGACCTCCAGAAATGTCTATAATTTTCGTAACTTTTTCAAATATGGGAGTATATCCTGGAATATATGAAAATTATTTGGTTTTATCTTCTTTGGAACAAACATATACTTCGATAGTAAAGAGTTAGTTCGTATATATTATTTAAATAATTACCTAGGAATTTTTGTTTTTAATCAGCCCTCTTAATTTATGTGCACTGTCTTAATTCAATCTTTGTGCATTTTACCCAACCACAACATATTTCAAGCGACATTCATGCGCAAATTAATTTATTCTTATTAACTTCATTGATTGGAAGAATAATAATTTCCTACTACTACACATTCCAAACTTCCTCGTTATACTCTGTATCCATAATTACAGTATTGATGTTACGCAGTCATCAATATCCATAGATATTTATAAACAAACAAACGCATGTGCATTAAAAATTAATGCTAGGGATAGCTGAGCGGATAACGAGAACTTCATCATAATGGTATTCAATATGCATCTTTATACCCATCTGTTTTTAAATTACTAATCTATTTCCAGAATAACCAGAGTTGCTGGGGCTAAGAGTGGTATGCCATTTATTCCAATCTATAGAGTCAAACTTTTCGTATAACCGGCAAATAATGCGACCACCAATTACAGCTGACTTACGGTACTTCTTAAATTCCTTCGTTTGAGCAAATATCAGGCGAAGTAGACATATCCCGTTGTTAGCCATGTACCTGGATACATCAGTATAAATCGGCTCCGTCTGTTGAAGGATATCAACGGTGGCTGGTAAAATGACTACAGCGATGGAGTGATGCTCAGATGAAGATGTAAAAGCCTTAGCTACATACTCATTCTGCCTGTTGTGCTTCCCTTTGGATCAATGGAAATATGTCAATGGATTATTATATTAAGGCGAAACGTATTTTGACACAAAATCATACCAAAGCGATAGCGGTGTACATTATAGAGGGGTTTTTCCAAAATTGCTACTGAATTCAGAAGTCAGCTGGTGAATTTTGAATTTCCATGAAAAATAATTACTGGGCTTGTTTAAGACGGAAACCTGGGGCCTTGTTTTCTATTATAGTTAATTTGGCAGGTACCAACTTATTTGGTACTGTGCATGTAAATGGAAAGTTACGCCCGACCCGATATGATCTCACTCGAGCAAGTAGAGAGGATCCTAAAGGGCAAATAAGCCGCCTTGGAGGGTATTGCTATTACTAAGTGTCGCCGCAATAGAATACCCTCCAGCTCAGATATCCATTCCATCGCACGAATGGCGATAGTTCTCAAAAGCCCCTTAGAGAAGTTGAACGCCACCAGAGACCATCCTCCGAGGATTAAGATAGGGTCAGGAACTTGCCTAGTTTTCCTCGACACCTCTGCACGAAATCTTTATTTCCCGTCTTTTCCCCACATCGGCTGCGTTGAGTCTAGGGATGGGTTTTAACTCTACGCTTTTGCAGAAAAGGGGACGAGGGATGGAGAAGGCTGCGCCAAAATGTTCCGTGCAACGAACCACTCTCATAGCCCTAATGTCTGGCCTTGTCCTTTAATTCCAATGTATTGGAGGCTCAGTGTATGGAAGTCGGGCCGCATTTTCCAGTTAATTCCCAAGAAGGGTCAATTGGTTACTATGGAGGATACTGAGCTCATAACCGTAGAGACGGAGCACCAGGTGCTCCTCGTAGAAATCCACCATTTCAGGACACTCTGCCTTTGAAAAAGGAGTATCATGGGCGACCAAAGGCTTCTGGCGGAAGTACAGTACTGGAAACAAACTTAAAAATAATTTCTTTTGATACGTGTCAGTTTTTCGATACAATGAATCCTTCATGGTCATACTTTTATTTTTGGGTGCTGCTTTCTATTATGTATAACGGGGAAGATTCAAGTCTTTCCTTACTATTTGTGTTTTTGCCTGCATTTTCAATTTTATTGGAGCAGGAAAGTTGCTTTAGTATACATTTTCGTCATCGGGGAAAACAGAGGCAATTTACTGTATACTGCCGGTTCCGTTATTTGCTTCTCTGAAAATTTTGAAATATCAAATAGAAACATTAATTCTCTGAAATTGTTAATATGGTACCGTTCACCTTTTTTTTCCCCATTTAAAGTAGTACATTTGACGGACAACTCATATTAAACTTTGATTGCAACCCTTCCTAGTCGCTAGAATTTTCTCAGTTATTCCATCCATTTTTATCAAGTATCAAAATATCTCCTCTCCTAATGTCCTGGAGAGTAAATCTGCAATCATCTCGGAGTGGATACATAATGCAAATTGATGTCTCCTATTCGCAAGTTGCTAAGCAGGAATTGATACTTGAGGTCAATATGAAGTCCCCTGTATTACTTGATTTTGTGAGTCAGGAATGCATGTTTGATTATCCTCGGCAGTACTTACATCAAAAATTCGATTCATATCATTTCCTCTAGAATTCTATGCGATGTCCCTTTCAACTTCTTTAGCCACAAAACATTTTGAATAAAGAAATTGAAAGCAACAAACTATGCTTACGTTGAGATTTAAAAAGCGACTGACTGCTGCATTTATCCCTATCTAATAGGCTCTTCTCAGCACAATAAAATCATCACACGTACTGATTTCGGTTGACCCAAATATGAATCCCTAATAACTCGTACCTTCTTTTGATCGGTTGATTTATATTGTATTAAAAGATATATCGTTCCGATTAAACATCGATTCATATAAGTGGCGGGTTTCAAAAGTTTTTCTGTTTCTGTAGGAATGAACCTTGACAAGTTTACAAATTCATTAGCAATATCAGGCCAGACTGTATTTGGAAATTAAATTAGTGAGCCATTTAGCCTCCAATACAGAGTTTCTTCGGATATTTTCCCCCTTTTATCCACACTTAACTCTTTAGAGGTGTAGCTTCTTCTTTGCACTGACTCATTAAAAAGCTATTCAAGATTCTCTCTATCATCGGAGCATTATGAAATTATATGTATTCACCATTATATTGCACTGGAAATACCATAAGCTTGTTAATGTTTATCATGATCCGTATCTTGAACATTTCTAAAAGGCTCAGTGACCATATCCATTGACTCGTGTGAATCCCAAAAGATAAGAGTAATGTTCACATAAATTAGCAATATTATGAACCTTCCAATCGTTTTCAAATAATAGAGTGTGGTGATCTCCTACTGGCTCTTTACAGCAAAATTTAACAAGAAATTTATGTAATTTCTGATTTCATTACCTAGAAAATTGACGTAAGACACATAACCCTCTTCCGAGCCACAATACGGAAGGCCCCTCGACTTTTTCAATATTTCCTTGTGGATATGTAACGAAGCGCTCCTGCTTGAATGGAGCGTTTGCAAGCATTCTTCACATCTATTAGTGGACTCTTCCATTATTCCTGACTTCCAGTCCCAGCATGAAATATATGGTAAATATTAAGTAGGCACCTCATCGAACATGCCATGGCCCTGTAGGATGAGTAGATCGAGCTAGCAATGTACGGGAGTACCAGGTCACTCTTTTGCGAGTTGGCTTCATTCTTGCCATAATGCCTCGTTCGGAAGGTTTCCTTCTACCTTGAACATCATCTGAGGCACTAACTACCTCAGCAATTCATCCATCGGGCGCTCGGATTTCAAAACTATAATTTAAAGAGAGAAAACGGCTATTTTCTTAATGGAAGGATTCAAAAATTTCCTCTTAGGAAAGTATGTATTAACCACTTTTTAATCGTATATAATCTTTAAGAAGAAAGCATGGTTCAGCATATATCGAAGTATTTACCTCAAGAACAAGTGTGTATGAAAATCTTAATGGTCTCAGTTTAAGAATAACAATCAGCGGTTGTGTTGAGCGGACTTGGAAAGCTGTGAAATGAATACATAAGCATATAAGAGTTCGCTTTAAGATTTACCACGATTAATTACTGCTTAATATTACAAAAATGTTCTATTTTTTGATTTATCCATCGCTGACCAAAACAATTCCAATTTTGTGCAGTAATATAGTCTTTGTCAGTGTTTTAATCGCGTGAAGATCACTAGGAAGCTATTTATTTATACAAAAAATCATTTTTCCAGATTTTATGATAATTCTGGAGTAGTTTCAGATTATGACGTCCTCATGTGGAGGCCATGCTTGAAAGCAAAAAATGTCTTGATATTGTTGAAATTGTTCAAACAAGTCCTGGTAATGTCAATGAAATTAGTCTCGTAATAGATGAGAAAATGGAGTTTGAAAAAGATCTAAAACCAAAGACTATTCTAGAAGCTGCAATTGAGTATAAGCCCTTGAAAGCTGTACAAAATTATTCTAAAAGAGCCACAGAGATGTGGGCAAATCTTTACGGAAGGTAAGCAATAACAACGACTTTTAAAAAGCTAAGCATATGTACTGAGGCTTTCAGTATCACGAAGGTCTCTGAGTCCATGTCTAAGAATATCGCAAATTTGGACTCTATATTTTCTCAGCTAGAAGTCCAAAGGTAAACGCTAGTTGATTTAGTCTTCAATCTTGTTGTCCTTCAAAGAGTATTACAATGATTACGATGCAGTTATAGCCATCATTAAAACTGTATAGTAATCTGAAACAAAATGGGAAGCAGTCACAGTGCGGCAGGTAAAGGAATAGGAGTAGAAGACTGCTAATAAACCAATTTTATCCAGAAAAACTTTATGAAATCTGCTTTTGCTATAAACTGGTAAAAATTTATGTGTAAAATATAAGATTCATACAAGTTTTACGTATGAATGCTGTTTTAGTACTATGGATCAAACCATAAGCCAGAAAAAAATTCCAAGGTTGGAATTTGCCTTCAAAAATCTAGGAACTCATGGCAATGAAAGGTCGGAGACGGATCAGAGGTTAAATGTATATTGAGGAATGTCTAAAGAAATTATCGGTGGAAACTTTATGAGTGCATGAAGACAACCGAAAACGTTTATTGTGGATAGTTGTGCAACATATCCGATGACCTCGATTGAAAATCACCATTCAGACATAGAGAAGGTTCATGAATAATTGAAGGCATTGAGTTATGTAATTTTGATAAAAGGAGATAAAACTGGAAATGAGGACCAAATGCTGGGAGACTACATAAATTGTACAGCATTTTGTTGAAAGCCACGCGCAACTCTTTCTCTGGGCGGGAAGTAAACGTCGGGCGTCAGCTGACCAATTGACTGTAGATAAGGTCGAGAAATGTCTTGCAACCAGGGGCGCAAGCGTAATGTAGCTGCTAATTCTGGAGTAAAGCGCAGGGAAGCTTTACGAAAAGTGGTACTGCCGTACACAAGGATGTCCTTTTGAGCATCTTTGTAGCCCTGGACCACAAAAACGCATTTGTAGAACTCGTCAGGGGTACTGGTATGCTTGATTGAAAGTATAAAGCGTCCACCCATAATATTAGGCTTATTACGTACGCTAGGGGCGTCCTCGCGATTGACAACTTTAAACACCTCGCGTTGTGCTAGGCCAGAAATTTTTTTAACAGCAGAAAACATGTTCGGATGTCGATTTAGAGCGTCTCCCGGGGTCAGAATCTCAAAGGGCAGAGTGTCAATCGGTTGAGGGAAGTGAAGTTGGTTAAATGCAGCAACAATTTTGTCTAGTTTACGCTCTCTTATGAGTGTGCCATCTTGAAGCAGCTGTGAGATATTTAACGTCTTGGGTTCTCCACTGTAGCACACAGTGAAGTGCCCTCTTGTGACTTTAGTGAAAGAGAATGGCCCGAGCTTAGATCCATAACTACGGACAGTAGACTTATCCTCCCTGCGAACATGTACAGAATCACCCGGCGAGATACGGTAGTAAATAGCAGGTGGCACTTTAGAGGAGAATGCCTCCAAAACACGGAGACGGGTGGAAACCGATGCCATTTCTTGGTGAGCGGTCTGTAGGGCAGCTATTCGTGCGCTCTTTTCCGGGACTTCCATATTGACCGCAGGGAACGAAGCGACACGAAAAGTAAGAGCGAGAGTGTAATACCATCAGGACCAGCGGTATCATTAATGGAATTCACAGTCAAGGTAAGGGCTATCCCAGAGTCCATGAGTGGGTGATCGGTCATGAACTTATCAAAAAATTGGCACAAAGGTTCGTGGTGCCGCTCAATAATGCCAATACAGTTGTGACTCTCTACCCCTGACAACTGCACATCGATTTCATGTAGTGACTTGATTCCTTGCCAATGATTCGAATTAAGTACCCTCGCTCGATCAGCTGTAATTCGTTTCGGATAGGTGATGTAGAAAGAGGCCCAGCTTTCTACAGAGGAATTTAAAACTTCCCATGTAGAATTCTTGTCGAGGGTTGATAGGGGTAAATCGTCGGAAAGAGAGATACTAGAAACCATTTTCCCCAAGAAGGAGGTTTTGGAAGCGAAAAAGTGCTACCGTGGTATAGTTTAACGAACAAGAAAGAGTGTTTATGGAAGAGAGTTGAGAGAGCTACAAAAGGAGTGTATATACAAGAGAGTTCAGAGAGCTATAAGCAAGTATGGAAGGGACAGGGTCTACCACTGATGCCCTTTGACCAGCGTAGAAAAATTTTTCTTCGGTCTGGAGTTGACTCTGAACTTCTTACTACTCGGGGCTTGACTTGAAGTTGTCTGCCAACTTGCTTTATGCTTTGTGTTCAACTTAATTTGTTGAGCACCCCGCTCGGATATACTGCCTCAAAAATACTCCTCCCATTTCATGCAAACAGCCCTTAATAAATAGTTTTCAACACTCAAAGTTTGTAGCAACTATACAGTACATATGTGCCATACGTATCTGCCCCGCTACAGTACGGTGTAAAGCATCCCTCTAAAGATAATTGAAAATAAAATTGTAATTAAAGTGACAGCGCAGCTAGCACAGCATGCAAGCTCATCCAACACAGCATGACAGCTCATCCAGCACAGCATGCAAGCTCATCCAACACAGCATGACAGCTCATCCAGCACAGCATGCCAGAACATCCAGCACAGCATGCCAAATAATATCTAGAATTTACATTATATCACGCCCCCTCGCTCAGAACGAACGTCCTGACTAATCGTTATTCTTTTTTTGTTTCAATTAATGTACTTTGCCTATTTGATTTAACTTAAAGCTTTTCAAGGGATATGGATTTAGTTGATAATCTATGAAATATTCCAAAAACTAGGTGCGCGTTTGATGGTTCCGACCATTCTTTACCCTTCTCCGTTTGACATAGGGGCGTAATCGAGAACTATTTTCAATTGAATCTCTCTGTCTCCCAATAAAAAAAGCAGTGAAGTTGCAGTAAAACAAAGGGCGTTTTCCGAGATGATCCTTTTTCGAAGACCAAACGGTTCAAATATTTCTTTTTCGATGAGTCTCAGGACCACCTCAGCATTTTCCTCCTCAACTGCAACTGCTATTAGCCATTCAGTAAGATGTTCCACCCCTATAAGGAGATATTTGTTTCCGGAAGAGCTTTACTTAAATGGACCGGCAAAGTCGACTGAGAAGGTTTCAAAAATACCGGAAACTTGAAAGATTAGAGTTCTCTCTTTACTTTCGTATCGGAGTGAATTTTGGACAGTTTCGCAGCTTTTCACGAAATTATAGACGTCCATATGGATACTGAGCCACCTGAATCTCTCCGTAATGAATTTTTTGGTTGTTTCTAGATCAAAATGCCCTAACTCATCACGAAAAGTCCTGAAGATCTTCATTCTTTCTTTGAGAGGGGCCACTAGTCGAGGACCGGCTTTTGTGCGTCGGAAGATTTTCCTATTCCACAATGTAAAAGCTTTTTAATTCCTGCGTACCCAATATCTGTGTTCAAGATCAACCTTTCTCATTTCTAGTCCATCAAAGAATTTAATTAGTCCGTGAAGATTAGCTTTGTACTCGTTATTTTTCGGCACTTGCACCTCGGCAACTCCGACGATGTCCTCGGAAGCCTTTTTATTTGGACTCATTGGATCCCTCAAGCGGGATAGGTAATCGGCAGGCTGATTATTGTGTCCGGGCCTATACGCAATTTCAAACCGATAATCTGCGAAACTTTCGAGCCATCGGGCTAAGCGGTGATGTACATCTTTCTTTTTGAATGCCGTCTTAAGTGCCTGGAGATCAGTTACTAAGACAAATTTCTCGAGTGATAAAATATACACTCGAAAATTTTTAAGTGCAAAGACTACAGCTAGTGCTTCTTTCTCGCAGACTGAGTATCTCTTTTCCGAATCATTCAGAGTGCGAACTGCGAATTGAACAGGGTGTAGTCTTCCGTTTTCATCTTTTTGGGACAAAACGGCACCAAAAGACCGTTCTGAGGTATCTGTTTCCACAACAAATGGCCTCGTGAAATCTGGATAAATAAGCACTGGGGAGACACATATCTTATCTTTAAGCTCCTAAAATGCAGTTTGCATTTCCTTGTTCCAGTAAAAGTTTTCGTTCTTCGTAGTGCTGGCATGTAACGGTGCTGCTGTCCTGGCGAAATCTTTGATCATCCTCTGTAATATGATGTCAGTCCTAGGAAGCTTCGAACCTCCGTTTTTGAAGCGGGCCTTGGTGCCAACTTGATTTCTTTCCGTTTCTCTGGATCCACTTTAATTCCCTCTTGATCGACGATATGACCGAGTAATTGGATAGACGTTTTCGCAAAGAAGCATTTGCTTAACTTAATTTTCAGGCTGTACGCAGATATCCTCTCCACCTGTCTTGACATGCGATATGTGCTGATCCAAGGTTTTTGAGAATATCACCACATCGATATAAACTCTTGCAAATGGAAGTCCTTTCAAAACCTCGTTCATCATTCTTTGGAATGTAGCTATTCATGAGACCAAAAGGCATCACTTCGAACCTGAATGTACCGGCTTTGCTGGTAAAAGTTGTTTTTCCTTACATTTTTCATCCAATGGAATCTGCCAATAACCAGTGTAAAGATCAATTGAGGTGAAGTATCTCCCGTCCTTCAAGTCCTCGAGGATTTCCTCCATGTTGGAATCGGAAATCGATCGGGTATCATTCTCTGGTTCAGTTGTCGGTAATCGACGCAAAAGCGAAGTTTTCCATCCTTCTTTGGTGCGCCACAACTGGAAATGACCATGGGGATGAAACTGGCCGAATAATATCATTTTCCAGCATACTTGTAACATTCTCTGAGATAAATTGGTCATATTTTGGCGGTTGACGTCTAGGCCTGTGGTAAATTGGTTGAGTATCGGTAAGTTCAAATGAGTGAGTGACCGGTACACTTGCTTGTCTTACTGAAACGCCATGCAATTACTTCGGAAGATGTTAACATGTCGGATATTTTCATTGAGGCGGGGCGGGGAAGGTGCTGTACTTTTCTTGATTTCTGCCATTTGGCGCTGGTCTTCTTGATCCTCACCTCCAAATTTTGAAGGACCTCTTCCGGCGTGCTCACATCTTCAGATATGGAATTCGATATATTTTTTTTCTTGCAATTGTAATCTTCTTTCATGCTCCGAATTCCGTCCTTTGATTCGATATTATCGCAAAAAGAAACACATTCAGGTGTCAAACCTACCCTAGAATTCCAGTCTTTCATCTGTTTCAAACCCAGAATCATAATCGTCCCATGCCATGTTCATTATCCCCCGAGCGTACCCTTTTCCACTTCCGAAAGTGTTAGTTGGTTCGAATCTTCGCTGTCATAGCTAGAAGTGAAATCTTCACTGTCCGTTTCTTTTAAATCTTCCGGATGTGTGCTTTTGTCGAAATCCAGGGGCATCTTCACGGTTCTGCCGTCAACATTAACTGAAACGATTTGGTTGCCCAAGTCAATGCAGGTCCCTAGTCTTTCCATGGTAGGGCAGCCAATGATTGCATCGAAAGGGAGATCAGGCATGACAAGAAAGTCTACATCAACTTTAGAGTCCCCAAAGAACACGGAAACCTTGTCAACAGTGCCCATGCATTTTGAGACGGTTCCATCCGCCACAGTTATTCTTCGAGTAGTTGGAATAATTTCGAGACCTAGATCTGTCACCAAAGTTTCTGAAATAGGTTTGGAACAGCGCCCGAATCGAAAGAGCTTGGGTTTTCATTCCCAATACTTTGACTGGTACCAGCTTAAGACGTCTTGGTGCTGTCGAGGCCGATTGAAGAAACAGTTTCTTACCCTTAGCGGACTTATTAGACCTGATAATTTTTTTGAGTTCTTTTCTCGCATCCTCTGCGTCGCCCCTCAAAAGTTGACCAAACGTTATCCCAGTTGGGGCCGATGCAAGCTCAGCCACCAAATTGTACTTCTTCACATATTCTAGTACGTCCTTCGGATACTCTTAAATTTCTTACTCTTTTTCGTCTTCTTGGCCGGAGTGACTCCCACTCCTGGAACAACTTGATCAGACCTCTTGGTTCGAGGAGGTACAGGTGCTGGGATATGCTCCAGCATTCCATAATCTAGCCTAGGTTTTTCGATAAAATGTTCCCTTCCCCATCCCTTTTTGTCACATTGACTTGACTATTTCTTCAGCGATGGATACGTTACCGGCATCCGTCAACCTTTGATCCTTCTGTTTTGTAAGATTTTCATCTCTGGTCCTGACTCACTCCTCGCTCCGATAAATTTGCTCTTCTGTTGTCTTTAGACCAGCAGTTACTTTCATGATGCCCATATCGACCGCACTTTCCACAACGAGTGTTTCTATGTGGATTATCAGGACACCTATTTGCAAAGTGTCCAGGCTTGTGACAGTAGGAACAGACTTCTGCGGCCTTGGGGCCCCAGACTGGTTCTTCTTAATGGTAAGAGTAAGGCTTTCCAACTGCGAGGTTATCATGTCAAGTCGATTATCGAATCGGGTTTCCAACCTTTCTTCCAAGTTTTTGACATCGCTCCTGACAGATTCCAATGCTGCTGCACTAGTAGCCGGCCTTTGATAATTCTTTTCAGGATGTACGATAGACATCGAGTGCGGGTTTCCCTCGGTACCTCACTTAGTGACTGAAACGTCTCCGAATTTTTGACAAATTCTACTATGGTACCCTTCAGTTCATTAAAAGTGTGAGGGCCCTTGATGAGGAGGAAATCGGAGAGCCGCTTATCCCCCATCGCCGCCTTACGCAGCATTCCGTACTTGGCTTGGGCGTTGAACCCAGCCTTTTCATAGAGATCACACAAGTATACCAATGAGCTTAACAAATCGTCGAAGTTGAGCCGGGCCTCTATGGCGGTACGAATCATCTCATCTGGTTCTACCTCCTTAGCATATTTTTCACAAGCCACTCACATACCTCACCGAAGTTACGCCCATTCCCGTTAAGAGACCACCCGTTGATAAACTTGGCCTTATATTTGTGCTTTGCGTCACCATGAAGATAGGCGAAGATACTTTCGGCCTTCTCTTCATCGCTCTTCTCACGCATCACAACGTTGACATATGTATAGAGAAACTCCTCAACGTCTTCATTCTTGCCCCCTGTGAACGTTATACGAGCAGCGTTGAGATCCATGATTACAGAAAAGAAATCCCCCGAATGTTCCCTAAGACTGCTCAACTCGAATACCTCGGGTGCAACCCCCTCCACAAGAGTACCAAATGATAGGGGTAAATCGTCGGGAGAAGAGATACTCAGAACCAACTACCCCAAGAAGGAGGTGTTGCGAGCGACAAAAGTGCTACCGTGGTATAGTTGAACGAACAAAAAGGAAGTATATGGAAGAGAGTTGAGAGCTACAAGCAAGTATGGAAGGGCAGGGTCTACACTGATGCTCTGCGACCAGCGTAGAAAAAGTTTTCTTGGGTCTGAAGTTGACTCTCAACTTCCTACTACTCGGACTTGACTTGAAGTTGTCTGCCAACTTGCTTGACCTCCACAAGAGGAAGAAGTTTATTCAGCCTATTTAGACTTGTTGCTTAACCCTAAAGTCTCAAAGACACATACTAAAAACCATAAAATGCATCAAATGGAATCATGTGAACGAGAAAGACTAACAGCAGATACTATCAGGATAAATACCTAGATTCTTTCCTTAATATCTTAGTCCTCTATATCAGAGCCAAGCAGTTCCCCCAAAATATGCATTTCACCCAGGAAGTCCACACAAATATCCGTGAACGGCTTAGAATTCTCCATTGCCTCCTGCGAAATATCTAAACCACTGAGGACAAACCCATCCAGTTCCAGAGTCGGGACCACCTGGTTCATATTTTCCAGCCCCTTCCTCACTAATCCAGCACTTTCCATGTCTCCCTCCCCTTCATCCTCCTCTTCACTCCTCTCTTCATCTCCGTCAGAAGAGTCATAGATCAGAATTACTCCCTCAGTCTCCCCTTCGTTCTCCACGGAAGCCCCCCACCGTTATACGCTAGTGGATCCCACGGGTCCACCCAGTTCTCCTCTTCTTCCTCTTCTTCCTCCTCTGCCTCTTTTGCCTGCTCGAAGCAGTTACGGCTGACCCACTTCGGAACGCGTTCCCGGTCCAACCTTCTACAGTAATCATCGTAGTCGGTTGGACCATTTGCCATCAGGGCCAAAGCGTTAAGTGGACGAAGGCTTCCGGATGACTTGGTGATGGTGAGGGAAGGACGGAGGTTGGTCATGTAAAGGGCGGAAAGAAGGGGTGAGCCGATGGGGTAGTTGATGGAGGGGGGTTGCCTCAACGACGTCGATTTCGAACTTTAAATACTGCGACGTCTTCGAAAATTTTGATGACCTTGGAGGTGTACAGTAATGTAATCTATCAAGGACACTGTGTCTTAAAATAAAAAACAACCCATGATTTTTCCACACTCATCCAAATTAAAAATATCTTGCAAATTTAGAAACTGTAAAAAATATCTTCCAAATTCCGATACTGTATCCAAATATGGTCCTCCTCTAGATTTTTTTTCGTGTGCAAATTTTGCGCACATCAAGGGTGATGGCGTTCTGAAAGCGAGTCTGCGTGTCAACTATGTGGAGAAGGAGCTTCCTTCGTAGCCATGTAAGTTATATAGCGACCCCATGGTTGAACTTCACCTCTTCGTTGAGGTTTCACACCCGAAACCGGTAACGTTTAGAATGATGCTTTTTGAAAATTGCGGTAAGCAGAGTCGATTTTCTCTAGTACACGGCGAGTATCTCCAATCATCTCGCGAGGTATGCACGCTTCAGATCACTTTAAAGCTTCTGTACTTTAGTGAGGAATAAGTGGAGGTGAAGCTTTTGTAGCTCCCTTCTGGGGAAAAAAATCCAGACTTCGGATTCCAACTCACGAACATATGACCGTACTTGCGTTGTATAGGGAGTCTCCAAACATCGCAGCGGCAGTCTAGAATGTCAACCACATTATGGGTGACTGGTGATTCATTTTCTATTCCGTCTAAACCCCGTGGTAATAGGATTTCTGCAATAGCAGCATGTATTTTCAGCGGAAAAATGCAATATCGTAGCGTGCTTGTTGGGTAAACAACTGTATAACAAAGTTATGATAACGATGATGGAGAAGCGAGACTCTGGGTCATAATGGAGAGCCTCGATATTAGACATCAACTTTACAGTGAAATATGTAGATTACGGTCAGCAATTGCTCTAAAGTACGAGATCGACGCACCGATGTTTTTTCTTCTTCTTTGGTTTGAACCAGCGGTTGAAGAGTCTGGCCCGTTGTTTCGTTGTAGAACCATTGCTAAACAATTAAAAAACGGAGGCAACACCCATCGATTTTCATTATAGCCGGGACGGCGATACAAGCTTCAAGCCGCGAGCAATGAGAATTTCCTCGTCTTTCTAAACTCCAAATTACCATGGACCCAAATAGCTGAGCCCAAAGCAACGATAATTCACCAACTCGCGACCGAACCGATTCAAATGCCAAGTTACCTTTTCCCCGATACGAAATCAGAACGGCCCAGACCAAAAACTACTCCTCTGCAGTTTCTGTAATTTTTGGTATCACTCGTACCGTAACTGTCCAGACCGCCCTGATACGAACGTATATTTCTCAGAGCAAGATGAAACCCTAACAGAGTACAAAAATACCGCAGAACCATCAACACACGCCTTGTCGAGTAATTTCGAACGCTCATGTGGCGAATTCAGTTTGCTGAAGCAACCAACAGACTCGCAAATGAAGATCAGTAACATTAAACCAGCGACCAGGATATTCTGTTTCTGAAATCGTTTTATCATTCGAACGTGGAGTTTGCTATACCATAGCACGAAAATCCGCACCACGACTCACAAATCCTTCCGACCTGCCTTAACTGTCTGTTCACACGTTTCCCGGATTTCAGGCTCTTTTTCGATGCTCTATTTCACGGATACTGTCTCGATGAGAGAGCACCCCAATATGTGACCGGCCTCCCACAGTGGCTCGCTTTCTTACGCTTGTATCATTTGCCCTCCCATTTCTACACCGTCTCACCGCTGACAACTTCTATCACATTTTGTGGCCAAGAATAGAACAAAGTCCGAGTACGCACAATCTTTCAAGTCGCTATACGAGTACTGCTCTCCGGATAAACATTCTTTGACTACGTCTCAATGTTAATCCCAAATGGCTTACAATGTTGATCGGCCTTACTCGCGACCCAAAGAAAACTGCACAAAACCACAAACAATTACACAGTAAAGCCCTCAGCACACTTTCAGATCATCGGAGTCAAGGTTACACTTACCCATCTCTATGGTCATTTCTATTATCGTTCTGAAGACACATCTGATTACTTGTTCACGACGGCAGAGTTAGCGCAAATTCACGGAAACTTAGGAAACGCTCCGCCCGGCTCAGTCTATAGTGCACTTCTACGTGCATATCCTGTCGTAATTGGCGCCTGTGACTTAACCAAATTGCAAGAGATCACATGCACAAGCCAAATATGTCAATTATATGCAAAGAGACCCAACCGCTACAGAGCTGTTCTCCTAGGCCAGTGTGTTCTCAACTTTGACGTTGCCATAGACGTCATGTTCATCACATGCACCCCGATCTTCCATGCAGTATGCAGACAGACACACTTCTCGCGCTCCATTATCCTGCATAAGCAAGACTTGTACACCTTCTGGGAGTTACTCATGATTATTTGGGCTATTCCATATCTGAGTGTCCCACAAAACCTCTGGGTGGATCAGGACAAATAATTTGTTTCTATGTAGTTTAAAATATTGGCATCATCACTTGGATGCAACTTAATACCCATCGCAGTCGAATCCCATTGGTCTCTCATCGCTGAGCGTTACCACGACTCGCTCCACAGAATTGTTAACAAACTCGTCATCGACCACCCCGCAGCCTGGCTCGCTTTGATGATCGACTACGCGAACCTCGCAATGTCGCACACTATCGGCCCGGAAGGATCTACGCCCGCAACACTCTCTTTCAGCTCCCAACCGAGACTTCCAATCATACAATACGAACAACAGGCACAATCAGTCGTGAACCGTATGGATCTTATGTCCATCGAGAGAAGAGAGCATGAATCCATTATCGCCAAGCTCCGCAAACGAAAATCGCTTAACAGATCATCGCTCAACGAAACTAGCACTTAATTCACCCTAGGGTACGAATTTCTTGTATACAGAGAAGACGCAGGCTGGGAAGGCCCATTCATATTTCTATTTCGAGATGTCAAACTAGCCGTTACTGTGGACGGCAAAAGCAGAGAGCACACGTTTTAATCCACCATTATCAAGCCGTATCAGCGACCTGATATCCCAAATAAGGATTTGTTGAACCCTGCAGACACGCCCGAAGACGAACAATAAAAACAGAACATCGCAGACGACCTCACACGAAGACAGGGAAACAGCATTTTCAACCGTACCCTGGCTACCGGAAAACTGAGTTTCAGTATTGAGGAGGAAAACGGTACAAGAAGACAATTTGATTGGCGATGTGTTCGGGCTGCTTGATGTATCTAGTTGGCGTAAACACGGATTTAGGCGTGTGTACAAGACATTCGGATCGGTTGGAATAGCGGTGGTTATGAGGTGAACATAAAATGGCTCTGATTAGACAGCATTCACTATGCAGTCGCAGAGCAGAAGTAGCGCGCGGCATGTTACATCCAGTGTATATTTTAAGTCTCCTGTGCGTTGAAATAAGAAGTAGAACAATTGTGAGCTTGAATTGGCGGGGTTTTCTGATTTGATCTCCTCGTATATTAAGGTGTTCCATTCAGTGGTGCAGGTTGATAGGATAGATCGCAAGAAGGGAAGAGAGATACTCAGAACCAACTACCCCAAGAAGGAGTTGTTGCAAGCGACAAAAGTGCTACCGTGGTATAGTTGAGCGAACGAAAAGGATTGTATATGGAAGAGAGTTGAGAAAGCTACAAGCAAGTACGGAAGGGGCATAGTCTACTACTGATGCTCTGCGACCAGCGTAGAAAAATGTTCCTTTGGTCTGGAGTTGACTCTGAACTTCCTACTACTCGGGGCTTGACTTGAAGTTGTCTGCCAACTTGCTTTATGCTTTGTGTGCAACTTAATTTGTTGAGCACCCCGCTCGGATATACTGCCTCAAAATTACTCCTACCATTTCATGCAAACAGCCCTTAATAAATAGTTTTCAACACTCAAAGTTTGTAGCAACTATACAGTACATATGTGCCATACGTATCTGCCCCGCTACAGTACGGTGTAAAGCATCCCTCTAAAGATAATTGAAAATAAAATTGTAATTAAAGTGACAGCGCAGCTAGCACAGCATGCCAGCTCATCCAGGGCAGCATGCCAAATAATATCTAAAAGTTACATTATGTCACAGGTCTCACGATTTGCAGGCGTCACAAAATGTGACGTTACTCTGTTAATGACGTCGTCTACTGATTTTTCTACTTGGGGGCAACGTGATCAGTATAGTAGCGAAGCGCATATTCTCGGAACATGAAGTGCAGTACCAATGTTCGTTGAAACTCAGGAACATCAATCGCATCATAATCTTGAATAAAACTTATGTTTGATAGTCGAAACTATTGAACTATCACAACGTTCGGAGTATTGATCGGATCCTGGCGCGATAGTTTCGAGAGGTCGGGTTTGGCCTGATTTTCTGGGCTCATGGTAGACGACAGGACCAACTATGGTGGTCAATGACTGTGTTATTAGCCTAAAATGCGATATTGTGTCCTAACAAGCCCCAAAGCCTGTTCTGAATTCAATCGGCGGTCCCTTTGCCACACATGACTCCTTCAATCCAATGTTAGTCCCTGATCCTGTGCCTTGAACCATTCTTTGACTTCATAAAGTTCTCAGTGGTGATTTCCTCTCCGAACCGGACTAGCAGGTCATTTCTTGCACTCCTTCAGTGCTAGTCTCGTCCATAAATTTTTCAAATCACTATCATGAAACTACCCGACTTCTTTCATGTATTTGCGTCTTTCCCTGTAACTTTGGTACCTCAAGGCAAAATTCTGCCTACTATCGCCTGCCAGCAGACGAAAGTTCACGTTCACGTAGCCTTCCGGTCCATTCGCGAGTAAGAAGTGGAATAGCATAGCGTGCTTGTTGGGTAAACAACTGTATAATAAAGTGATGAGGAAGATGATGGAGAAGCGAGACTGAGGGTTAGGATGGAGTCCCTGCTCCGGAAAAGAGCGTTTGCGGAAATCTTTTCGGAGTTGCACACGGTCCATTGGTGCCAGTTTCTCGATGTCCTCCGTAAGTTCCTTTAAAGCCTCACGTTACAGTATGTCGTCCTTTTCGTATTCGAAGAGTTTCAAAGAATGTGGTTGTTCCGTGACGGCACCCATCTTCGATTCAGACTAATAAGCTTCATTTAATAGTAGCACCGCCGTACTTCATCTTTTCGCTTTGTCTTGCACCTGGTAGTTTTAAAGCTCAATGGCTTCGCTTTGCAGGATGCGTCGGAGTAACTACAACTTTTCTGAGGCGGATTCACTGGCTACTTCACATACATCCTGATGTTTCTTAAGGTACCTGGGCCAGTTCTCCTCTAGTACGCCCGAGAACTTGTGGCAATGGTTCTTAAAATTTACGGCAAAGACTTTTTGTGGGCTGCACTTATGAACGTAAGCCTGGTGTTGGTTACTTCTTGGGGTCTGTGCTTGCACATAAAACGGGTACGCATCGCCATTTCCCGCGGAGGTGCGCTGGAAGGGTTGAGCAAAACATCATCACCCCGCTTGAATGCACCATATCTTGCCAGTGTTGCGAGACAATAATCCTTTTCCGTGTCCAGTAAAATGGCGTGTATCACGCGTAGCGGAATGAGTCGACCTGATACGGAAGAAATTTGACATAAGATGACTCTCAATTCTATGAAACATCTGAGGCGCTTGTATGGCTCTTGATTGATGAAGATGTCTTGGTGGGCAATTTCTTCTGGGGCCAGCTTTTCAGGTTTTTTTCTTCAGCTCTGTACCTTTTAGTCCTCTTTAAGTCTGGTACTCAACAAATATATTGCGGAGTCCGGTCTGTCGTTCATTTAAAAGATGAAGTCCAAGCCAAAAACATTTGGGGCGGTCGTAAGTCCGAAGGAAGTCAATTTTTGCTTGTATAGCCTGAGTCTCGACCATTTTTCCGTTTGCAAGTGGAACTTTCCTCGTTTCATAACCTGTTGTTAACTCGTAAATGTCGAAAAGTGGATCCAAGTTCGTTCAATCACTCTTCACTGGACAAGAGTAGTTCTTGGGATCTTAAAGCAGCGTTCAAAAGGCAGACCTGCTTTACTACTGTGGTAAAACCTTTATGTCCTTCTCTTCTTTATTAGTCACCCTAAGTTTCTCACCTTTTTTCTCTTCCTATGCTCTCACTACACGCCCGATGCGAAATAGCACTTTGCAATGCAATCATTCAGTAATAACTCGACCTATTGCCTCAATCAGAACCCTCGGCAAGGGTTGTGGACAACACACGTTTATTGCATTACCATAGGATCTGTTTGAATTGTCTTAAGGAATTGGTATTTATTTTGATCTCAGATACAATCCTTAAACCGATAGGTTTCAGTGTTTTAATTTGAAGAGCGATGAAGACAAATTTTTTTTATTGAAAAGATTAAAAAATTGTCTCCTTAGTCATATATTAATTTACCGCTTTGTAATTTTAAGTGACCTCTAAGAAGTCAGCATGTTTTAGTATCCAATGAAGTCGTTATATGAAGCACAAGTGTGTAAAAATTCTCAATAGTCACAGTTTAAGAACAATAATCAGCGGTTCTGTTGAACGGACTTTGAAAGATGCTAACTGACTGTAAAGTAAAAGCATAGGAGAGTTCGCTTTAATATTTTCTACGATTCATTATTGCTTCTCATTATAAAAAAGTTTTAATTTTGTGGTTAATCCATCGCTGAACAAATCAATTCTAATTGCGTGCAGGGAAATAACCTGTATGACTCGAAACCTGGAGCATTCCCCGTCGACAACATACTAACACAACCCTTTACCACGCAAAACGAGCAAAAGTTTACATTCTTGTTGCTTACCCTCTGGCCGGTCCCAAATACACTCTGAGGGTCAGAAGGGCTCTGCGTAAGGTTTACAGGTTGTAGGGATAGAACTTTTCACGAAAAAGAGGCTAGGAGCAGGTGTAGTGCACTTTAATTCCCGTCAGATTGTTGTTTATTATCCCCTTTCATACTCAGTTCTCGCCATTACAATTTCAACTGTAGATTCTAGCTATTAAAGGAAAGTACAGCAGTAGCTAAATAATTCCATGTCGTACAGAGTAGCTACTATAACGATGTAGAGACATAGGACTATAAACTCCACGTCAAATATGCAGTAAGTGCAAAAAAAATACTCGCCAGTAAACCCCATAAGTTTCTTGACGCATACCAGAAGATGCAAGTTCTCGGTTAAACCACTATGAAATATAGAACTGGGATAGAGAAAACGCTCAAGTCTTTTGTTTTAGTTGCGTAACAGATACTTGTAAGAGTCCTCTAGAGAGTTAGCGGCTAATGGCTGATCTGTCCATTGTTCTTTTGTATGTGTTAAGCGATAAACTGGAGGTATTTTCTTTACGCGCAGATGCTACCTCCCTTTATGTTTCTCTCCTGAATTCCTTTTCCTTTGTTTCTCCCCTCAATTTCTTTTCCTTTTGTGTGACGAATTTTATATTTCCTTACACTCTTTCTTTTTTCTCGTTTCCCTTTTTGTGAGGGATAAACTTCCCTTTTGATGATAATTCTTTTGGACCTCTCCGTTTATTTGATCTTGTTGGCCCTAAATATAATTTCTTATATAAATATTTCTACACATTATTTCGCCATAAATCACCCTTTTTAAGGCGTTTTTCAATAAATCCCACTACAGAACCAGTTTTCGCCAACTCTTTTGATTCAGCGGGCCTGTTAGTCTGAACCAATTAACATTATTTAAACACAGCGTCCACCACCCAAACCTTTTGCTCGTCCCTACAACAAAAAATACTAGACAATTCCCCCCCCCTCTTGACAACCATCATGCAACGATTACCTCCTTCTCTCGACATTGCCAAAACCCGTCACTCACACCCCATCACCGTATCTGCTTTATTCTTTTCTGTCTTAGCCGCCGTAGAGGACTACCTTCGACACTAAACCAGGAAAATTTTGACGGATCTCGTTGCTCGTCACCTGGTGGAGGTCGAAGAAAAATAATCGGTAGGGAGGACTCTGGGATGAGCATTGTAAGGCGAGGGAGTGCTTCGAAGAGTAGGTAGCCCCAAGCCTGTCTACGGGATGGAAAAAGGGGAGCCTGAGGACGAATCCGGAGAGGAGGAAGGTGAAGAGGAGGCCGGGGAGAAAGGAGAGGATGATGAAGAGTCCGAAGATGAATAATGGGGCCCAAACAAGATAATGCAGAAGGAAAAGGAATGAACTGGGGAGAACAGGTGGTCCTGGGCATGAAACCGGTTGAAGGGGAGTTAGGTGAGCTTTATTCTCTGCAACAAGGTACAGATAAGTGTGGGCCATCTGCAGGTATGTTCGGATAATACATGGGCACTTATGATATCCTAAAGTAGGTTCTAGGTTTGAATTGAACCTAGAGGATAAATATTTTGAGGAGTAGATTCATTCAGTTTCTTTCAAGTATCTTTTTTCAAGCTGTTTGCATCCATATGAAGTCTTTCCATACTTTTCCTGGTGCTTCTTGTTCCTTTATAGACATTTTAGTACGGAAAAAGGTCTACATAAGCTAAAGAATACTTCCTCCATGAGACGGAAAACAAGTTCGCAGCCAACTTCAAGTCCATTCCCATATAGTTAGGAAGTTGAGAGGTCAACTTCAGACCCAGGAACCGTCTTTCTTACGTCAGAGACAGATCTAGGTGATAGAACCTGCCTCTTTCGAGTTGGTTACGAGAGCAGTTACTCTTCTTCGCGCTTACTCCTCTCCATCGCCCGTTAACATATACTGTGACACTTTAGTCGCTCGCGACGACTCTCACCCCGGGTAGCTAATGGTTCCCTTTTCCGTTGGCGCCTTTTTTTACCCTTTCAGTATACATGCGTATAGTGCACCATATTCTATCCGGAAATAGCTTTCCTCATTTTTCAAAATGCAAAATACCAAAAGCTGTTTTGGGTGGGCTACAATTCCATAGCGTTAGAGAATAAGTTTCATTCCCAGTTTCTCTTGTACAGTACCTGCTGACATCTTCTAGGGTCTAGTCTTTCAATGCCAGTTACCGCTAAGCCTAATAAATGCGAAGATGAGATACAGGTGGAATAAAAATTGCTGGTTGAGATATATCTAGACGGTGGAAGTAGTCCCACCCCTCGCTTTCAAGGAACCTTTACAAAGGCACATCGTTACACAACTTCCACCTCTAAAGCCCCTTCGTTTTTCAGTGCTTCGAGTTCTCAAGTAAACTCACCCCTTTTCCCGAAGGCCCATGTACGAATTCGTGAAAAGTTCACTTTCTCTCTGATGTGGTGGTGGTAAATCTTTACGAATTTTAAGCCACGTAATTGTGCGGAGAGCGTTCAGAGATCAACTACGCAGGCAGGGGCGGGTGGCATCATGTCGCGCCCATATCACTTGAAGGCTAAACGCAAAGGGGAATGATGGGGTAGTTTAATTCGTCGTCTGACACTTCTAGTGTGGGGGGAATCTAAACGCAAAGCGGGTAACGAAGTCGCCAAGTTCCCATTGAAAAAAGGAACCACGACGGGAAACAGTGAAGGAAGCGAGGCGTCGGAAGAACCTCGGGCCCTCGTCGCCCAAGGCGCCATAGATATTAATCCCGAGAGGGAAGGTTTGGGTGTCTTACTCTTGGAAGATATATCCGATCTATCCCATGGTTTTCCAAACAACCAGAAATAGGGTGCTCGACGGAGGAGAGGAGGATATCGTGTTGGTGACAGTAATCGTTCGTAATGACGGTGTTTGCCGTGCACTACGAGTGTTGCGGCAGTGCCTGCGGTAACTGTACTTGGCGAGATAAAGCGGCGAGGAGAAGGATGGGCAACAGTAATGTCGACGGAATTATCACTTGTGTGAGGACCATAGGTACCTGAAATGTAGATGTCCATTCGTAATGAAGGGGGAACGTTTGGGTGTTTTACTCATGGAAGATATATCCGATCTATCCCATGGTTTTCCAGACAACCACAATCGACTCAAAAAGGGTATGCCGACACAGTAATGGGGAAGGAACTACGCTCCCTGAAATGCTACCTTCAGGCCAGCCATCAAGCAGGCCGCATTGGACATGACGGCTGTTGCAGCGTGCCTTTGCATCAAAACCCCCCGAACCATTCCGTATGGCGTGGACTCCCAATGAATAGCGGCATTGAGTTCCTTGACGGGGAGCGAGTGCTCGACTAGGACGGCAATGCCAGCCTCCTTTCAGAAGCGGGCGAGAACGTTGAGAAGTTGGGTTTAGTTTTGGGATAAATCCTTTTCTCGCTCTTTTCCGGAATAAAGTTTTCAATCACGCAGAGCAAACAGGGTAGCATCCAAAAGGAGTGCGAGTGTAGCCGGGGGGAGAGTAACTCGTGAAAATTACACAACTTTTTTACAAATATGGGTCTATTTCTGGCATTTCTCGCCATCAGATAGCCGACAATTCTTTTCAAACAAAAAATTATCCTGATTTCTTTCATCTTCTTCGCTTGAGTCTTCCGGTCCTTCAGCGAAAACTTCCACTTGATCTCCATACACTCCGTATTGGATGACTACATTGTCGCAACTCAGCATAGGGTCAGTCCAGGATAGCCCTAGCAATTTGCGAATCATGAGTTCATTTCCTGAGCGATGTCATTGCGCACAAACACCGTACGGTGAGCCTGACCATCAGAGAAACCCCAAGGATAACTGCCAATCAAGGAAGCTAACGTATTTTCGTCTTCTCCTTAAAACAGGAACTCGTCTGCTCTCCCAAAAAAGCCATCATAAGTTCCATCAATATCCCCTGCAACAAGACTGTCCCTCACTGCGACATTAAGTCCATCACTTTCCACAAATGTTACTCGTCGGGAAAGTTCCGAAGTAAAATTCTTAACTGCATCGAGCTCGTCACCGAACTCTCTTTCACATGGCAACATCCTTCCAGTCTGTATACTTAACCAAGCCGGAGCAGAGTCATTAATAACCTCTTCACTGTCCGCTGGATCCGTCCCACACCATTCTGCGAGCATCTTGATCCCAGCATTACCACACCGCTGCAGTTTTATTTGTCATCCTGCTCTGAATGTATAAGGCACATCTGCCTCCTCGCCTTCTGAAAAAACGGCCCATGAGAGTTCTGGACACCATTCCTCCCACCGGTGTCTTTACCCTTAGAAAAACCTCAGATCTGCGGGAAGCCAACCTCTACATATGCTGATCCCGAGATACCCACTGCAATGTCTTGCTCGATTCGCTCTATGACAAAGTCAACCAACAAGCGATCCATATCAAACGTCTGTACTTTGGCCCGCCATGTATTGTTTGTAATCTTCTCAAACGCGTCGCCACTCAAACTAGACATGTCTTGATTGACGCCTAGAGTGATGCCTCCAAACCTAGCTTCGGCCACAGACATTGCTCTAGAGTCCTCAAGCAATGCAACAATTGATGCGATATTGATTAGAGGAGCGACAGCGAGCAAAAACAGTAATCGAAAGACGGGTAATGGCTTCCAAACCCTCGTATGGTCGTCGTAAATTTCTCGAGAATGCTCCTTGAAACGATTGCGAACACACGTACGTGGGAATAAGGCACGAAAGGCAGCGAGAGGGGAGGCAGTGTGAAAGAGAAGCAGCGTTTGCATGGCGAGGCGCTAGAAATTCCAGGGCGTTTGAGCCCCAAAGTGAGATCGAGAACGCTTGCGGTTACCTGACATGAAATGATAATGGTTATGAGGGCGAGGACGATAGAACCGAGCGAGTTGCACTTGGGCTGTAGAGATCTAGAGCGGGAGGAGTGGATTCATACGTAAGTTTTCCATTCGAAATCATTGTGGATAGATGAGAAATGTCAATGACGATTGCTGTTGAAAGGGATGGTCTAGTAGGCGAGTTTTTGAAAGGAGGGAATGTCAGTGAACACATCACTTGGAGGTGTCACGAAGTAGTGCGGGGGCCTGGATGGGAAATGGCAGTTGAGATTGGAGACAAGATTTCGAAATACGTATAGTGCGTTAACGACAAGATATCTGTTTTACCTACCCAAGACCAGTTTGCAGACTGCTGCTTTTGGGGCATCAAACTAACCATTGAAGAGACCGTAGGGTACCATGTACAGTATTGTGTAGTAAAGAGCCCTATTGTGCTATCATACTGTACTGTACGTACTGTACTACAGTACATACAATATGTATGTCTGTACATACTGTATGTCCATAACTGCGCTCTTGCGATGAATCCCTGAACCTGCACTGAAAGTGCCAATTCACGATATGATCAAATTGAAAGAATTGTTCTGAATTCAGTCCTGTCCAGTTTTTATGTCACTCAACCCAATGCATCCCTCCGCGAACAAGTTTTTGGTGGATATCTACGCATACAGCAGTGTGAAAGTTTGCAGCGCTGCATGACTCAACAGCAGCCATTCACACCCGCAAGGAGAATTTGAAAGCATATTATGTCAATTTGAAAATCAAGTCAAAGAATGTAACTCAAGACTTCAAATGCTGATCGACTCATTCAGCTACGCATGCAATCATTGCTGTTGGAACCTGACCATCAATGTGTCGCTTCCCCGCTCGTGGCAAGATCTGACCTCCATGCCCCTTCAAAGTGAATCCCTATTCCTTACCTTTATTCCGTCTTGACACTTCTTGTACATTCCAACTGAGGAAAGGTCACAGACAAATTGTTCAAGAAAATCACGCTCTTCGTAAAAGGAAACAAGTAAATGAGGGAAGTTGAACAGTGTAAATAGATTTTCCGTTCCGTAAATACACGCCAATAAAGGCAAATACAACGAGGCATTCGTTTAAAAAGAATACAACAAGACGGCGTTGTCAACATTCTTGACGCGGGTTTCTTGGTTTCCCTATGTCAATTACGTGTGACCCTTTGAGTTTTTGGCAGGGCCCTAATTTCTACTTCTGTCTCGCCACTTGCTAGCGACTGACAACTAAGCTAACTCGCTGCAGTTCAGGAGTTTACAGTATTTCCTTTATTTTTAGAGTTAACTAAACAATTGATCATCGACAGTTAAACAGTTGAATGAGTTTACAAATGCTACCTTGAAACTTTGATGCCTGGAGTATGGCTCTATGATACATGCTATTGCAGTGTCTTTGAATTCCCACTTAGGCAGTTAGCTTTAAAGCCTAATTTTCCGAGCAATAGCCCAATACTTTAAGGTGCGGGCATTCTCCTTCAATGACACGCCACTTCCAACGCATATTGCTTGTTGACGGGGGCTACAGTACCAGCTACTTTTTACGTAGTAGAAATGCTCTGTCATTCGTTCGTCACTGTAAATCCTCAATCATGGTTTGAATGAAAATTCATATGACTACCAACCTTTACAACATTTAGTAAAACAATCTCATTTTTCAGTCAACTTTTCAGCTATTTTTCCTAGGCTTTTTAATGAGGGCTTGCAGTGTAGTTCGCATAGGAAATTACTCAGTCCGAATCCTCACACTACTTATTGGAACTTTTCTTTGTGAAGTTTTCTGTAAATCAATGTGCAACACTGTACGGTACTTGTCAACAGCGACAATTTCAACGATAAAATCAAATCATGTTGCGCAGCCTCCCATTAGCTTCTCATTCGATGCCTATACAATTCCTCAATATTCTTCTAAATATAACAGATTGGTTACCGTTCTGATTCATCTTTCATTTGTAAACGACCGTCCGGGAGTCTCATACGTCTCTTTGCTTGAAAACGCATGCCTAACTTGAAGAACTTATTTCACCTGGACACAAGAGTAGAAAATTTACTCTACTTGATGTATCCCAATCCAATTTACTTCCCAAGAAACAATGCATGTGATATTTGATTCGACCTGCAATGTAAATTCTCCATACTGAATATAAAGTCAAGTTTCAAAGTTTTCTATGTTCCGTGTGCTTACCCCTTAATTTGCACCGCAGATAGTGCTAGAGCAAAGGACATTGTTAAACCTTCGTAAACCCGACACAGCCCCACCTCAACGTTTTCATTAACGACCTCGAGTTCCCGCCCCCTTTACGGCCTTTGATGTCTCTGTCACCAGCCCGCGTTCGTCTATATTTCGTTCCTCTGCTTTATATGGACATACTTCCAAGAAAGAATCTTAGACGCGATGACGCTACCATACTTTACGCAAGTAGTATGCATGGATTTTCATACTAAGCTTGTTATCGTCTATAGTTGCAATAGCCACGCATTTGATCAATCTGTGCAGGAGGTTGCGTGATTTTCGCCGGCAAGCATGATAACTTGTTGCCGCTAAGAAGCATTTCCTACTCATTCGATTCGTCTGCCTGTTTGTGAAGTACGTTCTTAAGAGTCTTACAGAACAGGAATGCCCATTTTCCCACTTTTGCGTAATCCTTAGCTTTGTACTTTATGGCGCCGGCGGTCTGCTTAGTATTTCTGATTAAAGGTGGTTCCTTTGTATATACCGTAAAAGAACTGTCGAGGTCTGTATATCTCCCCTATCAATAAGAAGTAAAAATCCTATTCAGTAAGGGGAATTTTTTATCAATTGAGTTAGTGGACCATGACGTTGTTTTATTAGCAGTTATTGAGGTTGGATTATGCGATTGATGCTGAAGTCTGGAGTCCTACGAACTTTCATTCAAGTCATGTTTTGGGATCTACAGTACGAATAACAGTGCTTTGTCACTAACTAAACGTAGATAGTAGTCCAGTTGAGAAGCAGGCGGCGTTGGAAGTGACCATCAATACGACATATCGCTAAAGGAGAATAGCCTACACCCAAGAGTATTGGTACAGGGCCTGGGAGTGTTTGAACGAGACGATAGAGGACGAAAAGAGAGATGCAATTCTTCAAGCGATTCTCATTGCTATATTAGCAATCCGAATACTTTTCTGAGATAACGATTCAGGCTGAAGGGTCCGAATTGCTCATTGCGGACATATTTTAGCAATGGAATTAGTTTGGGTAGTTAAATATTTGGAAAGTAGAATTATTCCCGAAATGAGGCCAGCTGTTGTCAACGTGTGTGGAAATCTTTTACAAGAAACGAAAGCCCATAAAGCAACAGGATTAAACATAATAGATGAAGGCTTGCAAAACGCGGGATCAACAAAGCGCTCTAACCAGCCGAGAGGATGTTCTAATGACTAGTCAGCAGGCATGCAGCAATGGCAAAGACAGCCCTCTAAAGGGAGAATGATTTGGTTCTTTAATTTTTGAAAGTGTGGTTCGGCTATCCCCCGGTGTATGCTAGGCATGCTCAGGATAATGGGTAATGTGAGTCATGTGCCTAAATGGCTGGCTCGAAGCCTGTCAGCAGGCATGATGCATTAGACATCACTGCTGCTGCCGCATGCCTCTGCGTTAAAACCGCTCGAACCGTCCCGTATGTCTCTATTGCCCTAACAGCCACGTTCCGCGCCACGTCGGTTAGCACTGCGTAGGCGTCTGGGTGCCAGCCCCCGAGGGTGGATATAGGAATGGGCATGAGTCTGCTCCATGCGGAGGTCGCGATAAAAGATTCATATATTCTATGCTTCGCAGCCTTTGTCGTGTTGAGGGATGTGAGCGCGTTGAAGGTGCGCACTCTCTTGTTGGATGGCGCGAGTGGGTTGACCCTCTAAAGGGGGGAATTTTTGGGTTATTTTAAGGGGGAAACGTTTGGGTGTTTTACTCTTGGAAGGTATATCCGATCTATATCCCGGTTATTTTAATGCATGGAAGATGTGGTCGGTTATAAAGTCTCGCAATCTACATAACTCCTCTTTTCTCCATAGATGTATTTTGGCACCGCCCCTGCCGACCTCACCCCTACATTACTCATGTTTTCAAATGGTTTTTTATTATCTTATTTATACCAAAACATGGGCAACAAGACGAAGAATACTACAGATGAGTCCAAGAAAGATGAGAGGAAAGTGAGTAATTTGGAGGCTCATACAAAATAGTAAAGTGAAAACACAAAACAAAAACTAAAAAATCATTTGATGTGTGATGTACGCAAATTTGCGCACGAAAAAAATCTAGATGAGGACCATAATTGTATAAAGTATCGGAATTGGGAAGATATTTTTACAGTTTTTGAATTTGCAAGATATTTTTATTTTGGGTGAGTGTGACAAATTCATCGGTTGATTTTTTCATTTTAGGACACGCTGTCATAGTAGATGTCAGTACAGTTCCAGGTTGTGGGTGATACTACGAGTGACTCTGAAAGGTCTATATAATGGCCACATCAATTCCCACCCCTGGCCGATGGGTGGCTGGCATGGGTATGGCACCTAGATATTTACCTTGAGTAAATATTTACCTTGAGTAAATATCTCCTGATAGTCTCTCTGGTTTACACGATTACCGTGAATACATTTTATGGTTATTAGTATGTTTGTTTGAGACTTTTGGGGTAGCGAAAAGTCTATATAAGCCGAGTAAACTGCTTCCTTTAGTGGAGGTGAAGCAAGTTGGCAGACAACTTCAAGCCAAGTCCCAAGTAGTAGGAAGTTGAGAGTCAACTTCAGACCCAAGAAAAATTTTTTTCTTACGCTGGTCGCAGAGCGTCAGTGGTAGACCCTGCCCCTTTTATACTTGCTTGTAGCTTCCTCAACTCTCTTCTATATACACTCCCTTTTTTTCGTTCAACAATACCACGGTAGCACTTTTGTCGCTCGCAACACCTCCTTCTCAGGGTAATTGGTTCTGAGGATCTCTTCCCCCGCCGATTTACCCCTATCAATGTGATTCATGTATGGCCTTGGATTTGCAACTACTAAGAAGGGTTGATTTAAACCGACGGGTGCGAAGGTAGGGAGTCTTCTGAACTTACATTAAAAAGGTGCTCCTGTTGCTTGATAGCTCTGAGATAAAAATATAGTCAGATCCTGCAGCGGACACCCGTAATACTAATGTTGTAAAGATTGACCCATAATATTTATTCTAACTGATTCATATGATTTGAACTCTCTTGTAGTAATATATCTTCATTTTACCCTATTTTGGTTCTCGTTGTAGTCGGGTAGTAGGAGGGTTTAGTTTTTTCAGTGTTAAAGAGGCTGGAGACTTAGGGCAGTTAGGACATTGAAATTTCTAGTGATAGTAAACGTTCTTACATGAGTTGAGCTTCTGGTCCCTACCAGTAAATTGACAGCGTCGGACATGGTGCCTAGTTCTCTTGAAAACTGTGCGAAAAGACTCAGTTCGTTGAAGACAAAGCAGCGGTAGCGCGCAATTATTATTATACAGAATTTATGACTGGGCAGAAGCGCATGAGAGTTTGACTTGGATTAAATCATTGATTACCAGTGGGTATTATTTCGTAAGGGCTGAGAGAAATATCTCCGTAAAATCCGTTCTTGATTTTCATTAAACTTTCCTGCAACATATTCCGTCTTAACAAGATTTGGGGCAAAAAATAGCAGTACTTATTCGGAAATTCGTTGAGGCCGCTGCTGTTGAAGGGTAGCCATGCAGGTAATTGCATTCATATTTTTGTTTTTATAAACAATCTGAAAGTTTACAATATAAATGAGATCGTATATTATAAAGTCAATTGATGTCAATGCTGGCATAGAAACATCTAGAAACTTGAAAGTTTTAATCCAGATTACACCCTTGAACGCGTTACGAACGCAAGGAGGAAGGTTTGTTGGCTTCACACTCGGTGGCGCTGCCCCTCATTAGAAGATCAATTTGCTGCAGTTTGCACTTCTGCCAGTAAAGAAGCATTCAAGTGAGGGAATGCGTGTGATACTTTAAATGAAAGCAACCATAATGCCTTTATTTCCCACGTACCAACCTTTGTGATCCTTGGAACATTCCCGAAATTCCGAAATGGTCGTAGCCCGCAACATGCAGAAGTTTGCCTCCCACTCCAAAGCTAGTCAATTTTAGTGGCTCTTTACAAGTACGGAAGAAAATTAATGAGTAAATTCCCGAAAACGAGCTGTAACAAAGTAATGCTATATCATTACTACCTCTCTCCGAAAAGATTTGGAAAGAGTTTAGTACAAGGAAGCAGAAGCACACTTGTAGCACCACCGCATTGACATGTAGTGCTATAAGCACAGTAGGCGACGGGGCATGAACCGTGACGACATTTGTGGCTTACAGAAGCCGTCGTCGGCGCAGCAGTAGGTACAGCTCTGAGTAGGTAGTTAAGGGAAGGTTCTAGACCAGATCTGCGGTACTGAGGAGGACACGAAGGAATAAAAGAAAAGGAACATCTTTCAGGGCTCCAGAGCCACGGACACCCTGTGCGAGTCACACACTTGTTTTTATGGATAATAGTTCCAAATCGTCAATCCATCAAAACCTCAATGCAAAACCATAACGGAGAATGGTTTGGTTGCCGTAATGCTTAAAGGCACTGACAACTCTTCCCATAGAGGAGGGAGACATATCTACGCACTAAGAACAGGAGGGGGCGCTTGTACAAGACTGGCGTAAGGCCAGCCGTGAGACGCGCTCCATAAATAAAGCTCGCATAGTTGCGAAAATACTGAATTGAAGACATAGACACTCCTGCAGAGCAAGAGAATGCCTACTGTCGAGCATACTGTAGGACTGGGTGCACAGTACTGTACAGAACAGTTTTTCGTTGATCTTCATTTGTTGTTTTTTGTTGTTGTTGTTTGATTGGATATATCTTCCAAGAGTAAAACACCCAAACTTTCCCCCTTTGTTGGAAAGGTTGTACCAAATTCTGGTAGCGGTAGTTACAGCATAGGGGGAAAATGTGAGGTGATTTAATATTTGAAAGATATGGTCGGTTGTGGCCCGGAATATCCTATAGGGCCTATAGCATCGGTGGTTGCATGATATTTACTCATGGATTCCATCTTCGTGGCCGTTTTCTCTGAACCTTGAGTACCGTAGAAATGTACCGTACCCTCAATTGCGATTAATTTAGTTTCTGCGTCCCAAATTGCTTCATGCAAGGCGCAAGACAACAGAGGTGTTATGCTGACAATGAGAATGGAAAGATCAAGATGGGTCTTATTTAAATTTATTGTTCTAGCAAACCATAATAAAGTTTGTGATGCTGTCTCCATACTCAAATTTCCACGCACACCCTTCAAGGGTAGTCTCGATGCAATTGGGCGCTACTTGCCCAGGGAGAATTTCGTGTTATTTTAATGCATGGAAGATGTGGTCGGTTATATCCACGCCGCTAATGCGTTATGCGGGATAAGTCGTCGCTGATGGTTGCCCAGATATGCGGCAAACTAAATGAGTATAATTTGAAAATATATTGCGAATTTATGCCCAAAATTTACCCAAATGCTGTCGTTTCTGGTTGAACCCTAATCCACAACATACACCATCTCACGATTATTGCAATTCCAGTAACAGAAATATCTTTTACTGTGCGCAAAGATAGCGTTGTTGTACAATTTACTGTGCAGTACACATTACAGCACTTTTTTACATGTCCAATGCGGCATGACTGTTGGCCGGCCTCCAGCCAGTTTTCCAGCGTTTTGACGGCTTCCCGCCAATCCTTTACATTGTAAGCCTTTACCCACATCACGACATCCCGCAGGGAACAGCTGACCATATTTTCCATGGATTAAAAACACCCCAAGATAACATTGCATTTATACAATAATGAGTGATATGGGGAATGATTGGCTGGTTTACTCAATTTCCCGATAACGGGCGCAAAGCCGAAAGGGTTGAACATACTACCGGTCCGTGTACTGTAGCAGGCAGGCACCCACAATCGCTCGGTTGCGTATGGTTCCATCAGAGGCAGGTCAATGCCCTTCTCCGTGGCCGTAATAATCCACTCCCGCACCTTGGCGTCTCCAGAATGTTTGTGATAAATGGGGTGTGTTTTACTCAGTTTTCCTGATGATTGGGTTTACTTGAATGGGTTGGTATACTGATGACTGGGTTAAATGGGGCTTACTTGAATACTTAATTTTTGCCGGTCCGTTGCCGAACGAGGTCTGTCCAGAATTACTGAGTACATCCTCTACGGAAAGGCAGTAGCCCTGCCTTTGAGCGCGATCGCTTGTTCACGATTATCAGTTCGCTCATACAACAACGAACTTCTGTCGCGATCAACCGACGACTTCTCAACCGTTCCTGGCTCGGATAGATTTTTCCCCTTTTGAGTGCCGCTAGCCCCCCTTTCCTGCTTGGTAAAGTCTTCTTCTTCTTAATTTTCATGATGATTGGGTTAGTTTACTACAAATGGAACATAGGGTGAAATTCTCACTAGCCTGTGCAGTGTGGCGGCGGCGGAGAAAACACTACGGTGAAAATGGGCGTGCTATGGAACGGCGACTAAATAGTTGCTGCGAGCCCTGGTGCACCACGTATAGTAGATGAAAAGAGGAAGTCTTAACATTGATGTGACCATTCTCAGCCCTCACACTGCGCCATATCACAACCAGGCAGATGGCGGTCCCTCCGCACTGACCCGGGCCGAATGGCGGAAAAAGGAACACTACGAGACACCATTTTGGTACTGACCGTGTACCTATCGCGACAAATTGGATCAACCAGAGTTCATGTTCCTCATGAACTTTGCAACTGTACAGCTGCTTGTGCAAAGGAAGCACCCCATTTCTGAATATCGCAATGTCAAGACACGTGTCCCGGTGTTTCTTCAACAATACACCGCTGTGATGCTGAATCACCAAAAACTGCGCTCATACCCCACCACCTGACCTCCAGACGGGCTTATGCTTGTTCCTTCCGCCCAGAACTCTATGAAATAAAGGGCCACTTTTCTCCGTCATGGTGGAGCAAACACTAATTTTTGCCAATGTCGAAGCAGTACGGCCAGTGCAGCATTGCATGGTGCAATGTGCAACGTCCCGTGTAGAAGATGATATTGAAGTATACAGATTGCGATGGACTTGAGTTCTAAGCAAACTGCAACGTATGCCTGCTCTCCTGTGTGTAGTGTACTGTACAGTACTATACAAGAGAATGCAATTGCATAATGTTCACTTAGAATTCTTGATGCCAACAAAGCTGGACTGTGCGGAGCATTGAGACAGAATCTGATTTCGCTATTTGTCATATCGTCTGGTGCCATTTAGCTTCAAAGCAATCAAGACGACTCGCTATGATAAGGTTACCTATAGAGTAGCAACATTTACCATAATGGCAAATGCTTGCATTGTGAATCAGTTCAAAGTGATTGTGTGAAACTTTCTACAATGATTGCAACTTTGAGAGTAATTGTATTTTGCGGTCTCGAAAGTTGTCCTTTTACAATTGTATAAAAACTCTAAATTAAAAATATCTGTGATTTGGAAGCAGGAAGCATCATTAGCGCCGGGGTAATCAGTGCATCTTGCTTTCATCGTCTGCTTGGAGATTAGACACGCTTTTATTCCTAGGTATTGTCCAGGTGCGAGGTTGCGATTATTATGTCCATTCAGGTCCACAATTCAAGTGAGAGTAACAACGACAATGATAACAAATGTGACTCAAGGTACATCCATTTACCAAACGTATACTTGCTGCCAAAAAGCAGTAACTCGTTCTATGGAAAAAAGTTGATAGACGGCCGAGCCCGTAAATTAGATTGAGCTAGGTGCCGCTCGGTGGCAGCGATACAAACTTGCGATCGTAGCAAGGAATGAAGGCCCAGTTGGGATTATACACGCTCCCTAGAGTGGATGTGTAGGTAGCATAAAGTCTTTTGATGTGTGAAGATGCCGCGGAAGACAAGCACTTCTTTATAGACTTATTCCTGCAATTTATTATGAATCATAGATGATCATCGTACCCTGCTAAGTCCACGATGTACTTCATTATATGTCCGTGCGGAGACTTGCATTGAAAATGTAACCCCCAACCTTTTGCGGACTATTTATAGAGAGCTAGGGAAAGATCCAAAATAACAGCACATGGTCACCAATATTCTGCGTATTTTCAGAATTCATTGTAATCCTTACAAAAAGCAGAAGCTATGATCAAGGAAAGGCACTGCACGTTTTTCAAGATGAAATCCTCTCTAATCTCAAGTCTTCATGCAACTGGTTCGCGCCAGGAGTGTTTCGTATACTCTTACGGACGAATATAACTGCTTTACTGCGAGTTGATACTGTAGAGAAGAGGATATTTACTCATTGCTTATCTTGGGTGTGCACCGACTGACCGACTATTCAGTTAACAACTAAGGTGCGATTCGTAATAGCGTTTAATCTACTACATTGGCATCTTGGTTTAACGAACGTGTAACCATTCCATGCACTAGAGTGTATTACGCCGAGCAAGTGCCGTGTTGCGGAAGTGCTGCTGGCTCGAGCTAGCCGGAGGCTCAAGCTCAAAGCTACCCTACACTTATCAAAATTATATGCATTCTGCTCTTCTAAAGAAAAGCAGCCTCTGCATTACGTAGTTACATGCCACCGTAAGAAGAACGGAAGTAGGGGGTTTGTTTACTACAAGACGTTGGAGGGCTGAAACCCAAAGGACCTGGGATTTAGAGGGGCAGGCGGTACAGCATTCGGGCACTCAGTCTCCGTTTGTTCAGTTGTATATTTTGAGGAGGCTCCGATAAACATTTTCTTGCAACGCGTTGTAGATGATAAGGAATGAAACGACCGAGCTTTAGAGGGGCATTCGCAACATAGCACTAAGGTTTGGATTACTTTCTCTGGACGAATTTTGTTTAAAGCTACTGCTTGCAATAATACATAATTAAATAGGGGGAATTTTAGGTTGCTTTACTGATTAGGGACGCAGGGCGGCTATTTTCCAAAGGCTAAGGGGGACATGTCTGTGTAATATAGAGTCTGGAAATGAGGCCGAGTCATGAGGTACCAACAAGCGTCGGAAATGTAGGCGAACTATGGCACAGCTTTTAATATTATTTACGCAGCTAGTTTACTGGAACAATAGCGCTGTATAGTACTGTACAGTACGCTACTGTACTGTACTGTACGGTGTAAGTTACAAACACGAAAGGGGGCGTTTGGAAAGCTTAATACTTGGACTGATTTCTTTATGCGTAAGCTCTCTAGTGTGGTCATTTTCATGCATACAAGTAAAAAGTAAATTCCCTTCACCTTTTGGTAGATTGGAGTGCCATCCACAGCCTTCGACGCATCGTACGGTTTCGCAATTGGCTTGACAATGATACGATATCTACACTCCGGTACAAATTTACTGGATACCAACCCACATATCTACCACAGCAAATTAACCCCCATTTACACAGTAAAGAGGAGTGGGATAGAGGGGAAAAGGTGACTTTTTATTCAAGTGCATTATGAGGGGACCGAGCGGCTCCAGCTGGACCTAGTGGGGCTCAACAGCGCTGAATTGACGCTGGTTGATCATAACGGCATAGAGAATTGCTTTGAATTTTTGAAACTTTATTTCATTGAGTATCTATCGTGTACACTGCAGGACTGACTATACGGCTAAGAACTAACCGGATGTTCCACGTCAGGCACGTGCAGTGGGGCTCGCGATAGAATCGCCATTGCAATAGAAGACCACAGTGTGCAACTAATGCGCTGATAAATACGTCTGCGGATCACTGCTGTGGTTGTGTTGAACTTCTCTGCGATGCGCGGGATGAAGTCTTCGATGAACAGGATAGAGGCGGAGGATGGGGCACCCAAGGAGTCGAAAGCCAGGGGCTGAAACTTGAAGTTCGGTTCCTGGAGGGTGTTGTGCGAAGGGGGCGGGATGCGGCGTACCAGTTTGCGCTCCAGGTCTGTTACTTTGTCTCGGTGGGCAATGTCAGCGGCGCCGCCGGCCATTTGGGTTGTCCAAGTACTCCTTGTGTGTGTAATCTTTACGGAATTTGGAAAAAGCATGTGGGAGAACATGCTGAGGGGGATTACAGAGAAACTAACATGCGAGGGGGATGAGAGAGGAACTAATCGGAAATGCATCTGGTAAGAACTTGACGCGCTTGCATCCCATGCAAGCAGAACACAAAGCGCGTGATTAGGAGGTGCAGCTCCCATTGGGGAGTGGTGCCTAAAGTACTTCTTTGTTAGTCTAAAGAGCAAGTTATGATATCATACAGGCAAAGACCCGGTCCAGGGAAAGTAAAACGGATTTTTACAATACGAAAGCTTTCATCCAAATTCCAGGTGACCATCTTACTCATGTTCCATATCTATGGCACGGTATGACAAGCCATTCCAAAAAGAATCTGCAGTGTCCTGTTTTTGGTTTCATGCCAAATAAAGGTTCTGCTGTTCTTGTTGCCCTGAAAGAGGACCATGGTAAGACGATTTGCAGATGCCATCACTCAGGCAGCAAGCCTCCCGAGTGACATTAATCACGTTTATAGCAAGTCCATCGAAGCGTTGCCTTCGGTCTTTCTTAAACTTCATACGATCACATCTCACGCTTCAATTAGACACAGAAGAAACCGAAATGATACAACCTCTAATTGAGAGAAGAATGCACTACGATGACTTAACATCATGAGCTAGCAATTAGATGTTTAAAAAGCTACCACTTTTAGTTTTCCATCGCGACCTTAATGTCTTTGAAACAGCAAATCGTCGATAAATCGTCAGTACGGAGTTGAAGCGATGAATGAGATGTTGTAAGAATGATCCTTAATGATACGCTAACGCACGGAGACTTTCTTTCCCCCCTCCAATTCTGGCGACCGAGTTTGCAAGTCATCAACGCTTTTGTTATCGCTGCACTGACAACGATTTTCTCGTACCAACTAGTGGCAAGTTTCTCGGATGTTCTACTAGGGTGGAAGGATCGATGCAAAGCAAGTGCCGCAGACTTCCAAACTAGGCTCCTTGCGAACGAATTATCAGTCCTGGCAACTCTCACCGCGTTAATTGGCCATGACTTCTTTGACCGTCTTCGATTCAGACGCATTGTTCCTAAAGAGAGGAAAATTGAGCGACTTAAGTCACACATTCGATGGACAACATTGATGAAGCTATCTTTACTGCTCCTAATTCCGCAGATCTTCAATCTCCTCGCCATCGTGCTAACCATTGAGCGAGACGAGGTTTTCTCCTTTGCTGAGGCAAACTTTGGAGGGATCTCCCTTGGTATCAATAGTGATGGATCTACAATAAGATCAAGCGGAGGATGGCGGTCTTGCTCGAGGCTCGATTTCCAAACTCGAGTCCCCGATGCTCACAAAGTTGCAGACTTTTTCACCTGCTTCATAGTAAGTTGCGATTATGAGGGTGGTGATGACTTTAATAAGCGAGAACTGGATCTTAGTTTGTGGAGCACACCGCAAGGAGAAATATCGCTATATGTACACGGAGATATGACGGATGGCAGCAGCTTTTACGAAATACTATGGTATGAGTGCTCATGGAGTAATAACATCAAATGGTCAAACATTTAGAGTTAAACAGAGTCTGAATACCAGGGAGGCGATTTTTCTATTCAAATTGGCCCAGGATTTACTTGGTGAAAACTGCACTTCTCCAACTTCAGAACCTGATGTGAGTTCTGATAAAGATGTTATTAGAGTGAATCAAACAATTCCATGTGGTTTTCTCCCATTCAAGACAGTCGTGGATGGGATTGATGAAGTATATAGGCGTCTGACGTTTATAGAATCCGATAACCTACTCGTCGCCAACGAAGAATTTTTTTTCGCACAAGCTTCCGCTAATGTGTCGTTTACAAACAGAGAAGATATCCCTCTGATGGTAGTCAGGAGCGGTTTGCTAAACGGTGGTGCTTTACTGGTGGCTGTGATATTGGCTGTCATAATTCGCGTGTTTTTGAAATTTGCTCTGCGCAACGATATCGACTATGGTATCGAGTCCTCTCTTAAGGCTGCACTTGGTGTTCCTTCCTATTATTCTTTGATTTACTCCGACTTGATAGTGAAATATGATATCGACCATTCTGGGAAATCTGTGGCATCCAATTATTGTAAGGGAACGGAACAGGAGCTCGAAAAAACTCATCACGTCGAGTCTTTTTCTGAAAGCTCAGGGTCAGACTCAATTTGCGATTCTGCATGAAGATGGAACAAAGATAATTAAAGTTTGATCGAAATCCAATCGGTAACCGTAGTATTACATACGGGGGAAAGGTGACCATTTAATGTAAAAATGGGTAGGGACAGAGACTATCTGGGCAGCCGAAGTCAGTATTGGATACATACGGTAGTACGTCAATTCAGGGAATGACATCACTTTCCAATTATTACGTGAACAACCCAAATTTCCCCTCTTAATTTGGGAATTCGAAGCTCATAGCCGCCCTTGTAGATAGATAATCAATGAAGTGAAGTTTCTTCACAAGTTATCAGCAGAGGCTTAGAATCTGCTTTTCTCATACAACAGCCTTTTCTCCCCCTTGTCAAAATCATTTATCTGTACCCTAATCCCTATTTACTCCGGCATTCCTGTACGCCATTTTCCTGATACTTTTAGTGCCCCTGTCTTGCACCGGAGGAGCAGAAGAGTTCGACAGGATGCTGGGGGACTGTGTTCGAAAATTGGCAGGGGGAGTACTGGACTCGGAAGTATCCCGAGAACCTAGCTGCCGGTCAAACCCAAGGACACGAAAAACCCATCTCGTGGGATCAGGTTCACCTCCGCGAACAACATCGCGGCCGCGGCATTCTTAGCTTTTAGCCCATCATCTAGCAAACTTCGCAAGACTTTGCTTCGAGCTCCTATTAAGGAGCTGGGAACATACGAAGCAGCTGCAGACGCCCATCGGAGGTGGTCGACCTCGTTCCAGCCGTCTAGGATTATACCGTTCAGTGTAATTTGCTCGCAAAAAACACCATCGCAAAAAACCTTGACGGACGCAATCCATAAGGCAGTGCGAGAACGAATTCCTCTTGGGGATTCGAGGAGGCAGGCGTTTCGCGCATCTATGGCCCTCCTGGGAGCTAAGGAATGGGTGTATTGTCCCCCATGCCCGGACTCCAGACAAGCATTGAACCTCGAGAATTCTCGTGTGTGGCTTCAATACTACGGTGAAGTCCCACTTTTCACCGTGGCACGCGATGCCCGAGAAGGAATTGCCCGGAAATACTCAATGTACATGGCGATCATCTCATGCACTGCTTGCATGGAGCCTGTAATACAAAAAATGGTCCTCCCCTCATTTAATACAGGAAATGGTCCTCCCTTCACGTAATACAGGAAATGGTCCTCCCTTCACGTAAGACAGGAAATGGTCCTCCCTCGTGTAATCCAGCAACCTACAACGATCCCGCCCCTAACTTCTCCAACCGTCATTTCCAAATTTACTTCCATTTTATCTAGATATTTTTATACTGTATTTAACCCTCTGAATCGACCCCGAATCAAGTCCCTTTTCCCTTTTAGCTTACCTCCTCCTCCAAATTCGCCTTTTTTTGAGAAGAAGGGCGCAAATGCACTATTGCAAAATCCCTTGCAGATTTATTTTACCTATTCCTAATCTATAGAACCTGCCCCGGGAGCCTATTTAAACCCCTTTATTCTAAGTTCCAAATGCCCCCGATCATTTTACTCATCACCCCTCTCCCCCCACACACCCAAAGCACCCCACATTGCCTCCTGTTCCCCAACTTCTATCACAATGAGCAACCTTCGCCCCTCTGTCCCTATTTCCAAAAACCGCCCTTCCCGTTCCATCAATGGCCTTCGTCTCGCCGCCTACGGGCCAACCGATGCCGACGACTACATCCGGCGGCAAACAAAGAAGCAAATCATCGAGTTCGTGCGCCGCCTCTTCATAGAAGAAGAAGCGAGGGAGGTAAGTCCGGGAGAGGCTGAGAAGGTCGAGGAGGAGAGCGGGGAGTCCTTCGAGGAATGGTTAGCCCCTGAGCTAGTGTACGAGGATCAGGAAGATGAGGATGAGGAGGATGAGGAGGATGAGGAGATGAGGAGGATGAGGAGGATGAGGATGGAGAAGAGGATGAGGAGGAGGAGGAGGATGAGGAGGATGAGGCAACAGGGGGCATGGAAAGTGTTGGACCGGTGGGGCCTGGAATAGAGAGTATGGATCAAGTTGTGCCCACGATGGAACCGGATGGAGATATCTTTAGTAGTCTAGATATCTCCCAGGGGGAAATAGAGAGTTGTGAGCCATTCGCAGATATTTGTGGGGACTGCTTGGACAGCATGGATATTTTAGAGGAGTTGTTTGGATCTGATTTAGAGAATGGGAAATAAGAGGACCAAATTAATTGTTAGTTTCTTAAGTATCTTTTGCTTAGAGTATATTGTCCACACAAAGTATTTTTATGCATTTCTTAGTATCTTCTGTAGTTTTGTTCGGACTTTAGGGGTAGCCAAAAGTCTATATAAGCTGAGTAAACTGCTTCCTCATGGAGAGGTCAAGCAAGTTGGCAGACAACTTCAAGCCAAGTCCCGAGTAGTAGGAAGTTGAGAGTCAACTTCAGACCCAAGAAACTTTTTCTTACGCTAGTCGCAGAGCGTCGGTGGTAGACCCTGCCCCTTTTATACTTGCTTGTAGCTTCCTCAACTCTCTTCTATATACACTCCCTTTTGTTCGTTCAACAATACCACGGCAGCACTTTTGTCGCTCGCAACACCTCCTTCTCAGGGTAATGGTTCTGAGGATCTCTTCCCCGCCGATTTACCCCATATCAGAGCCCACAGGATCAACGGACATGATCGCCAAGTAACCTTTCTCGCAAAAGACCTCGCAAGAGCTGCTTGTCATGCCGTCATGGAGCCACGCTACGGTCTCCACCACACGAGACCCAACATCCAGGCAATGGGAAGCAGTGGAGGGACCGACTTTTTTATGTTACCTTCGTGAATCTCCTCGCTCCCTCTAACAGGAGAGTGAGGGCCTTCAAGCCGATGTCCTCTCTGAATGCGGCGCGATATGTAAAGCAGAGAAGATATCAATCTTTTATCGCCACCTGCACCAGAGGTAGGCTCGTGCCTGTGCCAATCTCCACTCTTGGAGGGTGGCACCAGGATGCATGTGAAGTGCTAAAAAACTAAAAATCCAAGAGTAAAACACCCAAACGTTCCCCCCCACGAAGTGCTAAATGACGTGACAAGGAAGGTGGCCGTGAAGGCGTTGGAGACGCAAGGAAAGGTTCGGGGGGTTTTGATGCAAACGGACGCTGCAGCAACCGTCATGTCCAATGCGGCCTGCTTGATGGCTGGCCTGAAGGTAGCCTTTTAAGGAGCGTAGTTCATTCCCCATTACTGTGTCGGCATACCTTTTGAGTCGATTGTTGTTGTCTGGAAAACTTTGGGATAGATCGGATATATCTTCCAAGAGTATAACACTCAAACCTTTCACCCGGCAGAATTTAAGTGCCTTTTGATTGCAGACGAACAACGAAAGCGCGAGCCGCCTGAGGTGCCAGCTTCTGCGAAGAGGAGATCTGGTATATTCATGTCCATCTAGTTAGCTCTTAACTTAAGAATAGTCGGTCAGTCGGTGCACACTCTACATAAGTAATGAGTTAATATATCTCTCTCTGTTCTGTGTGAAATACGAGGCTCTGATTGACGATTCTTTTCTTCCCTAGCCTGCGAGGAAGTTCCCCGGCGGCCTCTACAGAGGCAAGTTACTCTTTTGGACAGATCGGATATATCTTCCAAAAGCAAAACACCAAAACCTTTCCTCAAGTTACTCTGTATAGTGCGAAAGCATCACCTTTAAGTATAGTACACGTATGGGGATGGTGTGGTCTCACAGAGCGAATGACTATCACTGTATCTAGCGTGGATTGTGAAGATGATGTTCACTCCATGAATATCTGTAGTGTACACGAGAGAGAAGATTGCGTTTGCTAATATTATAGTGTAGAAAGACGATGACACCGCCCCTCTCCTTTACTCGGAATGCAAGACTCTCACGGACCACCTCGGCGCCCACGCCGCTAACCTTTTTAACAAAGGCCTCGTTTGGAAGAACCGCAACGAGCTGGTGGCAAAAGTGCTCGGCACAGAGCTATTCAAAGTCGCTGGAGCGAGCATTCACTATGAAGTCTGGTATCTACTTCCCGGATTGGACGCCCAACCCGCCGCCATCCTCGTCCACCCGCCTACCTTTGCGGACAACGCTACGCGCCCTCTCCCGGAGGCGAGTGACGCCCTAGTAGCGTATGACGTAGCAGTCTCCTCGCCTTTCCAACAGTGCTTCATTTCCAAGGGAGCCCGGGAGGGGCCCGAAAATGCTGCGGAACGAGGGAAGCTGAGGCACTTTCCAGAATCGCATCCATTCCTAGCCAAGCTCAGCTTGGACGTTCGAAACTTGGATGGCATTTTGTGCCGCTAGTCTTTGACTCCCTGGGATGCCCGTCTGCGACCAAATCTAAGGTGGTCGATGAGTACGCGGCTGTCATCACGGCCCATGGGGTAGTTTACTTCATCGTCTGACACTTTCGGCACGGGGAATCTAAACTGAGTTTAGATCATGAGCTGAGCTACGCCATTTCCGGAGGTGCGACTTTCTTCCGGCGCCTTTCCACGTTCGCTGCTGCCCGTCGAGGGACCACTCCCCAATTGGAGCTGCACCTCCTAATCAAGCGCTTTGTGTTCTGCTTGCATGGGTTTTGATAGGCGTAAATCGTCGGGAAGAGAGATACTCAGAACTAACTACCCCAAGAAGGAGGTGTTGCAAGCGACAAAAGCGCTACCGTGGGATAGTTGAACGAACAAAAAGGAAGGGATAAGGAAGAAAATTGAGAAGGCTACAAGCAAGTATACAAGGGGCAGGGTCTACCACTGATGATCTGTGACCACCGTAGGAAAAATCTTTCTTGGGCGTGAAGTTGACTCTCAACTTACTACTACTCGGGACTTGACTTCAATTTTTCTTCCAACTTGCTTGACCTCTCAAAGAGAAAGCAATTTACTCAGCTTATATAGACTTATGGCTACCTCTAAAGTCCGAACAAAACTACAAAAGATACGAGGAAATTCATAAAAACACTTTTTGGGGATGATATACTGTAAAAGAAAGATACTTAAGAAACTAACAATAGATCTGGTCCTCCTATTTTCCATCCTCTAGATAAGACCCAAACAACTCCTCCAAAATATCCATGCTGCGCAAGCAGTCCCCACAGATACCTAACTGCTCATAACTTTCTATTTCCTCGTGGGAGATATCTAAACCACTAAAGATGCACCCATCCGGTTCCAGCCTCGGAACCACTTGGTCTATGCTGTCCAGCCCCGTCGATTCCATTCCATTACCCATTCCAACGCTTTCCATGTCTCCCTCCCCCTCATCCTCTTTGTCCTTCTCTTCATCCTCCTCGTCAACATAATTCTTTTAGACCAATTCCGGGGCTGCCCACTCCCCGAAATTCTCCCCAACTCCCTCCTCTACTTCTCACTCTTGCCCCTCGCCGACCTCCTCCAGCTCATCCTCGACGAACAAGTGACGGACGAATTCGATCACCTTCTTCTTTATTTGTCGGCGTAGATAGTAATCACGGCCAGTAGGGCCAAAAGGGAGTAGTAAAATGGCGTTTAGGGGCGAGGGTGGCGATTCTTGGAAATGACTTTTGGAGGGGTATAGGATGTCCATTTTGGTGGGTTTGGGGATTGGTAGGCAATTGAGGGTGTTTTGAATGGATAGGGGAGAGCAGTGGTGAGTACAATGATCGGGAAGGTTTGAAACTCGGAATAAAAGTGTTTAAATTGGTTCTCGACGGCGCACTCTATAGACTTGGAATAGGTAAAATAAATCCACAAGGCAATTCGTACTAGTGAATTTGCGCCCTTTTTCTCAAAAAAATGAATTTGGAGGAGGTAAAAGAAAAGGGAAAAAGAACTTGAGTCGGGATCAATTTTGAGGGAAACATACAGTATAAAAATATCTAGATAAAATTGAAGTGGTTTTAGAGAGGACCGCGGTAAAGAGAAGCAAGAGTCAGGGAGGGCGAGGAAGAACCAGAACTACAAGCAATTTTGGACAAGTGGAGGTAGTCAAGTAAATTAAAAGTCGGTAGATGACGGCGACAAAAAATCCGTTCCGATCCGCGCGCGCCTAATAGTGTCTTAAAGAGGGGGAATTGTTTGGGGTATTCTAATGCATGGAAGATGTGGTCGGTTATATCCACGTTTTTAATTCTTTATGAAAAATATACTTAGACAGTCAATACATAAGAGGATATTCTAACAAACTTCCTTTTCGGCGATGAAAGAAAGCTTTTTACGATGATTGTTGTCGCGTTGATGATTCCGTAAATACATTTCTGGCGAAGGATAGGTAGCAGATTTGCAGCGCAGAGGTTTATTGCTTTCTTTCAGCCTTACCTATACCCTCTTATGTATTCCACCTGCCCTATGAATCACCTGCTGCTCTGTGCTGAAAAATTGTAGGTCAAAATATAGCAATAAAATATGGCTCCCTTTTCTTCTTGTTCGCGTCCATCCTCTCCTTTTTGTCATGATTTTGGAAGCGGTTACAAGCAAGGTCGACCTGGGCCTGGCTAAGGAGGTAAATGAAAGACAAATATGTCCTTGAGCGACGGCACGATTTGAAAGACGAGAAACGGCGTCCGACTTTCGTGCGATAAGTTTTGGGTAATTTTAAACTTGCGAAGAAGGACAGATTTGGACAAAACTATACTCGAATTCAGAATTTGCGGACATTTTTCTGCTTCCTCGTAGATCAACGGGTGCCTGGGTAATCACCTATTGTAGAATTAGTACTGGTGCTCTTTTCCTCGGCAACTTCAGTAGAATCGTTGACCAGTACTTTCGCTTTCTTCCGATGCTGCAGCACTGTATACCGACGTTGATATTACGAGATTTTATAGGCTTCCATATCCATCCTTCATTCCTGTCAACTTCAGGGAAGGTCTTTAAAGTGAAGCAGTAACTGGCGGTATTGATTCGTCAAACGTCGAGCTAAAAACCTAAAAGCATAAGGAACAAGTGACACCTGCAGTATGATGTGTACTACCTCCAACATTATTCTCTTGAGGTGCCAGAAAGGCTCAAGATGTAGCAGTCACTGAGGTTATTGCCCTCTTAAACTTTGAGCTACGAACCGAAAATCCAAAGAGACAAGAGACTTCGGCAGTATCATGGATATTGCCCCGTTAAACCTTGAGATGCGCATTACAAGTCCAGAAAGACAAGGTACACCATTAATTTGAGGATCTAAAGCGGAAATGATACTAGCTTAGTTGCTGTTGGAGTTGTGTGTCTGGGTTTGGGTACTTTAGGTGAATGAATTTTTGGAATGTTTGTAGTTGCTTGCCTCAATTTTTTTCGACAGGATCATCTTTGACCTATCTTTATACAGACAACTCAAAAAAATCAAAAGGAATTTAATAGTAATGCAACCTAGAGTAAAGGCAAAAAGTAGTCTCCGCAGTATTTTTGGCTGCTATTTATACTAACAACACTGTTTCACAGTTTGGTGTTCTCAATTTGTGACCCAGAGCCATGCACAGTTTTGCACACGGCTCTCTAGATCCAAACCTGAGCATTACAAGTACTTTACATGGCTGTCGGGACCCGAATTGGTGGCTAATTTTTGTACTCATTGTTGCAAACAGAACAATATTTAGCGCAGTATTCTTGATGGCCAGTCATGGGAGGGTACATTAGAGGGGGTTACAGTATAGATATCGCTACTAATATTATCCAACAAACGGAATCTTCTCGGACACAGCCGCCTTGAAATATCAAATTGCAGAGAAAACAAAATTTTCCCTCCTAGTATAGTAATGAAGGAAGCAAAAAGATGACCAAGATCGCTTTCCCGAACCAATCGAGATCAAATGGCTGAAGAATGGCGTATGGACAGCGCGAAGAGTTTCAACAAGGATTAATATGCGGCTTATGAGCTTTTTAGAGATGAATATGATCCAAATTTTCAGCAAGTGAACTAAAAGAAAGGTGGTAAGTGCTAAAATAGTGGAGACGAGGACCACGTAGCTCGACAACGTACAAAGCCCACGGAGGACGAAAGGATGATGCGAAAGCATATGAAGCACCTTCTTGGGAACGAATAAATGTCACAACATTTATCTACACTCAAGAAAATATAATCGTAACAGTCCAAGCATATTAATGCTTTGAAAGAAAATTTTCGGTATGATGTTCAGAACAATGGCAAAGATGAGGAGTTTGACGATGAAGTTCTATCTTTCACCAAAATAGGAAGCGATGATAGGAATCTTCACATTCAGACCCACAGAATGTCATGTGTACCACAATGAAATAACTAAGATCCAATAGAGAGCCGTCTCTTGCCTCAGCAGATGACTCAAGCTCTTATTTATCAACTAAAAACGACCAAAGTAACACCTAAATCTCTTCTAGAATATAAAATTTTGAGTCGGCGACTAAGCATATATAGAGCGCTAAACTTTTCGACAACCTTCAAAATGGATTCTTTATCACGAAAAGGCTTCATCTAGAGGAAAGGGCAAAATAGGGCTGAAATGGCCCTTTTTACATCTTCGGGTCGTTTTCCAGGGAGAATAGTTATATGAAAATGCCCTGTCAAAAAATTGAAATAAATGAGTATTCTCATCACAAACATAAAGCATTGATCCAACCGTAACTATGATTACTTTCATCAAAACTGAATACCCACTTCCCTCAGCCCCGGCCTCTAGCTCGCCCCTGCTCCGCCCCCGCCCCCTCACAATGCAACAAACGAACCAACGATTTCAAGCTCTCATACTCAAATCCCGCGATCTGACCTGCTTCTTGAGGTCCCCTGGCCTTACACTGAGGTCTTCTCTGTGCACGGTCAAATACTGTTAGGAAAAAAGAGCCCCCTGCCGCGTAGTTCCTAAATTCAGACACAAAAGGATCATGAAAGTAACGCCGGTTACGGATAAGGTTGGAAGAAATTGTCCAGATCTTTTAGAAAGGAGCTATGACATTTGAAGAAGAAGCATCGATTTTCTAGTGGTTCTGGATAAAAGAAGACGGCATATGATTAAGTTACACCGTCTAGAGGGAGAAAGCGAAACATGAAAGGGGTTTTGTGCGAGGTAGCAACTAACGCAATAGGAGTTTGAGGTTTGGGGAGTACAAAAGAGTAGAAAACGAGGATTATGGAGGGGGAAAAAATTATTCTCTTTTTGGGAATGATGTGCTTATTACGGGAAGAGTAGTCGAACGCCAAGGATGGAAGATAGTGTATGGGACGTATTGTGGTTTCCAGAGTTCGGTCAGAGACTGGTTTTTTATTTTGAGATCGAGGAGAAAACGATTAGCTCCCTGCTTTTCGGAATTTGTAGGGTCTGATTTCGAAGAAATAATATCGCAATGAGAAAGGAACGTGAGGAGCCCGCCTTCTTTGTGGTCCGAGAGCCGGCCGAAGGGATGAGAAGCGAAGATATAAAATGGAGGCCCCTGTGCGATATGAGAGCGATCCTTGAAATTCATCGTGAGGTGGCGGTAATAGGTGGAGGTCATTGTCATCCTTTTCTTTCGATACTAAGCAGCCAGCGAAATCGAAATTTGTGTGTGATTCATCTTTCATTTCGAAAATTTTCTTGGTCTTCTGTGCTGGGTTCCAGGAGGTTGCAATTCCAAGTTGCAGAAGATCTTTCATCTAACAGCAACTTAGAAGTTTCAGTTTTTTGTCTCTAATGAGGTAATGTAGCACCCATGCAACGCGGAAGGGTTCCATCCTTATGTCTTCTCTATGATGACAATCAATGGTGATGTGCAGCAGACCTCCTCTATCAAAAATGCCGTATGGTGGTTTATACAGCTTGGAATAATTGTTTGGATGAAGGTCAAAGTACTCTTTCACTGGATTCCTAGTAATAATGTTGCGGGAGAGTGGTTAAGCTGATTTTAATTAGGTTAGGTGATGTCGGTAGTCCATACCATTAGGGCATTGATAAGGTGAGGAATTAGGAAGATCATTTTCCTCAATGACAGTCTCCACCAAAACGTCGAGATCATCTCGGTATCCAGCCAACATATTACCACGGGTTTGCAGTGATTTTGATAATACAGCAATTTCGGCCAACATATTCTCAAATGTCCGTACCCTGGAAGCCAATCTTGCACTTGTTTTAATTTTATGGTCTCCCTCTGGCGCATTTTGGATTCGATAAACCTATCTCGTATCTGAACAAACCTTTTAAGCATATTCAATTTGTCAGACCAACGGGTAGGACTGCGCATGATGGGCTTAAGGGTTTTAAGATTACGGAAAAGAGCGACATTCTTCAGATTTCTCGCCTTGCTCATCATTTCGTGCACACTTTCCGTTGATTTCTTGAGGTTTAGGTGCATGTCAATCATGTTGTTCACTGCCAGATTTAGCATCTGGCTGTTACATCCGACATATTTCTTATTCGTCAAAGATGCTATCTTCATATTTGTATTGCTATTTTCTCTAATAAGAAAAACACACCATTTAGAGAACTGCCCACCGAAAAAAGGAAAGATTCCATTAAAGAACTGAACGTAAGATTCGGCATTGAAAGTTGCTGTTTCATCGGTAGAGCTATTCTCATCACACTCTTCCCCAACATGTCCCATCGGGGACAAAGCAAGAAGTGTTAGCCTACGAACAGTATCACATACAGATGCAATATTGTCCGTTGTCTGCATTGAGGTGCAGTACGCAGCAATCGCTGCTACGTAATGCTTTGTGTTGCAAGACCATCAATCGAACAGCAGTGCTCCTTTTTTCCACCTCAATTCTTCTGCAAATCGCTGCTCCACCATCTCCTCGAGCTTTAACAGAACGTCGACCAGATTTTTCTTCCAAATCTCGACATTATATCTTGATACTTTTCGCACATCTGGATCAGCAAAATAGTAAAGGTTTAGGCTTTTCGCCACAAAAAGCAGAATATAACCATACGTTGACCTTTCATACTTTGACAGAGTGTTGATCTCAAAGTGAGATCGGATGGTTCCACTCATAGAGATGGACCAGAATCTCATCTTGCGTTTTGATGTCTTTTCCCTTGCCATATCAACTTAGCAGGTGTTTATACGGGTTATTGACAGCTTTTTTGTACAAGAATGACACGGTTGGGGAGGTGCATCCCGGTTTCGGACACTGTTACATGAGATATGCTTTTGGGGCGTCTTTTCCGGTGTCCCTATTGATATTTGTTTTTATCTTTCCCAACAAAAGCCATAAGCGACACTACAATATCCTTGCGAGTCGGAAGAGAGATATCGCTGAAATTCATAATGGGCTACGCGACATGGAAAAGATGGCAGAGAGAACAAGGGATTAATTCTGAGGGATTAAAGTCACGAGCTGTAAAAAACACTCCTTTTATATGCAGTGCCTCATATACGAAAATTATACGAAAAACAGTTACCATCCTCAATGATTCATCCCTTTGTATGTGAATTGGGATGATTTATTGAGATTGTGCTATACGATTCTCTGCGGAAACCTGCGGATCATTTCTTCTGACAGAGTTTTACTGTTTTTATAGCGAAGCTGGATGCGGTACTAACGATGATATTATGTGCTCTCATCTGCTACTGTACTGCTTATCGATGTCTCATTTCAGTACCAGTTCGGCAATGACGATCACTTGAGAATATAACCAAACTTATACTGACTTGATCATGTAATTTCTACTAAACAATTAGCAACGGCGACGCCATTAATAAATCTAATTGAAGTAAACTTCCTTGATATAGGCCATTGCTCTATAGACAACATGGACGTACTGTAGTAATCTACTCCGTTTATATTGTCGATCGATCGCGTATTCCTAGTCGTTGTGCAAGCAAGCTTGCAACACGTATTTCAATACGAGAAGAATTTACAATACGTATTGCAATACGTGGAGTATTTCCAATACGTATTGCAACATTTAGAGGATCTCCAATATAAATTGTAATACTGCAGCGTGGCTTCAGTACAGTATTGGTATTGCGTATTGCAATATACTACAAATACTAATATACTGGGACACGGTCGTGATTGAGATGAGTTGGTGAGAGCTAAATTGAAGTATAATTTCGAGCTACTGAACAAACTTTTAATGTAATTCTATATTTTAGAGTATCTTTCTCGGTAAACATTTACGGTCTCGAAAATAATTATTAATCGCCTCATGTACTGTAAATAGTTGTGTTGTAAAGAAATTTTTAATCATATGGGACGAAGTTTACCTCACATGAGAACAAAAACAGAAAAGATAGACACCCTAAAGCGGTAATAGTTTTGTGAGATCTATATTACAGCTGTTAGTATCAAGAGCTCATTTGGCTGTAATTTTGCGATACCTCCGTATCTCTAGACAGCTCCCGATAACGAGCTAATTTATAGCAAATTGTGACTTCGAAAAAGGAAACTACAAAATTATGTTGTGATGGTGCTTGATTTTTGTGGTTCGCTCGAACGATATCGATCTGAACTTTTATTCTGAGTACCCAAGAGTGAACCGCAGTTGCCTTGGCTAGTCACTGGCTGCCCTTCGTGACAACCTGTGTGACAAAGATGCTAGGCACTATTCTTGCCAATTTGAGAGTTGATCGAAGCTTTCTTCGTCGACACCCAGAAATTATTAAAATGATGAGTACATGCTCGGGAGGAAAAGCGACACTAGATGGCGAGTAAACGTCTTGAGGTCTGTTGACTTAGTCAGGATGTTTTTAACGTGATCTTCTGTACCAAAATGATTCAACTTGATAGTTCCATCGGCGACGAGCAACTTCACATTATGAGATTTGGTTCCTTTCGTTGCCTTCTTTCCATAACAATAGAGATCGCGGTATCGTTATCAACAAAAACTGTAATAAAGAGCGGTGCGGTGCAATAACTAAAATGATAGATGTCGCTCAGCTCAGCAAAATGTTTTTAGCGCAAGTCATTAGTTCAACGTATTCAGCTTCGGCAGCGAACAGGAAGGCAATTGCTTGATTCCTACTTTTCCATGAGATGAGAACTGAATTCAATTTGATTAAAAATCCGGTCACTGACTTTCGGTCGGCAGAGTTCTCGGCCCAATTGGCATCAGCATATGCGTCCAACTGAATGCCTTAAATTTTGCGACGAATATAAGTGATTTCGTCGTTGCCCGTCCCTGATACGTAGCGAAAAACTCTCTTTAAATGCTTCAAATGCCTTCTAGTCAGTGCGTAAACTTGACAGACCAGAGCTGCGATTTTTTACGTGATATCCGGTCGGGTGTTAACTGCAAGATGAAGTAACTCTCCGACTATACCGCCGTACTGTGCGTATTGGCGTATTACAAGCGAAAAATAGTTCGGTATACATTACTGACAGGTTTGAGTCAGCAGCGAGCGTTGTCCAAGATCTATTTTCCGTTTACAATCCATACTGCTTAAACAGCTGCTCGACGTATCTTATTTGTGATATTTTGATTCCTTCTTCGTGCTGAGCAATCTCCCATCCAATGTGCGAAATTAAAGTTCCCGAAGAACTTCATGTCGAACTTGTCACTTAGTTCATACTTAAAGGACTTCTGTAATATTGCCGAGTTGATCGTAAACTTCACGTATTCAACAAATATTGCGATAAATAGAAACTTGTTACCAAATGGCGTACAAAAAACACGCTGGTGAATCTTCCTCAATTTGAAGTCCAGATGTTTTATTGCACTTCAAAGGACTTACAGCTTTACTCGAATTAACTGCATCTAGTTAACTGTAGATTCAAACCACTGGTAACCTCACAACCAGGGCTACTAGGCATCTTTCTGTCATTAAAGGTTTCAGTATAGTTCTGAACCCAGCGTTTGAACCTATTGGTACACTTGGAATAGTTACGGGCGATTTTCACAATTGGATATTGTATCATTGCTTTAGCCTTAAAAATTTTCCTTGATCTCCCATGCCGCCTGGACCAATGCACTTCTTACATCTTGTCAAAGTATGTCACTCGTGCCGATTACAATTCTGAAAGCGCTACTTAAGATGCCTTTAGGGCTTTTTACGGGAAACTCTTTGAATTCTCCTTTAGTATGTAGCTATGTTCAGATCCATATAAACCCTGGTTTAGAGCGGCCTGCTTAATGCAGCCAGCCTCAACTAACGTTTCAACCACGGTTCAACCTAGACCTGCTCGTGTGCGATTAACAACACCTTCCAGCTCATCAATATTTTTTCGACGATGAAGCCCCAAATCTTCCAACCTTTACGTTTTTCATACATAGAATTTTGAGGAAGGCAAATGTTTTCAGAGTTCTCTAAAATTCTTGAAGAGTAGGTAGGCGGCTCCATGAGAATAGGAATTTCCATAACTCCAAATGGATACGCATAACTTGCATCCTCTCCTTAGACGACAAGACATTCTGCAGCAGCAATTGCAAGACTCGTACTGATAGATAACTCGGAGGCCACAGGGACATGTAGTTGTTAAAGATCGGAGTCGATGTCTGGTTTCTTTTTCGCACTACGCACGTAGCACAAATCCTTGTACACTAAATTGGTGCCTTCACTTTCTAGTAGACTTAATCGAAAAATACCAACGCAGGGGATAGGGCGCATATTCGCTTTAAGATTAATGTATATTATACTTTTTGTCCCGCAATCCCTTGTATTCGCGACCAATCGTGACTCACCATTTTTTGCTCTGGATAACTTCGGAGAAATTGTCTGGTGAACGATGGTCACGTTTTTTATTCGTTCCGTATGCAGAATGATAAAACGCAGTATGATACATTTAAAATTGCCTCCAGCTGCTTTTCTTTCTCCACTTCCTTAACTTTTGTCTCTCCCTCCACTTCCACTTTCTTTTATTTCTTTTACGTGACTAAACTTACATTTCTTTATACTCTTTCTTTTTCTTCTTTCTCTTTTTATGTTAAATTTTATCCTGGTCACAGTTACTCTTTAGCTTTCTCAGTATAGCTGACCCTCCTCGCCCCCAACTATCTTTTCACATAATCAATATTCCTTCACGTGATTTTCGCCATAAATCACCTCTTTAAAGGCTTTTTTCACTAATTACGACTACAAAACCAATTTCGGCCTCCTTTTTTGATTCAGTAGACATGTCAATCTGAACCATTTGACGCTATTTTAAACCGGTAGGCGCTGCCTAAGGTATATATCCGACCCTAGAATAACAAAAAAAACTTGACAATTTGCAACCCCCTTCTATCCAGCCTGCGCGGACTACCCCCTTCCCGCCCTATTTGCAAAGCCTGTAATCCTCAGCCCATCACCTTCTTCGGTTGATCCCCTTCGTTTTCAATCAAAATAGAGTGACATATACGCCATTAAACCAGAAAACGCCTGGGGGGCCCATTGCTCGTCTGGTGGGGGCCGAAACACAAGGATTGGCTGGGGGTCTCGGAGCAGGAGGATGGTAACGCAAGGGAGTGTAAGAGTGCCCTCAGATGTACAGTCAACTTTCTTCTCGCTTTCCACATTGCGTACCTCTGAGATTCCATCGATTAGCAAGGCACTTGATTTCTCGTGCTCACACTTCACGACGGTGCTTCTAAATTTGACTTTGACCATGAGTCCCTACATATTCCTAGGTAGGTTTGCTGGGGCGGATGAACGTGACACTTTTGACTCTGCGGCAGCGTTGTTGGAATCTCAGGAGCTTGATATAATGAAAATTGTAGATATTCCTTGGCATACTGCGCTGGCTGAGTTGGCTGCGCTGGCTGAGTTGGCATGCTGCGCTGGCTGAGCTGTCACTGTACTTACAATTATATTTTAATTATTTTTAGAGGGATGCTTTGCACTGTACTGTGGAGGTGCAGATTTGGCACATAGGTACTGTATAGGTGCTACAGAATGTGAGGGTTGAAAACTCTATATAAGGGGCTGTTTGCATGAAATGGTAGGATTACTTGGGAGCGAGCATACCCGAGCGGGGCGCTCAACAAGTTAAGTCAAACACAAAGCATAAAGGAAGTTGGCAGACAACTTCAAGCCAAGTCCCGAGTAGTAGGAAGTTGAGAGTCAACTTCAGACCCAAGAAAACTTTTTCTTACGCTAGTCGCAGAGCGTCGGTGGTAGACCCTGCCCCTTTTATACTTGCTTGTAGCTTTCTCAACTCTCTTCTATATACACTTCCTTTTGTTCGCTCAACAATACCACCGGTAGCACTTTTGTCGCTCGCAACACCTCCTTCTCAGGGTAATTGGTTCTGAAGATCTCTTCCCCCGCCGATTTACCCCTATCATTTGGTACTCTTGTGGAGGGGGTTGCACCCGAGGTATTCGAGTTGAGCAGTAGTAAGGAACACTTCGGGGGGTTTCTTTTTCTGTAATCATGGATCTCAACGATGCTCGTATAACGTTCACAGGGGCAAGACTGAAGACGTTGAGGAGTTTCTTTACACATATGTCAACGTTGTGATGCGAGAGAAGGGCGATGAAGAGAAGGCCGCAAGTATCTTCGCCTATCTTCATGGTGACGCAAAGCACAAATATAAGGCCAAGTTTATCAACGGGTAGTCTCTTAACGGGAATTGGCGTAACTTCGGTGAGGTATGTGAGTGTATTGTGAAAGAATATGCTAAGGAGGTGGAACCAGATGAGATGATTCGTACCAACATAGAGGCTTGGCTCAACTTCGACGATTTGGTAACCTCATTGGTATACTTGTGTGATCTCTATGAAAAGGCCGGGTTCAACGCCCAAGCCAAGTACGGAATGCTGCGTAAGGCGGCTATGGGGGATAAGCGGGTCTCCGATTTCCTCCTCATCAAGGGCCCTCACACTTTGATGAACTGAAGGGTACCATAGTAGAATTTGTCAAAAATTCGGAGACGTTTCAGTCACTGAGTGAGGTACGAGAGAAATCCGCACATCGATGTCTATCGTACATCCTGAAAAAATTATCAAAGGCCGGCTACTAGTGCAGCGGCATTAGAATCTGTCAGGAGCGATGTCAAAAACTGGAAGAAAGATTGGAAACCCGATTCGATAATCGACTTGACATGATAACCTCGCAGTTGGAAAGCCTTACTCTTACCATTAAGAAGAACCAGTCTGGGGCCCCTAAAGCCGCAGAAGTCTTTTCTTACTGTCACAAGCCTGGACACTTTGCAAACAGGTGTCCTGATAATCCACATAGAAACACTCGTTGTGCAAAGTGCGGTCGATATGGGCATCATGAAAGTAACTGCTGGTCTAAAGACAACAGAAGAGCAAATTTATCGGAAGCAAGGAGTGAGTCAGGACCAGAGGTGAAAATCTTACAAAATAGAAGGGAGAAAAGGTTGACGGATGCTGGTAACGTATCCATCGCTGAAGAGATTAGTCAAGTCAATGTGACAAAAAGGGATGGGGAAGGGAACATTTTATCGAAGAAACCTAGGCTAGAGTATGGAATGCTGGAGCATATCCCAGCACCTGTACCTCCTCGAACCAAGAGGTCTGATCAAGTTGTTCCAGGAGTGGGAGTCAATCCAGCCAAAAAGACGAAAAAGAGTAAGAAAGTTAAGAGTATCTCTAAGGACGTACTAGAGTATGTGAAGAGGTACAATTTGGTGGCTGAGCTTGCATCGGCCCCAACTGGGATAACGTTTGGTCAACTTTTGAGGGGTGACGCAGAGGATGCGAGAAAAGCACGCATCATGAAGATTAAAAGAAACGGACAGTGAAGATTTCACTTCTAGCTATGACAGCGAAGATTCGGAACCAACTAACACTTTCGGAAGTGGAAAAGGGTACCCTCGGGGGAATGAACATGGCATGGGACGATTATGATTCCGGGTTTGAAACAGATGACGACTGGAATTCTAGGATAAGTTTGAAACCCGAATGTGTTTCTTTTTGCGATGATATCGAATCAAAGGACAGAATTCGGAGCATGAAAGAAGATTACCTTTGCAAAGAAAATAAGAATACGTCGAATTCCATATATGAAGATGTGAGCACGACGGAAGAGGTCCTTCAAAATATTGAGGTTGAGGATCAAGAAGAAAAAGGGCGCCAAATGGCAGAAATCCAAGGAAAAGTGCAGCACCTTCCCGCCCCGCCTCACTGAAAATATCCGACATGTTAACATCTTCCGAAGTAATTGCATGGAGCGTTTCAGATTTAAGACAAGCAAGTGTACCGGTTACTCACTCGTTCGAACTTACCGACACTCAACCGATTTACCACAAGCCTAGACGTCAACCGCCAAAATATGACCAATTTATCTCAGAAAATGTTACAAGTATGCTGAAAAATGATATTATTCGACCAGTTTCATCCCCATGGTCGTTTCCAGTTGTGGTCGCACCAAAGAAGGATGGAAAGCTGCGTTTTTGCGTCGATTACCGACAACTGAACCAGAGAATGATACCCGATCGATTTCCGATTCCGAACATGGAGGAGATCCTCGAGGACCTGAAGGACGGGAGATATTTCACCTCAATTGACCTTTACACTGGCTATTGGCAGATTCCATTGGATGAAAAATGTAAGGAAAAAACAACCTTTACCAGCAAAGCCGGTACGTTCAGGTTCGAAGTGATGCCTTTTGGTCTCATGAATGCACCAGCTACATTCCAAAGAATGATGAACGAGGTTTTGAAAGGACTTCCATTCGCAAGAGTCTATATCGATGATGTCGTCATATTCTCAGAAACATTGGATCAGCACATCTCGCACGTCAAGACAGTTGTGGAGAGGATATCGGAGTATAGCTTGAAAATTAAGTTGAGCAAATGCTTCTTTGCGAAAACTTCTATCCAATTACTCGGTCATATCGTCGACCAAGAGGGAATTAGAGTGGATCCAGAGAAAACGAAAAAAATAAAGTTGGCACCAAGGCCCGCTTCAAAGACGGAGGTCCGAAGCTTCTTAGGACTGGCCTCATATTACAGAAGATTTATCAAAGATTTCGCCAAGACTGCAGCACCGTTACATGCCAGCACTACGAAGAACGGAAAATTTCACTGGAACAAGGAAATGGAAACTGCATTTAGGAGCTTAAAGATAAGCTATGTGTCCCCCAGTTCTCATGTACCCAGATTTCAAGAGACCATTCGTTGTGGAGACAGATGCCTCAGAACGGTCTTTGGGTGCCGTTTTGTCCCAAAAAGATGAAAACGGAAGACTACACCCTGTTCAATTCGCAAGCCGAACTCTGAATGATGCGGAAAAGAGATACTCAGTCTGCGAGAAAGAAGCGCTAGCTGTCGTCTTCGCGCTGAAAAAGTTTCGCGTATACCTTTTATCACTCGAGAAATTTGTCTTGATAACTGATCACCAGGCACTTAAACAGCATTCCAAAAGAAGGATGTACATCACCGCTTGGCCCGATGGCTCGACATTTTCGCAGAATATCGGTTTGAAATTGTGTATAGACCCGGACGCAATAATCAGCCTGCCGATTACCTATCCCGCTTGAGGGACGCACTGATTCCAAATGAAAAAGCTTCGGAGGACATCGTCGGAGTCGCCGAGTTGCAGTTGCCGAACGATAACGAGTACGAAGCTAATATTCACGGACTGATCAAATTCCTCGATGGACTAGAAATGAGAAAGGTTGATCTTGAACACAGAAATTGGGTACGCAGGAATCAAAAGGCTTTTACATTGTGGAATGGGAAACTCTTCCGGCACACTAAAGCCGGTCCCCGACTAGTGGCCCCTTTGAAAGAAAGAATGAAGATCTTGAGGACTTTCCATGATGAGCTAGGGCATTGGGATCTCGAAACAACCAAAAAATTCGTAACTGAGAGATTCTGGTGGCCCGGTATCCATAAGGACGTCTATAATTTCGTGAAAAGCTGCGACAACTGTCAAAAATTCACTCCGATACGAAAGTATAAGACAACTCTAAGCTTTCCAGTTTCCGGTCTTTTTGAAACATTCTCAATTGACTTTGCCGGCCCATTCAAGGAAACATCTTCCGGAAACAAATATCTCCTTATAGCGGAAAACATCTAATTGGATGGCCAATAGCAGTTGCAGGTGAGGAGACAATGCTGAAGTGGTCCTGAGATTCATCGAAAAAGAAATAATTGAACCGTTTGGTCTTCCAAAAAGGATAATCTCGGATAACGCCCTTTGTTTTACTGCAACTTCACTGCTTCGAGTTTTGAAGGAGAAAGGGATTCAGCTGAAGACAGTTCTCGACTACGCTCTTATGTCAAACGGGAAAGCCAAAAGATGATTGGAACTATCAAACGCGCACCTACTTTTTGGAATATTTTATAGGTAATCAACTGCATCCCTATTCGTTTGAAAGGCCCATGTTTTAACAATAAGGCAACTTACAATAGAAACAGAAGAAGAATGATGACGAGTCGGGACGTTCGTCTTGAGCGAGGGGGCGTGATATAATGAAAATTGTAGATATTCCTTGGCATGCTGCGCTGGCTGAGCTGTCACTGTACTTACAATTATATTTTTAATTATTTTTAGAGGGATGCTTTGCACTGTACTGTGGCGGTGCAGATTTGGCACATAGGTACTGTATAGGTGCTACAGAATGTGAGGGTTGAAAACTCTATATAAGGGGCTGTTTGCATGAAATGGTAGGACTACTTGGGAGCCAGCATACCCGAGCGGGGCGCTCAACAAGTTAAGTCAAACACAAAGCATAAAGGAAGTTGGCAGACAACTTCAAGCCAAGTCCCGAGTAGTAGGAAGTTGAGAGTCAACTTCAGACCCAAGAAAACTTTTTCTTACGCTAGTCGCAGAGCGTCGGTGGTAGACCCTGCCCCTTTTATACTTGCTTGTAGCTTTCTCAACTCTCTTCTATATACACTCCTTTTGTTCGTTCAACAATACCACGGTAGCACTTTTGTCGCTCGCAACACCTCCTTCTCAGGGTAATTGGTTCTGAAGATCTCTTCCCGCCGATTTACCCCTATCAGAGCTCTCGCGGTAATGTTGGAATGGTTTTTTGTCCTTTGTTTTGCGCTTCGTTTGGCTTTTTTCTTTGATAAAATCGAGGGGAAATTTTTGGGAGATAATTTCCGTTGATGCTACGCTGTTGGTATCCTCCGTGTCCACAGCCCCAGAGTTGTCCTCTTCTACCACTGTGGCCTCGTGTACAGCTACTTTGACTTCCTGAAATTACACTATCTGAACCATCATGACGAGACCAATAGTTACTCTTGTTATGGTAAGGCTTTCGCGCCGACCTAACACTTATCAAACTTTCGAATTCTTATTTGCTTTCTCTGATACGGCACAATTACGTTTCCGAAACAATTTGCGACGGCGATGATTTCGAATTTTCGGAGTTCTATTGCCATTTGTGCCTTCTGTGCGTCAAGGTGAGAGAATTCAGTGCTCGCGGAGACAAGAACTTCGTCAAATATAATCATGAATGTTATCATAGCGATGAGGGAGAATATTCCGGCAACATACAAATTAACTCGGACTTAGTTTCTTCATCTTCTAGTGGCGCGTCGAATGATTAAATCTTTCCGAGAATCTCGTTAAACGTTTTCAAATGGAATTCCCACTTCTGCCAATCATGAAACGAAATTCTTCTATTTCTTTCTGCAAATTGATCAAAAAATTGATCTTTTGAGGCGTTGCAGGTCTTAAGAGGCTCTTCCCACAAATTTGTTGCGGTTATCTCATCGCGACCTATGAGCGAGATCATTCGGGAGAGTGGGCCGCCATCGAGAGTGAAAATGATGAATCATTTTCTTTCTCTAACCACGTATTAATTTACGGTTCAGACCCGTCGATTTGTCGTCGAGACCTTGGAGATCAACATCTCCACGGCGATTGTAGCCTTGAGGCGACAGTGTCAATGAATAAAATCTTACGCAAAGGTTTAATTTCGGCAGCTCCGTCACCATATAAACTCTGGAAGACATGGTGGTACATTTTTGTGGTTGTTTCTTGCTTTGGGGAGGCTTTAAAATCATAGTCAGCTAAAGATAAATAGCTCGCGCGATGCTACTATGCAAAATCTTGTTGTGGTGGTGCTTGATTTTGGTGGTCCGCCCGATCGCCCTCGCCCTGCATTTTTATTCTAGGTACCCATGATTATACCAAAGTTGCCTCTGCTAGTTACTAGCTACCCTACGCAGCGCTCGGAGACTAACCCTAGATCTGGCCTGAATGCCAATCCTCGAACATTGCTGACGGCGTCTTAATATTTGGGTCTTCGCAGAAACAATGTAGGTTCATTTACCTTCCCATATAACTTTTATGTACAGTAAGGGAAGTTCTGCTCCACTCTACTACCGTTTCTCATATAATACTGTATATTAATCCAATATAACACTCAGATATGAAATTTGATTGGATTACAGACGAACGAACCATCCGTCACAGTAAACTAATCATGACTGGATTTGACTCGTTCATGTTGATTCTCCCAAGTGTCTTCTCGGTTTAAGATGCTTCATTGAGTTGAAGTTTTATTTTTAAGCGGTGATGGACAACTTCGATCCTAGGAATTACTTGCCGGGCCGAGATCATTCATCTTTGAATCGACTTTTTACGTCTATTTTAAGGGTTTCAAGATCTTCTCAATAGCTGCTTGCAATCAGGGGTCTTCCACGTAAAAAAATTATGGAGAACGAAGTGCTATTCCTAGAGACGCAAAGACAAAGTTCATTTGGGTTGCTCGTATAATACAGTTACATTGTTAGAAACTTATGAATATTTTCATACCATTGTTATGGAGTCTGTTTGGGCCAGTATGAGGCCTTCTGAAGCCTTCATACGAGGTTAGCCTTCTTGAATCGGAATATATGTATGGAAATTCCTCGAATATTTTCTCATCCAAGTCCCTATTAATAAAGTCGGTCACAATATCCATTTGGTAGAATTCAAGGTCGAAGAATTTCTCGGATAGAGAAACAAACTTAGGGCAAAAAGGGACACGAATAGAGCATAAGTTTCATTATACACTAGTACTGGAACGTGTTGAAACCCTTTGGTCAAAAAAAGGACTTTGGCATCGACGTCTGGTCTCAAAATGAAGAAGTTTCCCTAAGGAATGACATGCATCATTGGCTTCCGCGGAACAAGCTCGAATGTTCCATTTTCTCCTATGTCGTCATTTTTTCTGACTTGTTCTGAAAAATGTTTTCCGCTACAACAAGAAAGCTTCTTTGCAATCCAAGATTATCGACAAGGACCAAAATCAGGAGATTCATGATTTTGTAGAGCTTAATTGTCATCTCCATACGCAGTAATTGAGTCTGCATTTTAATAAGTCCCTAAAGGTAAAATTTTCGAATGATCTCTTGAATTCAAAACACCATCAGTGGAGGAGTCACTACCCTGGGGAGATTCTATGAAAAGTTTTGAATTGTCCTGATATGAAGAATAATTTGAAGACTCATCGGAAATAAAGTCACATGACACAATAATTTTCTCAACCGGGTGTCCCAGAGCTTTTATTCTTTGTTCAGAGAATAATAAATAATAGTCTGGGTTTCTCGAGACCGTGTGTATAATTTCTTGAGATCCTTCTTCGCCACAGAGCACCAGCATTTTTTTCCAAACACTCGCAAGAGGTAGACGTTTGGAAAGGTTCCATTCCAGAGTTGATAAGGGTAGTTTTTTCAGTAAGTAAACTGAAGTAACTCGATTAATTACACACAAGATGGTATAAAGCGCTTCAACCCATAAGTCCTAGGAAGTGACTTGTGACGCAATATCGATTGGACGAGATTGAGGCGAATATGGTTCATTCGCTCAGCGGTTACATTTTTCTAGGATTATGGGTAACAGTGAGTTGATGTTTAATACATTGCTCCCCTATAAAGCTTTTGAATGCTATATAAATGCATTCTCGGCTATTGTCTGACTGCATGACTTTAAAAGAATCTAATCTTCCTCTGCATTAGAGTCCGTGTCGAGAAATTTGTGGACGTGAAGAGCTTCAAGAGACTCACTAATGGTTTTACGCAAATAACTTGTAATTTAGGACTATATTTTACAAGAAGAGCGGCAGACTCTAATTTTAAAAAATTGTCCTGGTCTCGTTCTGCGAGGCGATATTCTTCCTGGAGGCATCTGCTTTGAATGAAATCGAAGCAGAATTTGTTGCCATCAATGTAGGCAGTGTCGAGTGCAGAGATCACACTATCGACGCGATCGGTCAAACTGTTACGTATGGCTATGAAAATTTCACTGTCCTCGATGAGTACGGAAATTGACTTGAAAATTGATTTAGGCTGGTGGATTCTGACAGCATGAGATGAAATGAAATTATTTTCTCGGTGGGATTCATCTTAGCGATATAGAATCGACGTCTTGAAGTGATTTTTCCTGAATGGGTACTTTTTTCAAAGAAATCACAGCTGAGCAGCCACATAAAGTTTGCGTAATTACTATGTTGGAGCAGTTCGAGATGGGTGTCAGAGACAGTCAGCCATATTATTGATCTGGCCTTGCAGCCTTCAATTTTCCAAGAAGCGTACGTTGGTGACGACGTTTCTGGAGGGTCCTCAGTGAGATGTTCGTCAACTTCTCTCAGAGAAAGTAGTGGCTGCATTCACAACTTCCAGATGCGGAAGTTTTCATCGCGGAGTTTTTCAAAAATTTCAATACAAAATCCAGAGGAATCCATTGGGAAATTCAGCCGAGTGAAAGAGAACCTGGCAAACGAAAGAAGATGAACGGAAACTCGAGATAAGTTTCAGTTACTTCTATGGTTGACTTGCTTTTCGCGATCGTTCCTTGTCTGGAACAGCCGATTGCAGAAACACGAGGAGCAATTGTTGCCCTCCTTTCTACGCTTTTTCGGTACTTCTAACCACCTCTGTGTTGCGCAAGCTGCTTTGAGCCAGGTAATTTGAGCTCACAGAGATCACAAGTCATTATGGAGGGCTCTTAATTAGAGCTAGGTATAGATGTAGGAACTGGAGGTTGAAAGATAGAGATGTTAGCAATATGAGCCGGAAAGAGCGATTCGATGGATAGAAGAGTTGGAACCCTTGGATATATAGGGAAAAGATGCGGGAAAAATTGAAGCATGGGATAAAGGAGAATGCGTAAGGGAAACCGGAACAGGAGTAGTTGAGATCAAGAAAAAGACTTCAGCAGGTGCTGTCGGTTTGTTGACCTAAAACTTTTGTTCCCTTGGCTTGTTGATGCGGCTGTAAGGCACAGAAAAGGGCTTCGAGCGAAGTGTTACGGGCTTTTTCTACAACTTTCCTGCGACAGCCTTCTTTTTCCAAGGGCTATGATGCATTGCAGGAAGCCTTTCTTCTTCGGAGGCGAATGGGGATGAATATGGTGTCTATATTCGGAGCGTTGGAAGTAAGGTAACACACATCTCATTCCGATTCAATGGTTGAGTCGCGGTTGAGGAGACAGTTGGGGGGTATTCGTATGGCTCTAAGCGGAGCTGGCGGATGGTGGAATCTTCTGGTATGATATCTATGCAACAAATAACGACAGAACGAAATATGAATACTGGAGGCAAGTAGTTGCGATGTTAGTCGGGTCTGAGGTAGAAAAGTGGGTAGATACAGAAAAACGAAGTGCGGATGGTTTAGAATTACTGTTGAAACGAGCCACGGGTCAGGAAGAAAACCTAGGTATGTAGCTCCGTAACGAGACAGGTAGTAAAGAGAAGAAGTCGGGCCGCAAGGTAAACTTCGTTCTGTGTGTAGAAGTGTACAGTAGGACTAAGATGGAGCACAAACCCAACCGAGGTAGCAGTGCAAAGGAGACAAGTGTGAGACATGAAATGAGACATGAATGAGCTGATAAAGCAAAAAAGACATAGATGTCACGCCCAAACCAAAAGCAGCCTTTTGCACTCTCGCGAGTCGTGTTCCTTTCCCCCCTACACATATTGTAGGGTAGCTTTGAAGTTGGTAGCGACGAAGATCGTTAGTTGCTGAGCAGCTTCAGCAGCCTGGGCCCATACATTGATAGAAGAACAAGTAGAGGGGGCTAGAAGGAGAGAGAAGGAGGGAGCAAGCGAAAGAGATTGTGTGTGAGAGAGGAGTGAGTGACTAAGAGAGGGATAAATTAAGGAAGAGAAACTGGTGAAGAAGTTTACTCAGACATAAGATACAGGGGAGACTGGGCTTATTTAGACCTCTACGCGAGTCAATCTGTGCTTCTGGGCGATCAGGGGAAGTTTCCAGAAGCCATGTAGATGACGGTGAGAGGCTAAACCTAAACCTTTTTGAGCTGATCTTAAAGAGATCAGCTCAAAACTACAGCACTGTAAATAGCATAATCGTAACAGTCGAAATGTAGGTTGAGAAGTAAACTACAATAATGCATGTAAGCGACATACACGCGTACACAATCAAAGCAAGAATTGAAGGATGAGGGTGCGTAGCGCGCAAGGAGAGTTAGTGCACATTTTTATGCCAATCCCATGAGTGCACTATATTCGCGACCATTCTGTACCAGTACTGGGCATGAAAGAACTTTAATGCATTCAGTATCTACTGGGGACTGCGCACGTCCTAACTGTACAATTAAGATCTAACCGGATGTACCTCGTCGTCCATAAGAATCGGGGCTAGGGACAGGATAGCTTGAGCAATGTATGACCAGAGGGTGCAACTCAGTCGCTGGTAGATACGGCGGCGGATAACACCAGGTGTCGAGTGACACTTGGACGCAATCCGAGGAGCTAACTCCTCGATAAACAGAATTTTACCGGGGGAAGGGGCACCCAGGGAATCAGACGCCAGAGGTTGAACGTGAAGTTCGGCGTGTAGGGCGCCGAAAATGGGCCAGTTGAGGGAGCGGGGAGGCGTCGGGCGATGTTGCGTTCCAGAGTTGTAACCTTGTCGAGGGCCACCAGTTCAGCAGCGCCACCGGCAACCCGAGTCACCTTGGCGCGAACTGCGGCCTTGAACGGTGAGACGACAGTGATGTCACACGCAATGGGGCGCAACGTTGTACCTTCTGGGGTTGCGGGGGGTTTTACCAGGATATCGACAGGCCGGAGCTCAGTGCCCGGGACGAGGGACGTCACCTCGTGCAGAGTATCCAGACCCGCGGCGCGGGTTTGCGACACACGTTACCCGCGCCGCGGGTAACGTGTGTCGCAAACGAATTACAGAGCGATTTATGGCAGTGACGACTGCCGAAACCAAGACAGCAGAGGTCGGCGGCGTGATCCCCGAGGGTTCCAAGGGGTTTGATAGGGTAAATCGGCGGGGGAAGAGATCCTCAGAACCAATTACCCTGAGAAGGAGGTGTTGCGAGCGACAAAAGTGCTACCGTGGTATTGTTGAACGAACAAAAGGGAGTGTATATAGAAGAGAGTTGAGGAAGCTACAAGCAAGTATAAAAGGGGCAGGGTCTACACCGACGCTCTGCGACTAGCGTAAGAAAAGTTTTCTTGGGTCTGAAGTTGACTCTCAACTTCCTACTACTCGGGACTTGGCTTGAAGTTGTCTGCCAACTTGCTTGACCTCTCCATGAGGAAGCAGTTTACTCAGCTTATATAGACTTTTGGCTACCCTAAAGTCGAACAAAACTACAGAAGTACCAAGAAATGCAAAAACTTTGTGTGGACATATACTCTAAGCAAAAGATACTTAAGAAAATAACAATAATGGTCCTCTTATTTCCCATTCTCTAAATCAGATCCAAACAACTCCTCAAAATATCCATGCTGTCCAAGCAGTCCCCACAAATATCTGCGAATGGCTCACAGCTCTCTATTTCCCCTGGGAGATATCTAGACTACTAAAGATATCTCCATCCGGTTCCATCGTGGGCACAACTTGATCCATACTCTCCATTCCAGGCCCCACCAGTCCAACACTTTCCATGCCCCCTGTTCCATCCTCTCCTCCTCCTCCTCCTCCTCCTCCCCTCCTCCTTCTCCTGAGCCTCGTACACTAGCTCAGGGGCTAACCATTCCTCGAAGGACTCCCCGCTCTCCTCCTCGACCTTCTCAGCCTCTCCCTCACTTACCTCCCTCGCTTCTTCTTCTATGAAGAGGCGGCGAACGAACTCGATGATTTGCTTCTTTGTTTGCCGCCGGATGTAGTCGTCGGCATCGGTTGGCCCGTAGGCGGCGAGACGAAGGCCATTGATGGGACGGGAAGGGCGGTTTTTGGAAATAGGACAGAGGGGCGAAGGTTGTTCATTTTGATAGACGTTGGGAACGGGAGGCAATGTAGGGGTTTTGGGGTGTGGGGGGAGAGGGGTGATGAGTAAAATGATCGGGGGCATTTGGAACTTAGAATAAAGGGGTTTAAATAGGCTCCCGGGCAGGTTCTATAGATTAGGAATAGGTAAAATAAATCTGCAAGGGATTTTGCAGTAGTGCATTTGCGCCCTTCTTCTCAAAAAAGGCGAATTTGGAGGAGGAGGTAAGCTAAAAGGGAAAAGGGACTTGATTCGGGGTCGATTCAGAGGGTTAAATACAGTATAAAAATATCTAGATAAAATGGAAGTAAATTTGGAAATGACGGTGGGAGAAGTTAGGGGCGGGATCGTTGTAGGTTGCTGGATTACACGAAGGAGGACCATTTCCTGTATTACATGAAGGAGGACCATTTCCTGTATTACGTGAAGGGAGGACCATTTCTGTATTAAATGAGGGAGGACCATTTTTATTACAGGGTGGTCACAGTGGTGGCAGTTGAGGGGCATGGAGTCATCATATACTGGCAGCCCGAGGTGATGGCGGAGCATGGTCTGCCTGTGCGTGGTGGGCACCTTCGTAGCTGCCGTGGGGAGAGTGAAGATAAACGCTGCAGCAGGGCTGCGGCGGAACGCTAAGCCACGGATGCGATGTCGAATGTTGGCGTCGCTATGGGCGTTCGGATTGGGGGCATTCGCCCAGGAGTCGTCGTGCCAATGTACTCTTGTCCGCGTCTCTTGCTGCACCCGTTTGAGAAGGGTTAGAGTGTTGGTGGGAAAAGGTTTGGTGGTTTACTCTTGAAAGATATATCCGATCTATCCCATTTTTCCAGACAACCACAATTGACTAAAAAAGGGTATACCGACACAGTAATGGGGAAGGAACTGCGCTCCCTAAAATGCTACCTTCAGGCCAGCCATCAAGCGGGCCGCATTGATAGTGTTGGTCGGTGAAGCAGCTAGAGTTGGAGGGTCAAGGGTCGAGAGGTCGACTATCCCGGGTATGGAGAGGGCGAAACGGCGGAGGGAAGGTCCACCATGACGGAGGAGGAAGGACCGGTCGCCGCGGAAGCGGCCAGAAGCTAGTGCACAAGCACGTGGCGTGGCATATGCGGAAGTCCGCTGCCGTGCGGCGTAGCATCAATGATAGTACTGGGCATTACTGTAATACATATGTCCATTATTCCTTTTAGCATAGCTCCTACGGCTTAAAATCTCGCGATATTGCTCTTGACGTCAATGTTGCACATCCTCATGCTCGGTCACGCCTCTCCCAGTCCGAAGCATCGGGCGGAGCTGCCACGAATCTCGCGGAACTCGCCAAACTTTCCGAATACGATTATGTCTGCCAGGGTCACAACCTCCTTTTTCTTCCCGTGGGTATCGATGTCTACGGTGCTTTAGGACCCAAATATACAGCGTTCTTTCGCCGCCTTGCTAGTTTTGCTGCCTCTCATCGAGGGTCTTCCCCACAACAGGAATTTCGCCACTTCATTACCCTTTTCGATTTCTGCCTGCAAGGCATTCAAGCCCGTGAGGGGGGAATTTTAGGGTTATTTTAATGCATGGAAGATGTCGTCGGTTGTATCCACGAGGCTAATACGTTATGCTCGTGAGGTGCTTGCCCGCCGCGTATCCGTCTAGGTGCCCACCCCAACCCGGAACTTTGAAGGGGGATTTTTGGGTAAATATTAATGCATGGAAGATGCTGTCGGTTATATACACGAGGTTAATACCTTACCCAGAATAAAATGATTGCGTTGTTGTTTGGCATTACAGATACTGTAGGGAACGTGGTGTACTGTAGGAAGCGAAGGTTTACTGGAAAGATGGATGATCGGTAGGTATGCTGTTGGGAGACGGCGTCGGTACTACTTAAGCATTGTGGTGCTACTGTACGTACTGTAATGTCCTACATTCCCTGTTCTCTTTTGTTGTCAAGAATAGACAAACCTGCGTAACCCGGGCGAAGGGGTTACCATTTTAACCTGACGACCCTTGTACCCGGCGATCCCCCATAAACCCTGTTACGATTCCCGGTTTTACCTGACGACCATTAAAAATTTCAGACGGAACTTCCCGGTTTTCCCGACAACCATTCGGAAAAATTGCAAACGACCCTTCCCGGTTTTTCCCGACGACCTTTTCCAATTTGACCTACTGCACAAATTTTCAATACAACAGAAACGGAATGGGCAGCACGAGACAGATTTCTTCGCTTGCACCGCCACCTTGGTGAGTGGGTATGCCAGTGTCGGCCTTGGTCACGTCGACGCTCTTCAGAGCGGCTGAAATGGACTCTGTCCACTCGGGTTGAGCGTAGTGGGGGGAGAGCTGTCCGATATTAGGTGCGTTGAACTGTCGCCAACCCTTCGGGGGAGTGCCGCATGTTGGAAAATGCTTGAACCTCCGAGCCCCAATGAGGTGGGTTCTCAACCAGGGGATTAAGACCTCGTAAAGCTGACAGAGGTGTTCCCTGCGAACCGGGAAGGTGAGTGACATTTTTCCCCGCTGAACCGATACTGACCTCTTGTTTCTGTATTGAATCCTCCTGCGTCTGAACTTCGAGGCGAGCATCATCCGGTATTGGTACTTTCGTGGTTGGCATCCAGGTCAAGTGGCGATAGGGGGAGTCTTGGAGCATGAATACGCGCTTGCTTGGAGTGGAGCAGATGTTGGTCGCTATGAAAGTCTTGAGTGCGGGGTTGGGTTGGCTTTCGTCATCGCATCAGCGGGGTTCAGTGTTCCAGGGGTGAGGCAGATTAGACAGAGACGACTTTTCCTCTAGCGATGTATTCTCTGCATCGATATCCTATTTCGGGGAGGCAAGGAACAGTATCGTTCATGAGGTTTGTTCAAAGGGTCTCACAGTCTACGTAGGCCACGACTGGGACTAATCTTTGAAGATGTCGAAGAAAATCATGGATATGTTCTCCATGCAGCGAAACGCGATGTCGAGTGCCATTAACTCTGATTACTTAGTGCAGTGCGGGCGGCGAGGAGCCCTGGAGCTGTGCCAGTGGACTATTCATATGATTGCCCTTGTCCGCGATTCCAATGACAAATCCGATTTGTGAATGCTTCGTGACAAGGTTCTGGAAGGAAGCATCAGTGTCTAGCCTCAGGTGCAAGGTGTCGGTGTCGAGCGGAACGTAACGGATTTTGTAGAGTCCCTGTCTTTGTACAGCGGAGAGTTCTTGGCGAGTGTTGCGAAGTACGGAAAGGTGGGCGACTTTTTGGTCCTGGTTACGTTGGAGTGCCACGCTAGCTTGGAATGATGAAGTCGGGCTTGGGCCTACGGCGATCTTGGTGGGTGGGTCGATTTCCATTTGTTGACGCGGAGTTGGTTGCTGTGGGCGTCATCTCGAAGACAGAAGTCGAAGGCATGTTGTCGCTGCGTCTGGAGGCCCAGAAGAAATGGAATAGGTGTTGGCGGAAGGACGAATACAACGAGCCGAAAAGTGTGAATATGTCCGGATATGTCTGTGAGACTGCACACAAGGCATACCGCGCGAGTGGCTGAGATTGGGGCACCACCGAAACGAAATTGTCTTGTGGAGGCAGGCATGTTCAAGACTCGGACAGGTTTCCAACCCACTGCCGTGAGCCATTCGTCGGAGCATAGGTTACGGGGGGTCCGGGATCCAAGAGCATGTGGTTGAATACGTTTTCGACGTGGTATACGTTCATCTCGTGTATGCCGGTCTGCAGGGACTGAAGCGAGAATGGAGATGAAGCGGTTGTGGCGACGGTGAATGTCGAATTAAATGGATTGCTTTGTGGCGGATGAGAGGATGAGTTGCCCAGGGCGTCAAGAAATGCGCATAGCCATTCAGCGAATTCGTTGTGATGCATGTCTTCATCGTTTAGCGGTGTTGCTAGCTCTGAATCCAGGTAAGCCGCGACTTATTCCATGCTATCATCTGAATCCTTGCCAGCGCTGTCAAGAACGGGGTGAGCCGCGGTCCCGATGTTCTTGTACTGTTGAAGTTTGTTGATGTATTTCTTTTCCGGGTATCTTGCATCCGTAGCAATTCGTTTGCCCTTTTCGCATAGCGTAAGGAACGGGGCAATTGTTACGAAACTGGCTCCTGTTATGGGAATAACGGGGACGATATCGGTTGGTGCGGCAATGAAAAGGAGGTGGTGTTGTCTTAGCAAAGAAGGCAGCAAAGAGGTCAGCGGTTGAATGAAGGTTATCGGATGTTGGACGGAAGAGGTATGCAGAGATTCCGTAACGATGAACAGGTTGTGATTTCATCTGGTCGTCGATATTCGAAGCGGCTGTTTTGATGAGCTCGTCGAACGATGCGGGTGTTTGATGAGGTGAATGTTCCTCGAAGAGTGTCTTACACCAGTCTTCTCCTTTGAAGATATCTCGGGTTCTGTTCAGCACCAGTTGGGGAGCGGACATGAATGAAGGGAGATCGCGGTGATGAGAAATCACATAGTAAATGCACATGGAGGCGGCTTCGTGGTGAGTGCTATACTTCGGACGGAAGTTGATGTACGCAATAGAATTCCATCGGGCGATCTTCCTGGCCTGGATATTGGGTTCAAACAGGGGAAGATTGCAAAGATGCTGAATAAATTCATCCAGAGTGATGTTGTTGGTACGAATCTTTGAGGCGGCCAGGCGTGCTTTTCCGGTAAGAATGGAAAAGAGCACAGTCACGCGGAACTGTGATATGGGTAAATCGGCGGGGGAGGAGATCCTCAGAACCAATTACCCTGAGAAGGAGGTGTTGCGAGCGACAAAAGTGCTGCCGTGGTATTGTTGAACGAACAAAAGGGAGTGTATATAGAAGAGAGTTGAGGAAGCTACAAGCAAGTATAAAAGGGGCAGGGTCTACCACCGACGCTCTGCGACTAGCGTAAGAAAAAGTTTTCTTGGGTCTGAAGTTGACTCTCAACTTCCTACTACTCGGGACTTGGCTTGAAGTTGTCTGCCAACTTGCTTCACCTCCACTAAAGGAAGCAGTTTACTCGGCTTATATAGACTTTTGGCTACCCAAAAGTCTCAAACAAACATACTAATAACCATAAAATGTATTCACGGTAATCGTGTGAACCAGAGAGACTATTAGAGATATTTCCTCAAGGTAAATATCTAGGTGCCATACCCATGCCAGCCACCCATCGGCCAGGGGTGGGAATTGATGTGGCCATTATATAGACCTTTCAGAGCTACTTGTAGTATCACCCACAACCTGGAACTGTACTGACATCTACTATGACAGCGTGTCCTAAAATGAAAAAATCAACCGATGAATTTGCCACACTCACCCAAATTAAAAATATCTTGCAAATTCAAAAACTGTAAAAATATCTTCCCAATTCCGATACTGTATACAATCATGGTCCTCATCTAGATTTTTTTCGTGCGCGAATTTGCGCACATCACGCCCTCTCGCTCAAGACGAACGTCCCGACTCGTCACTGCTCTTCTTCTGCTTCCGTTAGTGTTCGCTGTCTTATTGATAAAATGTATGGTCTCTCAAACGGGTACGGATGCAACTGATTACCAATATGATGCTCTAAAAAGTAGGTTCGCATTACTGGTACCTCACTTTGTAGCATAGCCTCATATATTGGTTTGATCACATCGAGGTGGGGTTGAATACATTCTTCTTCCGTGACTCTTCCGAATCTTCCAAGAGTGAAAAAATATATGTGATATGCAAACTCTTCTGGAAGATGCCGGAGGAATGGATGTCGATAAGAAAAGAAGACGCGCATCATCAAGAACGAATCTTCGTAAGATAAGTGCGGTCCATGTAGCGCCCTAAAACATAAACAGATGCTTATCATGAAATAAGAAATGACCTGCGCATCGTTCGCATCCTCGGAGATATTGCGCAGCCAAAAAGATAATCTTCTTCTTCCGACTGTATGCTGTGCATGGTTGTGAAGAGAGCTAGAGATGAAGTTGTGGTGGACGGTCCCGATGAATGGCCGCGACCAGCTCCTGACGTACTGGGACCTGCACGAGGTCCTCTCGGGGGACGACCGGAACCTCTTCTGGGCGGGTTGTTGTCTCCTGAAGGTCCTCCTCGGTCATCATCACTGCTTCAGGAGGATCCTCGCCGCCTCCAACGTTCCCAATTTGTGGCGGAGAAACGTAAGGTTCCCATAGAGGATACGGGACCAGCCTGTATTCCATATCCGGGGGTAAGGCGTAACCTCTCAGTCGCACGTCTTGGTTGTTCTTGAGAAATACGTAAATTGGACGGATAAATATTCAGATACGTTTGCGACAAGTCTCCAGCAGCTACCATTCCATATCTTCCTATAGAGTAATGATATATTACCTCCACAAACTCTGGACCTGCTTCCGTGAACCTTCCGTTTTGGAATGAAAATAGAACTCTTATTAATAGTCGGAAATCTCTTCAGGTAGCAATGGTCCGTTCAACGTACGAAACATAGGCATATATTAATGTAGAAATGGATGATTACGTGGAGTTCGTAGTAGTCCCGCGTAACGAGATGATCCATTCCCAGGCCCTTTTTCCTCCCATAGGAATCATTCTATAGTTAAAGATGAGTATGCCCCTGGTTGCGCATAGTCCTGTGTGAGAAGGAATTCTTCAGGCCTCTGATGGTAAGGGACCAGACGACGTGCATGGATGGCCCTCCTTGATCTCTTCCCTGAGCTTGAACAGAGCTGATAGTGCGGGTGTCTTTCCTCCGTGACGATGCAAGGGTTCGAGTACTTGGTTTGGAAGGCCGGCCACTTCACAGCCTGCTGCATTGCTTTTCCATGTACTACAAGTACTTTAGAGCCAACTGAAAAGGTTCTGACTGCAGGTTCTGCATCCTTATTTCTTGTCTGTGTTAGCGCGCGGTGTGATCTCCAGCCTTCGGTGGCCAGTAGTTCAACTTCCCTACTCTCTTCATCGATAATATTTGTTTCCATGTCTCTCTGTAACATTCTAGGAGCCCTTCCGTACATTAGCTCGAATGGTGAGCGTCCATTTCTTCCTCTTCTTCGACGAGCCGTATAACACTTTTGGTAAGGCATCTTCCCACTGGATTTCATTCTCCAACATAGTTTTCGATATTGCTCGTTTGATGGTTCCAACCATCCTCTCCGCTTTCCCGTTGGACATAGGAGCGTATGCGAGAACGGTCTTCAGCTGAATCCTTTCTCTTCCAAAAAACGAAGCAGTGAAGTTGCAGTAAAACAAAGGGCGTTATCCGAGATGATCCTTTTTGGAAGACCAAACGGTTCAATTATTTCTTTTTCGATGAATCTCAGTACCACCTCAGCATTTGCCTCCTCAACTGCAACTGCTATTGGCCATCCAGTAAGATGTTCCACCCATAAGGAGATATTTGTTTCCGGAAGAAGTTTCCTTGAACGGGCCCGCGAAGTCAATTGAGAAGGTTTCAAAGAGACCGGAAACTGGAAAACTTAGAGTTGTCTTATACTTCCGTATTGGAGTGAATTTTTGGCAGTTGTCGCAGCTTTTCACGAAATTATAGACGTCCTTATGGATACCGGGCCACCAGAATCTCTCAGTTACGAATTTTTGGTTGTTTCGAGATCCCAATGCCCTAGCTCATCATGGAAAGTCCTCAAGATCTTCATTCTTTCTTTCAAAGGGCCACTAGTCGGGGACCGGCTTTAGTGTGCCGGAAGAGTTTCCCATTCCACAATGTAAAAGCCTTTTGATTCCTGCGTACCCAATTTCGGTGTTCAAGATCAACCTTTCTCATTTCTAGTCCATCGAGGAATTTGATCAGTCCGTGAATATTAGCTTCGTACTCGTTATCGTTCGGCAACTGCAACTCGGCGACTCCGACGATGTCCTCCGAAGCTTTTTCATTTGGAATCAGTGCGTCCCTCAAGCGGGATAGGTAATCGGCAGGCTGATTATTGCGTCCGGGTCTATACACAATTTCAAACCGATATTCTGCGAAAATGTCGAGCCATCGGGCCAAGCGGTGATGTACATCCTTCTTTTGGAATGCTGTTTTAAGTGCCTGGTGATCAGTTATCAAGACAAATTTCTCGAGTGATAAAAGGTATACGCGAAACTTTTTCAGCGCGAAGACGACAGCTAGCGCTTCTTTCTCGCAGACTGAGTATCTCTTTTCCGCATCATTCAGAGTTCGGCTTGCGAATTGAACAGGGTGTAGTCTTCCGTTTTCATCTTTTTGGGACAAAACGGCACCCAAAGACCGTTCTGAGGCATCTGTCTCCACAACGAATGGTCTCTTGAAATCTGGGTACATGAGAACTGGGGGACACATAGCTTATCTTTAAGCTCCTGAAATGCAGTTTCCATTTCCTTGTTCCAGTAAAATTTTCCGTTCTTCGTAGTGCTGGCATGTAACGGTGCTGCAGTCTTGGCGAAATCTTTGATAAATCTTCTGTAATATGAGGCCAGTCCTAAGAAGCTTCGGACCTCCGTCTTTGAAGCGGGCCTTGGTGCCAACTTTATTTTTTTCGTTTTCTCTGGATCCACTCTAATTCCCTCTTGGTCGACGATATGACCGAGTAATTGGATAGAAGTTTTCGCAAAGAAGCATTTGCTCAACTTAATTTTCAAGCTATACTCCGATATCCTCTCCACAACTGTCTTGACGTGCGAGATGTGCTGATCCAATGTTTCTGAGAATATGACGACATCATCGATATAGACTCTTGCGAATGGAAGTCCTTTCAAAACCTCGTTCATCATTCTTTGGAATGTAGCTGGTGCATTCATGAGACCAAAAGGCATCACTTCGAACCTGAACGTACCGGCTTTGCTGGTAAAGGTTGTTTTTTCCTTACATTTTTCATCCAATGGAATCTGCCAATAGCCAGTGTAAAGGTCAATTGAGGTGAAATATCTCCCGTCCTTCAGGTCCTCGAGGATCTCCTCCATGTTCGGAATCGGAAATCGATCGGGTATCATTCTCTGGTTCAGTTGTCGGTAATCGACGCAAAAACGCAGCTTTCCATCCTTCTTTGGTGCGACCACAACTGGAAACGACCATGGGGATGAAACTGGTCGAATAATATCATTTTTCAGCATACTTGTAACATTTTCTGAGATAAATTGGTCATATTTTGGCGGTTGACGTCTAGGCTTGTGGTAAATCGGTTGAGTGTCGGTAAGTTCGAACGAGTGAGTAACCGGTACACTTGCTTGTAAATCTGAAACGCTCCATGCAATTACTTCGGAAGATGTTAACATGTCGGATATTTTCAGTGAGGCGGGGCGGGAAGGTGCTGCACTTTTCCTTGGATTTCTGCCATTTGGCGCCCTTTTTCTTCTTGATCCTCAACCTCAATATTTTGAAGGACCTCTTCCGTCGTGCTCACATCTTCATATATGGAATTCGACGTATTCTTATTTTCTTTGCAAAGGTAATCTTCTTTCATGCTCCGAATTCTGTCCTTTGATTCGATATCATCGCAAAAAGAAACACATTCGGGTTTCAAACTTATCCTAGAATCCCAGTCGTCATCTGTTTCAAACCCGGAATCATAATCGTCCCATGCCATGTTCATTACCCCCGAGGGTACCCTTTTCCACTTCCGAAAGTGTTAGTTGGTTCCGAATCTTCGCTGTCATAGCTAGAAGTGAAATCTTCACTGTCCGTTTCTTTTAAATCTTCAGGATGCGTGCTTTTGTCGAAATCCAGGGGCATCTTCACGGTTCTGCCGTCAATATTAACTGAAACCATTTGGTTGCCCAAGTCAATGCATGTCCTAGTCTTTCCATTGTGGGGCAGCCAATGATTGCATCGAAAGGGAGATCCGGCATGACAAGAAAGTCTACATCAACTTTAGAGTCCCCAAAGAACACGGAAACCTTGTCAACAGTGCCCATGCATTTTGAGACGGTTCCATCCGCTACAGTTATTTTTCGAGTCGTTGGAGTAATTTCGAGACCTAGATCTGTCACCAAAGTTTCTGAAATGAGGTTTGGAACAGCACCCGAATCGAAGAGAGCTTGGGTTTTCATACCCAATACTTTGACTGGTACCAGCTTAAGACGTCTTGGTGCTGTCGAGGCCGATTGAAGAAACAGTTTCTTACCCTTAGCGGACTTATTAGACCTGATAATTTTTTTGAGTTCTTTTCTCGCATCCTCTGCGTCGCCCCTCAAAAGTTGACCAAACGTTATCCCAGTTGGGGCCGATGCAAGCTCAGCCACCAAATTGTACCTCTTCACATACTCTAGTACGTCCTTAGAGATACTCTTAACTTTCTTACTCTTTTTCGTCTTCTTGGCCGGAGTGACTCCCACTCCTGGAACAACTTGATCAGACCTCTTGGTTCGAGGAGGTACAGGTGCTGGGATATGCTCCAGCATTCCATACTCTAGCCTAGGTTTCTTCGATAAAATGTTCCCTTCCCCATCCCTTTTTGTCACATTGACTTGACTAATCTCTTCAGCGATGGATACGTTACCGGCATCCGTCAACCTTTGATCCCTTCTATTTTGTAAGATTTTCACCTGGTCCTGACTCACTCCTTGCTTCCGATAAATTTGCTCTTCTGTTGTCTTTAGACCAGCAGTTACTTTCATGATGCCCATATCGACCGCACTTTGCACAACGAGTGTTTCTATGTGGATTATCAGGACACCTGTTTGCAAAGTGTCCAGGCTTGTGACAGTAAGAACAGACTTCTGCGGCCTTAGGGGCCCCAGACTGGTTCTTCTTAATGGTAAGAGTAAGGCTTTCCAACTGCGAGGTTATCATGTCAAGTCGATTATCGAATCGGGTTTCCAACCTTTCTTCCAAGTTTTTGACATCGCTCCTGACAGATTCTAATGCCGCTGCACTAGTAGCCGGCCTTTGATAATTCTTTTCAGGATGTACGATAGACATCGATGTGCGGGTTTCCCTCGGTACCTCACTCAGTGACTGAAACGTCTCCGAATTTTTGACAAATTCTACTATGGTACCCTTCAGTTCATCAAAAGTGTGAGGGCCCTTGATGAGGAGGAAATCGGAGAGCCGCTTATCCCCCATAGCCGCCTTACGCAGCATTCCGTACTTGGCTTGGGCGTTGAACCCAGCCTTTTCATAAAGATCACACAAGTACACCAATGAGCTTAACAAATCGTCGAAGTTGAGCCGGGCCTCTATGGCGGTACGAATCATCTCATCTGGTTCTACCTCCTTAGCATACTCTTTCACAAGCCACTCACATACCTCACCGAAGTTACGCCCATTCCCGTTAAGAGACCACCCGTCGATAAACTTGGACTTATATTTGTGCTTTGCGTCACCATGAAGATAGGCGAAGATACTTGCGGCCTTCTCTTCATCGCCCTTCTCTCGCATCACAACGTTGACATATGTGTAAAGAAACTCCTCAACGTCTTCAGTCTTGCCCCTGTGAACGTTATACGAGCAGCGTTGAGATCCATGATTACAGAAAAGAAATCCCCCCGAAGTGTTCCTTACTACTGCTCAACTCGAATACCTCGGGTGCAACCCCCTCCACAAGAGTACCAAATGATAGGGGTAAATCGGCGGGGGAAGAGATCCTCAGAACCAATTACCCTGAGAAGGAGGTGTTGCGAGCGACAAAAGTGCTGCCGTGGTATTGTTGAACGAACAAAAGGGAGTGTATATAGAAGAGAGTTGAGGAAGCTACAAGCAAGTATAAAAGGGGCAGGGTCTACCACCGACGCTCTGCGACTAGCGTAAGAAAAAGTTTTCTTGGGTCTGAAGTTGACTCTCAACTTCCTACTACTCGGGACTTGGCTTGAAGTTGTCTGCCAACTTGCTTCACCTCCACTAAAGGAAGCAGTTTACTCGGCTTATATAGACTTTTGGCTACCAAAAGTCTCAAACAAACATACTAATAACCATAAAATGCATTCACGGTAATCGTGTGAACCAGAGAGACTATTAGAGATATTTCCTCAAGGTAAATATCTAGGTGCCATACCCATGCCAGCCACCCATCGGCCAGGGGTGGAATTGATGTGGCCATTATATAGACCTTTCAGAGCTACTTGTAGTATCACCCACAACCTGGAACTGTACTGACATCTACTATGACAGCGTGTCCTAAAATGAAAAAATCAACCGATGAATTTGCCACACTCACCCAAATTAAAAATATCTTGCAAATTCAAAAACTGTAAAAATATCTTCCCAATTCCGATACTGTATACAATCATGGTCCTCATCTAGATTTTTTTCGTGCGCGAATTTGCGCACATCAAACTGTTCAGGAATTTGTAATGCTTCCATCTGTCTAATATCGGCTGGAGGTGATGAAGGAATTGTTCTGTTTCGTCTCCGGTAAGGCGGTCAGAAGTGCCGAAGATTGACGATATTGTTTGGATGCCCTTCGTTAGGTCAAGGCGACTAGTCTTGGCAGTTTGCTTGCTGGGATGTTCTTCGAATTGTAGTCCTCGGTGTCATCTTTTATGGCTGCGGGTGACTCTAAATCTTCCCTATCTTCACCCACAAGAGTTGAATTGATTGGTTCGTCGATAGGGTGATTCAGGCGGTTTTGCGGCAGCCGGTGAAGGATCGAAGGATACGAAACAAAGTCAATTTTCAAAATTTGTCGAGTTCTTGAATGCAGTACGGGTCGACGAACCATTAAAAATGTTCGGCAATGTCTTTTCGGAGCCGAGTTCACGGAAATCTTCCGAAAGCGAGTTTACTATTCAGTCCCGGATCTGAGTCGGATGAGGAGTTTGACTCAGAAGGAAGGTCTTGACGTTCTCGATTGAAAGTCCGTTGAGTGAGCAAAGCCAGGAGTCTTGCTGTCGAGGACTCGATGGACGTTTGAGGAATGACTTGATTTGCAGAACGAGAGCGGTTTGTGTCTCCATCATGGCTGCGGTGTCTGGCGTTGACATATCGGTGATATGCCGTCGTCAATGGAGAAGCGGCGATTTGTTGGGGAAAATTAGCGATCGGTGGCTTGTCGGCGGAGAATTCCCCAGACCCTTCTAGCCGCACTTCCCGGGGCGATGGAAAGTGTGATATTTAGTAGAGAGTTCTCTTGCTAAGCTCCCGATGCTACTGATGTGCGCTAATTCGCACACGAAAAAAATCTAGATGAGGACCATGATTGTATACAGTATCGGAATTGGGAAGATATTTTTACAGTTTTTGAATTTGCAAGATATTTTTAATTTGGGTGAGTGTGGCAAATTCATCGGTTGATTTTTTCATTTTAGGACACGCTGTCATAGTAGATGTCAGTACAGTTCCAGGTTGTGGGTGATACTACAAGTAGCTCTGAAAGGTCTATATAATGGCCACATCAATTCCCACCCCTGGCCGATGGGTGGCTGGCATGGGTATGGCACCTAGATATTTACCTTGAGGAAATATCTCCTAATAGTCTCTCTGGTTCACACGATTACCGTGAATGCATTTTGGTTATTAGTATGTTTGTTTGAGACTTTTGGGTAGCCAAAAGTCTATATAAGCCGAGTAAACTGCTTCCTTTAGTGGAGGTGAAGCAAGTTGGCAGACAACTTCAAGCCAAGTCCCGAGTAGTAGGAAGTTGAGAGTCAACTTCAGACCCAAGAAAACTTTTCTTACGCTAGTCGCAGAGCGTCGGTGGTAGACCCTGCCCTTTTATACTTGCTTGTAGCTTCCTCAACTCTCTTCTATATACACTCCCTTTTGTTCGTTCAACAATACCACGGCAGCACTTTTGTCGCTCGCAACACCTCCTTCTCAGGGTAATTGGTTCTGAGGATCTCTCCCCCGCCGATTTACCCCTATCATTTGGTACTCTGTGGAGGGGGTTGCACCCGAGGTATTCGAGTTGAGCAGTAGTAAGGAACACTTCGGGGGATTTCTTTTCTGTAATCATGGATCTCAACGCTGCTCGTATAACGTTCACAGGGCAAGACTGAAGACGTTGAGGAGTTTCTTTACACATATGTCAACGTTGTGATGCGAGAGAAGGGCGATGAAGAGAAGGCCGCAAGTATCTTCGCCTATCTTCATGGTGACGCAAAGCACAAATATAAGTCCAAGTTTATCGACGGGTGGTCTCTTAACGGGAATGGGCGTAACTTCGGTGAGGTATGTGAGTGGCTTGTGAAAGAGTATGCTAAGGAGGTAGAACCAGATGAGATGATTCGTACCGCCATAGAGGCCCGGCTCAACTTCGACGATTTGTTAAGCTCATTGGTGTACTTGTGTGATCTTTATGAAAAGGCTGGGTTCAACGCCCAAGCCAAGTACGGAATGCTGCGTAAGGCGGCTATGGGGGATAAGCGGCTCTCCGATTTCCTCCTCATCAAGGGCCCTCACACTTTTGATGAACTGAAGGGTACCATAGTAGAATTTGTCAAAAATTCGGAGACGTTTCAGTCACTGAGTGAGGTACCGAGGGAAACCCGCACATCGATGTCTATCGTACATCCTGAAAAGAATTATCAAAGGCCGGCTACTAGTGCAGCGGCATTAGAATCTGTCAGGAGCGATGTCAAAAACTTGGAAGAAAGGTTGGAAACCCGATTCGATAATCGACTTGACATGATAACCTCGCAGTTGGAAAGCCTTACTCTTACCATTAAGAAGAACCAGTCTGGGGCCCCTAAGGCCGCAGAAGTCTGTTCTTACTGTCACAAGCCTGGACACTTTGCAAACAGGTGTCCTGATAATCCACATAGAAACACTCGTTGTGCAAAGTGCGGTCGATATGGGCATCATGAAAGTAACTGCTGGTCTAAAGACAACAGAAGAGCAAATTTATCGGAAGCAAGGAGTGAGTCAGGACCAGAGGTGAAAATCTTACAAAATAGAAGGGATCAAAGGTTGACGGATGCCGGTAACGTATCCATCGCTGAAGAGATTAGTCAAGTCAATGTGACAAAAAGGGATGGGGAAGGGAACATTTTATCGAAGAAACCTAGGCTAGAGTATGGAATGCTGGAGCATATCCCAGCACCTGTACCTCCTCGAACCAAGAGGTCTGATCAAGTTGTTCCAGGAGTGGGAGTCACTCCGGCCAAGAAGACGAAAAAGAGTAAGAAAGTTAAGAGTATCTCTAAGGACGTACTAGAGTATGTGAAGAGGTACAATTTGGTGGCTGAGCTTGCATCGGCCCCAACTGGGATAACGTTTGGTCAACTTTTGAGGGGCGACGCAGAGGATGCGAGAAAAGAACTCAAAAAATTATCAGGTCTAATAAGTCCGCTAAGGGTAAGAAACTGTTTCTTCAATCGGCCTCGACAGCACCAAGACGTCTTAAGCTGGTACCAGTCAAAGTATTGGGTATGAAAACCCAAGCTCTCTTCGATTCGGGTGCTGTTCCAAACCTCATTTCAGAAACTTTGGTGACAGATCTAGGTCTCGAAATTACTCCAACGACTCGAAAAATAACTGTAGCGGATGGAACCGTCTCAAAATGCATGGGCACTGTTGACAAGGTTTCCGTGTTCTTTGGGGACTCTAAAGTTGATGTAGACTTTCTTGTCATGCCGGATCTCCCTTTCGATGCAATCATTGGCTGCCCCACAATGGAAAGACTAGGACATGCATTGACTTGGGCAACCAAATGGTTTCAGTTAATATTGACGGCAGAACCGTGAAGATGCCCCTGGATTTCGACAAAAGCACGCATCCTGAAGATTTAAAAGAAACGGACAGTGAAGATTTCACTTCTAGCTATGACAGCGAAGATTCGGAACCAACTAACACTTTCGGAAGTGGAAAAGGGTACCCTCGGGGGTAATGAACATGGCATGGGACGATTATGATTCCGGGTTTGAAACAGATGACGACTGGAATTCTAGGATAAGTTTGAAACCCGAATGTGTTTCTTTTTGCGATGATATCGAATCAAAGGACAGAATTCGGAGCATGAAAGAAGATTACCTTTGCAAAGAAAATAAGAATACGTCGAATTCCATATATGAAGATGTGAGCACGACGGAAGAGGTCCTTCAAAATATTGAGGTTGAGGATCAAGAAGAAAAAGGGCGCCAAATGGCAGAAATCCAAGGAAAAGTGCAGCACCTTCCCGCCCCGCCTCACTGAAAATATCCGACATGTTAACATCTTCCGAAGTAATTGCATGGAGCGTTTCAGATTTAAGACAAGCAAGTGTACCGGTTACTCACTCGTTCGAACTTACCGACACTCAACCGATTTACCACAAGCCTAGACGTCAACCGCCAAAATATGACCAATTTATCTCAGAAAATGTTACAAGTATGCTGAAAAATGATATTATTCGACCAGTTTCATCCCCATGGTCGTTTCCAGTTGTGGTCGCACCAAAGAAGGATGGAAAGCTGCGTTTTTGCGTCGATTACCGACAACTGAACCAGAGAATGATACCCGATCGATTTCCGATTCCGAACATGGAGGAGATCCTCGAGGACCTGAAGGACGGGAGATATTTCACCTCAATTGACCTTTACACTGGCTATTGGCAGATTCCATTGGATGAAAAATGTAAGGAAAAAACAACCTTTACCAGCAAAGCCGGTACGTTCAGGTTCGAAGTGATGCCTTTTGGTCTCATGAATGCACCAGCTACATTCCAAAGAATGATGAACGAGGTTTTGAAAGGACTTCCATTCGCAAGAGTCTATATCGATGATGTCGTCATATTCTCAGAAACATTGGATCAGCACATCTCGCACGTCAAGACAGTTGTGGAGAGGATATCGGAGTATAGCTTGAAAATTAAGTTGAGCAAATGCTTCTTTGCGAAAACTTCTATCCAATTACTCGGTCATATCGTCGACCAAGAGGGAATTAGAGTGGATCCAGAGAAAACGAAAAAAATAAAGTTGGCACCAAGGCCCGCTTCAAAGACGGAGGTCCGAAGCTTCTTAGGACTGGCCTCATATTACAGAAGATTTATCAAAGATTTCGCCAAGACTGCAGCACCGTTACATGCCAGCACTACGAAGAACGGAAAATTTTACTGGAACAAGGAAATGGAAACTGCATTTAGGAGCTTAAAGATAAGCTATGTGTCCCCCAGTTCTCATGTACCCAGATTTCAAGAGACCATTCGTTGTGGAGACAGATGCCTCAGAACGGTCTTTGGGTGCCGTTTTGTCCCAAAAAGATGAAAACGGAAGACTACACCCTGTTCAATTCGCAAGCCGAACTCTGAATGATGCGGAAAGAGATACTCAGTCTGCGAGAAAGAAGCGCTAGCTGTCGTCTTCGCGCTGAAAAAGTTTCGCGTATACCTTTTATCACTCGAGAAATTTGTCTTGATAACTGATCACCAGGCACTTAAAACAGCATTCCAAAAGAAGGATGTACATCACCGCTTGGCCCGATGGCTCGACATTTTCGCAGAATATCGGTTTGAAATTGTGTATAGACCCGGACGCAATAATCAGCCTGCCGATTACCTATCCCGCTTGAGGGACGCACTGATTCCAAATGAAAAAGCTTCGGAGGACATCGTCGGAGTCGCCGAGTTGCAGTTGCCGAACGATAACGAGTACGAAGCTAATATTCACGGACTGATCAAATTCCTCGATGGACTAGAAATGAGAAAGGTTGATCTTGAACACCGAAATTGGGTACGCAGGAATCAAAAGGCTTTTACATTGTGGAATGGGAAACTTTCCGGCACACTAAAGCCGGTCCCCGACTAGTGGCCCCTTTGAAAGAAAGAATGAAGATCTTGAGGACTTTCCATGATGAGCTAGGGCATTGGGATCTCGAAACAACCAAAAAATTCGTAACTGAGAGATTCTGGTGGCCCGGTATCCATAAGGACGTCTATAACTTCGTGAAAAGCTGCGACAACTGCCAAAAATTCACTCCAATACGGAAGTATAAGACAACTCTAAGTTTTCCAGTTTCCGGTCTCTTTGAAACCTTCTCAATTGACTTCGCGGGCCCGTTCAAGAAACTTCTTCCGGAAACAAATATCTCCTTATAGGGTGGAACATCTTACTGGATGGCCAATAGCAGTTGCAGTCGAGGAGGCAAATGCTGAGGTGGTACTGAGATTCATCGAAAAAGAAATAATTGAACCGTTTGGTCTTCCAAAAAGGATCATCTCGGATAACGCCCTTTGTTTTACTGCAACTTCACTGCTTCGTTTTTTGGAAGAGAAAGGGATTCAGCTGAAGACCGTTCTCGCATACGCTCCTATGTCCAACGGGAAAGCGGAGAGGATGGTTGGAACCATCAAACGAGCAATATCGAAAACTATGTCGGAGAATGAAATCCAGTGGGAAGATGCATTACCAAAAGTGTTATACGGCTACCGTCGAAGAAGAGGAAGAAATGGACGCTCACCATTCGAGCTAATGTACGGAAGGGCTCCTAGAATGTTACAGAGAGACATGGAAACAAATATTATCGATGAAGAGAGTAGGGAAGTTGAACTACTGGCCACCGAAGGCTGGAGATCACACCGCGCGCTAACACAGACAAGAAATAAGGATGCAGAACCTGCAGTCAGAACCTTTTCAGTTGGCTCTAAAGTACTTGTAGTACATGGAAAAGCAATGCAGCAGGCTGTGAAGTGGCCGGCCTTCCAAACCAAGTACTCGAACCCTTGCATCGTCACGGAGGAAAGACACCCGCACTATCAGCTCTGTTCAAGCTCAGGGAAGAGATCAAGGAGGGCCATCCATGCACGTCGTCTGGTCCCTTACCATCAGAGGCCTGAAGAATTCCTTCTCACACAGGACTATGCGCAACCACGGGGCATACTCATCTTTAACTATAGAATGATTCCTATGGGAGGAAAAAGGGCCTGGGAATGGATCATCTCGGTTACGCGGGACTACTACGAACTCCACGTAATCATCCATTTCTACATTAATATATGCCTATGTTTTCGTACGTTGAACGGACCATTGCTACCTGAAGAAGATTTCCGACTATTAATAAGAGTTCTATTTTCATTCCAAAACGGAAGGTTCACGGAAGCAGGTCCAGAGTTTGTGGAGGTAATATATCATTACTCTATAGGAAGATATGGAATGGTAGCTGCTGGAGACTTGTCGCAAACGTATCTGAATATTATCCGTCCAATTTACGTATTTCTCAAGAACAACCAAGACGTGCGACTGAGAGGTTACGCCTTACCCCCGGATATGGAATACAGGCTGGTCCCGTATCCTCTATGGGAACCTTACGTTTCTCCGCCACAAATTGGGAACGTTGAGGCGGCGAGGATCCTCCTGAAGCAGTGATGATGACCAGAGGAGGACCTTCAGGAGACAACAACCCGCCCAGAAGAGGTTCCGGTCGTCCCCCGAGAGGACCTCGTGCAGGTCCCAGTACGTCAGGAGCTGGTCGCGGCCATTCATCGGGACCGTCCACCACAACTTCATCTCTAGCTCTGCTTCACAACCATGCACAGCATACAGTCGGAAGAAGAAGATTATCTTTTTGGCTGCGCAATATATCCGAGGATGCGAACGATGCGCAGGTCATTTCTTATTTCATGATAAGCATCTGTTTATGTTTTAGGGCGCTACATGGACCGCACTTATCTTACGAAGATTCGTTCTTGATGATGCGCGTCTTCTTTCTTATCGACATCCATTCCTCCGGCATCTTCCAGAAGAGTTTGCATATCACATATATTTTTTCACTCTTGGAAGATTCGGAAGAGTCACGGAAGAAGAATGTATTCAACCCCACCTCGATGTTATCAAACCAATATATGAGGCTATGCTACAAAGTGAGGTACCAGTAATGCGAACCTACTTTTAGAGCATCATATTGGTAATCAGTTGCATCCGTACCCGTTTGAGAGACCATACATTTTATCAATAAGACAGCGAACACTAACGGAAGCAGAAGAAGAGCAGTGACGAGTCGGGACGTTCGTCTTGAGCGAGAGGGCGTGATGTACGCTAATTCGCACACGAAAAAATCTAGATGAGGACCATGATTGTATACAGTATCGGAATTGGGAAGATATTTTTACAGTTTTTGAATTTGCAAGATATTTTTAATTTGGGTGAGTGTGGCAAATTCATCGGTTGACTTTTTTCATTTTAGGACACGCTGTCATAGTAGATGTCAGTACAGTTCCAGGTTGTGGGTGATACTACAAGTAGCTCTGAAAGGTCTATATAATGGCCACATCAATTCCCACCCCTGGCCGATGGGTGGCTGGCATGGGTATGGCACATAGATATTTACCTTGAGAAAATATCTCCTAATAGTCTCTCTGGTTCACACGATTACCGTGAATGCATTTTGTGGTTATTAGTATGCTTGTTTGAGACTTTTGGGGTAGCCAAAAGTCTATATAAGCCGAGTAAACTGCTTCCTTTAGTGGAGGTGAAGCAAGTTGGCAGACAACTTCAAGCCAAGTCCCGAGTAGTAGGAAGTTGAGAGTCAACTTCAGACCCAAGAAATCTTTTTCTTACGCTAGTCGCAGAGCGTCGGTGGTAGACCCTGCCCCTTTTATACTTGCTTGTAGCTTTCTCAACTCTCTTCTATATACACTCCCTTTTGTTCGTTCAACAATACCACGGTAGCACTTTTGTCGCTCGCAACACCTCCTTCTCAGGGTAATTGGTTCTGAGGATCTCTTCCCCCGCCGATTTACCCCTATCAGCTACCATGTAGGAAGCGGATGTTTACTGGAAATATGGATGATCGGTCGGTATGCCGTTGGGGAAACGGCGTCGGTAGTACTTAAGCATTGTGGTGCTACTGTACGTACTGTAATGTCCTACACGTGCAGTCACGGTTTAGTAGCACTGTTGGTTGTCCAGACTGTACACATACTGTACTGTACCGTACAGTACAGTATGGTACAGAGCAGTTCTTTACAGTACTATATTGTACTTTCCACAAGTTATTCAGATACTGTACTGTATAGATACTTAATGCAATAAAATTCAACACTGTACTGTACTGTACTGTACATGCACACTGCAAGACAAGTTACCTTGGGAGTATCAGCCAGCTTATCTGTTTTAGTAAATAACTCCCTTTACTGAACTCAAATGGACCAAAATACGGAGGAACGTCGCTAGCTAGAGACGATGTTCAACGAGGCATCCACGTCACTTGAGTTGAGACTCGAACGCCGTGACATAGCGTACGTACAAAGCTGAGTCTTTGCTATAAGTGCGCCTTGGCTATAAAATAACTAGAGTATTGGACATAGTCAAACTTCAACACCATAAACGTACCTGCAAATGCACCCATAGGGTACTCTGACAATTGGACACTTCCTTTTAGAAAATTTGGCCTGGTGACTTGTTGATGGGAATATCTAACCCGCATATTGCAATGTGGCATAAATTATTAGAAAATAGCAAATTCACGGCCAACCAGTCAGCATTGTTGCACTCTCGAGCACTAGCGAAAGGCAGTAGCCCTGCCTTTGAGCGCGATTGCTTGTTCACGATTATCAGTTCGCTCATACAACAACGAACTTCTGTCGCGATCAACCGACGACTACTTAACCGTTCCTGGCACGGATAGATTTTTCCCCTTTTGAGGGCCGCTAGCCCCCTTTACTGCTTGGTAAAGTCTTCTTCTTCTTGTAGTGTATATTGCAATTCCTTCGTTGTTTGGTTAGAATTAAAGAGGAGGTAACATGCCAATGCGATTTCATCAACTCCGTCATGTCAACGTACAATTACGTCCCAAATAAAGCTGGAGAGATGAGAAGTGCACAAAGCTTCCGCAAACATCATATTCACGTACAACACAGCATGTATTGGCTGTGTTACCAATGGGTTGCATGAGCATGCCTAAAAGCTAGCAAAGCGTCAACAGTACATGTGCATCCTCGGCAACACGCTTCATTATGTGATGATGTGAACTGTGAAAACCTGCACGTGTTCACAACATCACCGCTAATAAAAGAATGCTACAGAACTAAGATCAGCTTACTCTATGAAAAGATCCCACATCGGGAACCTTAGAGTTGCGAACAGCTTTAATGTCTCTCAAAGTCTCTCTCTGTACAAGGAGAAACTGGCAGAGTCATTCGTCTTATTATTATCCGACCTTGATTACAACTACAACAGACCTGTATATCTACATGTTTCATCTTCACACAAGTCCTACTCGACAAACCTCCATTCAACCCACTCCAACTACCTCCACACATCAACCGCCTGTACTTCTCATGCTCCATCTGTCTCCAAACCCTCAGGCAGTCCAGACGCGCCCACCCCGCCGCAGCAGCTGCAGCAACGTTTGGCGGGGCCCCAGCCGTCCCGAAGATATTCTGCTCCTCAAAGCCATCTTCCTCATCAAAGTACTTACAATCATCTCCATGGTAAGATGGAACAAACGCGTCCTTCAGTTCATAACCCAGGCACCTCATGTGCTGAAACAGTCCATCAAGCACATATTCCGGCTTCCTGGGGCTTCGTGCGATGATGTAAACCCCCTCTGCTGGCCCGCGGTCTGTATCCACGCATGAATACACCGCGGCCGCTTCGTATCCACTTTCGGCATCTCCGAGGAGACCTGCTACATTGTAAGAGCCAGCGGGTATGAACGAGGAGAATGATACTTCTAGCTGAGGGGGAGTGCACCCACTCGACGGGTCGCTTCGCCACGGAGGCATTCGGGCTTTTCGGCAGATTCGGGCAGTTGGCAGTTGAGAACGCCCACGATACCATCTTCAAGTTGAGTGTAGTTGGCAGTCGGGCAACGATTCGTGGACACAAAGGTTGCCGTTCCAGAGGTGTACAGCTGGTACCACTTGCCGGTGTATTTCGTGAGGTCAAAGTCCTCAACGGTGGAGGGTTGAAGCAGAACGATGGCGTCAGTGGCTGGGTCGGGATGCAGTATGTTGGGGTAGAAAGGGCGCGTGTTATGAAAAGTGCGACAAGGCAGAGCGCAAGCTTCATGATGAGAGAGTTTCTTTGGTTTCAGTTTCGCAATGTATGAGGGATGGCGCACGACGGTCTTTGCGCAAAAGGTAACTAATTCGTGACGGTAATGGAAAGGAACCGTTGACGAGAAATTGGTATGTGTAGTCATGAGTATTAGTTACTTCCAGACTCACGACGAAAAATGGAATCGGACATAGACCGCTGATACGGTGGCCCAACTAAATGAATAGGTCTAAGAATTTCGTGGTTTACATCAATAACCTCTGCTCTGCACACTGCTGTCGGGGAGACGTGGCCGCGACTAGAAGCGGCCCTGCTAATGTGCCACCCCAACGGGACTTGGGCCACATTGCAGTTCTAGAACGGGGCGTCCGAGTGGAGTTTTGAATTGAACCAGGAAGCAGAAAACTGATGTCCATACCTGCAATTCAAGTTGCCTCTGTGAACAACTTTGTAACTGGTATTAGATGTGAACATAGAGAGAAAACTTCATAATAATGGGTACAAGGGCACGAGGGTTAATGCTGAGGTAAAATGTCGCACTATGAGTAAGAAGTGCAGTACTAAATGCAATGGGCGGTCTAGGTCTCCTGCAAACTTCAGACATTACCGAGGCTGCATACGCAGCATCTGTAATTGATTCTTTTCGACTTATCTCCGACCTGCTTACCCTTTCCCAGGACCGCCACTTGGAAGAGATCCCTCGGTCTGCCATCTCGCTCTTATCCTCCCGCCACCCGCAGCTGTCTTCGTCGCTTACAGCTACGGCTCTTTTCGAGCATTGTTCATCGCCGGTCCCGGCGAAAGGCTCCAGTCTGCGATCACAACTGAACTCATGCTATCGAAGTCCGATAGCTTGTTCTCGTCCGCGGCAGCCCACGACCGAGCACCGCTCCTCTCCGTGCGCACATCCTCCGCATCGACTGTTTTCTCTTCGCTTCCTCACCCCCACCGCGGTACGTACATGTCCTCTTCCGCCTGGAAAGTCGCTCTGGCTCTACGTCTCGGCATCGCGCTATTCCCTGGATCTACTCGCTGTCCGGTCTGCTCCCGCCGCTCGGCCGACATCGCACCCGTCTTAGATCCAAGTGGTCAACACGCGTTGACCTGCAAATACGAAGACGGGATGACTCGTCGTCACCACATCCTCCGCAACGTTCTTGCCCGCTACTGCAAGGAAGTTGGGATCGTCGCCCTCGTCGAATATCCGCTCCTCCACCAGGTTCCCGACTCATCTGGGCATTCGGAGTCCCCCGTGCTACGAATGGATATTTACATACCCGCTGCATACGGGCTTCACAGTACCGATATAGCCGTCGACGTTACTGTTGCCCACCCCTCCGCACGCCGCCACATTTCGCCAAGTACGGTTACTGCCGGCGCCGCCGCGACACTCGCAGAGCGCGAGAAACATCGTCATTACGGCACTTACTGCAACCGAAACGATATCCTCCTCTCCCCGTCGGATTGATATTTATGGCGCCTTGGGCGACGACGGTAAGGCTTTTTTCCGCCGCCTTGCTTCCTTCGCTGCTTCCCGTCGCGGTTCCTCCCCTCAACAGGAGCTCCGCGACTTCGTTACCCGTTTTGCATTTAGTCTCCAAATAATGCAGGCGCGACAAGTTTCTACCCGCCGCCCGCATCCGTAGTTAATTTATAAATACCCTCCGCACGCCTCTGTGCGACATTGTATGACAAATAAAGATCTACCACCACTAAATGCAGTTCAGCATGCCTGCTGACAGGCTTTGAGCCAGCCATTTAGGCTCATGACTCACATTACAAATTATTCTGAGCATGTCTAGCATACACCGGGGATAGCCGAACCGCACTTTTCAAAAATGGGGAAAACATCGGGTGTTTTAATGATTAAAAATAAGGTCGGCTGTAATCCCGGATAACATTGGTATGTTAAGGTACGGTCTTGTAATGTCACAACCTGCGCGTAAGTCCAACACCTACTGATCCTCGTCCCTAATCGAATCTGCCTCTAATGGGTCGGCGACGTCGCTATTAAAGTCGTCGCCTTCCACAAAATACTACAGGGGGTTAATTTACTGTGGTAGATATGTGGGTTGATTCCACAAAATTAGAGTCAGACCAATCCATCCAGCTAACTGGCACCCACAGGCGCTCAGTTCCATACGGACCCTGCAGAGGCAAACCGGTGGTCGTCTCCATGCTCGTAATAGCCTCGCCCGCGCGCCTAGTGTACGCCTGCCCATAGGCGACTTCGGGTTGAATGTGATGGGGCGGCTTCCGAAGAAGATAAGGGCTTCCCATCATCGACAGATGATGAGCGTGAGGGGTTCGGTAGACATGAGGTGTTGACCGGTGGTTTGTTTGTTGTAGAGCCTGATGGTACAGGGCTCATTTCCGAAAGGGCCAAGTTGTTCGCCGTTTCCGAGCTCGTAATAGTCTCACCGCGCGCCCAGTGTACGCTTGCCCATAGGCGACTTCGGGGTTGAATGTGATATGGGCGGCTTCCTGAGAAGATAAGGGCTGCTCGTTACTTATTTGTGACGGGCGTGAGGGGTTCGGTAGACACGAAACATTGAGAACGTTAATGGCCAAGTGAAGAGCAGCAAAGTGCCGTCTTGCGCGATGTGCCAGTAGAGCGATGCCCGCCAAAAGGAGGGGAAGAAAAAATCGACAATCACAACCGTAGCGAGGCACGGGTGTAATCGCTTGAAAAACTTCCGCTGTAAGCGGAATACTTACAGAAAGCGAACGAGACATAGATAAGTGCTCCAGAAGAACGGCCTTGGGTACGACCAGCAGGACCGTTTGGCTCAGGAACCCTCCCATGCTGGCAGGAGAACCGCCAAGGTTGAGTGCGGCAGGGTGTACTGAGCGTTGAGGTACTTGGTCGAGGGTGAGAGCCTGCCTGGCTCGAGAGAAATCGCCGCTTGAGAAGGCCATATCCTTAGCCGATGCAACTAGAGCCCGGTAGACGTAAGTGCGCGATCTGCAAGACGCACGAAGACACGAGTGCCCGGAGCCCGCGCCTAATGCTGCGCAGGCGCCGAGCGTGGCAGAATGAAGGTTGGAGAAGGGCAGTCTAGGAGGGAAGGGGAAAGGGTTTAAGCGAGACCGATTGCCAAGTCCCACAATTAGCATGATTTCGTCAGCACTGGATTTAATTTTTGAAATTTCTTTTCAAAAATTAAAGAACCAAATCATTTTCTCGTTAAGAAAGGCCAAGTCTTTTCTCCTAGCAGAGTTCATCTCCGTAGGTCAATCCTAAAGTATCTTTTTGAGTGGTTTTTGAGTCATGTTCTCTACGAAAGTACGCAGGGCCCTGCCTAATACGTCGAAGACTCGGAGTCTTCGCAGTAGTCTTCAAAGTATTACAGCGTAGTTCGTTCCCCATTACCGTGTCGGTATACCCTTTTCGAGTCAATTGTGGTTGTCTGGAAAACCATAAGATAGATCGGATATATCTTCCAAGAGTAAAACACCCAAACCTTTCCCCTCCCGAAGTATTACAGCCACTGCAGCTTCAACAATGCGATACGACAGTGGCGCCAAATTATAAACGATCCTCAAACATTCAGTGTCTAACTCAGCTTGTGGTCAATCCCGCGCGTGCTCCTATCGTCGCAGACAAAAATGGTTCGTCATAACGCGAGAACCAAAAAAAGTCCTCCGCCATTACTGTGTAGGTACAACTTTTGGAGTCGTTTGTGCTTTTCCTGAAAACTTTAGGAAAAATCGAATATATCTTCCAACAGTAAAAACACTCAAAATTTCCCCTGAGCCAACAAAACTTTTGCATAGCCGGAAAGATGCATAACGGTGATGCTGCAGATCCATCTTGTAGATGAACTTAATATGGTGGCTACAGTCTTCTGCGAGCTGAGAGTTGTGGAAGAATCCTAGAATTGTATCAAAAACAGTTGAACATACTCAACAGACTTTCTTTGCACAGTTGACAACCACGGTCATGGTCATGCAAACAGCCCGCAGCCGCTATCTTACCCCCAAAAAACGCTGTTTTACATGCACTCATACAAAGAAATAGTTGTGATGGAGGCCATGTCCGACGAAGCACTTTTTGTAGGCATTCATGAGAAGCGTTCGATTTCCTTATAATGAGGTCTGCGTTTGTAGTATACCTAGGGATGCCTGAAAGTATCTGGAAACATCACCGCCCGCTACAAGTGCGAAAGTTTTGCTTCGCTTCAGGAAGCAGTACAGCGATATCGGAAATGAAGGAGTCGACCTGTCCCATGGGGGTTTTCTTTTAAGATCACTGGTTAGGATTAATTGTTCTTTGAAACGCAGCTGTAAGTGGGTGAATAATGGCTCGAATAAGAAACCTTAGTCGGTCAGGCTGATGTTGGGGCCTCTCACACCTGCTCTACCAAAATTTTGTCCAGGAGTTGATGTGCGCAAAATTCGCACACGAAAAAAAATCTAGAAGAGGACCGAAATTGTATACAGTGTCGGAATTTGGAAGATATTTTTACAGTTTCTGAATTTGCAAGATATTTTTAATTTGGATGAGTGTGGCAAATTCACCGGTTGATTTTTTTTATTTTAGGACACGCTGTCATAATAGATGTCAGTACAGTTCCAGGTTCTGGGTGATACTACGAGTGACTCTGAAAGGTATATATAACGGCCACATTAATTCCCACTACTAGCCGATGGGTTGCTGGCATGGGTATCGCACCTAGATATTTACATTGAGGAAATATCTTCTAATAGTCTCTCTGGTTCACACGATTCCCATAAATGCATATTATGGCTATTAGTATGTTTGTTTGAGACTTTAAGGGTAGCCAAAAGTCTATATAAGCTGAGTAAACTGCTTCCTCATGGAGAGGTCAAGCAAGTTGGCAGACAAGTTCAACTCAAGTCCCAAATAGTTAGGAAGTTGAGAGTCAACTTCAGACACAAGAAGAATTTACTTTACGCTAGTCGTTGAGCATAGGTGGTAGACCCTGCCCCTTCCATACTTGCTTGTAGCCCTCTCAACTCTCTTCCATATACACTCCTTTTTATTCGTTCAACTATACCACAGTAGCACTTTTGTCGCTCGCAACACCTCCTTCTTGGGGTAATTGGTTCTGAGGATCTCTTCCCCTGCTGATTTACCCCTATCATTTGGTACTCTTGTGGAGCGGGTGGTACCTGAGGTTTTCGAGTTGAGCAGTATTATGGAACACTTCGGGGGATTTCTTTTCTGTAATCATGGATCTCAACGCTGCTCATAGAACGTTCACAGGGGGCAAAAGTGAAAACGGTGAGGAGTTTCTCTATACATATGCCAACGTTGTGATGCGTGAGAATAGCGATGAAGAGAAGGCCGAAAGTATCTTCGCCTATTTTCGTGGTGACGCAAAGCACAAATATAAGGCCAAGTTTATGAACGGGTGGTCTCTTAACGGGAATGGGCCTAGCTCCGGTGAGGTATGTAAGTGGCTTGTGGAAGAGTACGCTAAGGAGGTGGAACCAGATGAGATGATTCGTACCAACATAGAGGCTTGGCTCAACTTCGACGATTTGGTAACCTCATTGGTATACTTGTGTGATCTCTATGAAAAGGCCAGGTTCGACGCCCAAACCAAGTACTGAATGCCGCGTAAGGCGGCGATGTAGGATAAGCGGCTCTCTGATTTCCTCCTCATCAAGGGCTCTCAAACTTTTAATGAACTGAAGGATACCAAACTAGAATTTGTCAAAAATTCGGAGACGTTTCAGGCACTAAGTGAAGAACCGAGGGAAACCCGTACATCCATGTCTATCGTACATCCTGAAAAAAATCATCAAAGGCCGTCTACTAGTGCAGCAGCATTGTAATCTGTCAGGATCGATGTCAAAAACTTGGAAGAAAGGTTGGAAACCAGATTCGATAATCGACTTGACATGATAAGTTCGCATGTCGAAAGCCTTGCTCTTATCATTAAGAAGAACCAGTCTGGGGCCCCTAAGGCCACAGAAGTCTTCTCCTTCTGTCACAATCCTGGACATTTTGCAAATAGGTGTCCTGATAATCCACATAGAAACACTCGATGTGGAAAGTGCGGACGATATGGGCACCATGAAAGTAACTGCTAGTCTAATGATATCAGAAGAGCAAATTTATCGGACGCGAGGAGCGAGTCAGGACCAGAGATTAAAATATTACAAAACAGAGGAGATCAAAAGTTGACGGATGCCGGTAATGTATCCATCGCCGAAGAAATCAGTCAAGTAAATGTGACAAAAAGGGATGGGGAAGGGAATATTTTATAGAAAAAAACCTAGGCTACATTATGGAATGCTGGAGCATATCCCAGCACCTGTACCTCCTCGAACCGAGAGGCCTGATCAAGTTGTTCCAGGAGTGGGAAACACTTCGGCCAAGAAGGCGAAAAATAGTAAGAAATTTAAGAATATCTCGAAGGACGTACTAGAATATGTGAACAAGTACAATTTGGTGGCTGAGCTTTCATCAGCGCCAACTGGAATAACGTTTGGTCAACTTTTGAGGGGCGACGTAGAGGATGCGAGAAAAGAACTCAAAACATTATCAGGTCTAATAAGTCCGCTAAGGGTAAGAAACTATTTCTTTAATCGGCTTCGAAAGCACCAAGACGTCTTAAGCTGGTAATAGTCAAAGTATTGGGGATGAAAACCCAAGCTCTTTTCGATTTGGGCGCTGTTCATAATCTTATTTCAGAAACTTTGGTGGCAGATCTAGGTCTTGAGATCATTCCAACTACTCGAAGAATAATTGTGGCTGATGGAACCGTCTTAAGATGCATGGGAACTGTTGACAAGGTTTCCGTGTTCTTTGGGGACTCTAAAGTTGATGAGGAATTTCTTGTCATGCCGGATCTCCCTTTCGATGCAATGATTAGCTGCTCTAACATGGAAAGACTAGGGACCTGCATTGAATTGGGCAACCAAATCGTTTCACTTAATATTGACAGAAGAACCATGAAGATGCCCCTTGATTTCGACAAAAGCACACATCCGGAAGATTTAAGAGAAACGAACAGTGAAGATTTCACTTCTAGCTATGAAAGCGAAGATCCCGAACCAACTAGCACTTTCGGAAGTGGAGAAGGGTACGCTCGGGGATAATGAACATGGCATGGCACGATTATGATTCTGGGTTTGTAACAGATGAAGACTGGAATTCTAAGGTAGGTTTGGCACCTGAATGTGTTTCTTTTTGCGATAATATTGAATCAAAGGACGGAATTCAGAGCACGAAAGAAGATCAACTTTGCAAGGAAAACAAGAATATGTCAAATTCCATATCTGAAGATGTGAGCACGCCGGAAGAGGTCCTTCCAAATTTGGAGGGTGAGGATGAAGAAGAGGACCAGTGCCAAATTGGAGAAATTCAAGAAACAGTACAGCACCTTCCAGCCCCCGCCTTAATGAAAATACCCGACATTTTAACATCTTCCGAAGTAATTGCATGGAGCGCTTCCGATCTAAGACAAGCAAGCGTACCGGTCACTCACTCGTTTGAACTTACCGATACTCAACCAATTTACCACAGTCCTAGACGTTAACCGCCAAAATATGACCAATTTATCTCAGAGAATGTTACAAGAATGCTGGAAAATGATATTATTCGTCCAGTTTCGTCCCTATGGTCATTTCCGCTTGTGGTAGCACCAAATAAAGATGGAAAACTTCGGTTTGGCGTCAATTATCGACAGCTGAACCAGAGAATGATACCGGATCGATTTCCGATTCCAAATATGGAGGAAATCCTCGAGGACTTGAAGGACGGGAGATACTTCACCTCAATTGATCTTTACACTGGTTATTGACAGATTCCATTAGATGAAAAATGTAAGGAAAAAACAACTTTTACCAGCAAAGCCGGTACATTCAAGTGCGAAGTGATGCCTTTTGGTCTCATGAACGCCCCAGCTACATTCTAAAGAATGATGAACGAGGTTTTGAAAAGACTTCCATTTGCAAGAGTTTATATCGATGATGTGGTAATATTCTCAAAAACCTCAGATCAGCAAATATCGCATGTCAAGACAGTTGTGGAGAGGATAGCGGCATATAGCCTAAAAATTAAGTTGAGCAAATGCTTCTTTGCGAAAACTTCTATCCAATTACTCGGCCATGTAGTCGATCAAGAGGGAATTAGAGTGGATCCAGAGAAAACGAAAAAAATCAAGTTGGCACCAAGGCACGCTTCAAAGACGGAGGTTCGAAGCTTCTTAGGACTGGCCTTATATTACAGAAGATTTATCAAAGATTTCGCCAAGACTGCAGCACCGTTACAACCCAGCACTACGAAGAAGGAAATTTTTACTGGAACAAGGAAATTCAAACTGCATTTGAGGAGCTTAAAGATAAGCTATGTGTTCCCCCCCTGCTCATGAATCCAGATTTCAAGAGACCATTTCTTGTGGAGACAGATGCCTCACAACGGTCTTTGGGTGCCGTTTTGTCCCAAAAAGATGAAAACGGAAGACTACACCCGGTTCAACTCGCAAGTCGCCCTATGAATGATGCGGAAAGGAGATACTCAGTCTGCGAAAAAGAAGCGCTCGCTGTTGTCTTCGCATTGAAAAAGTTTCGCGTGAACCTTCTATCACTCGAGAATTTGTGTTGATAACTGATCACCAGGCACTTAAGACAGCATTCCAAAAGAAATATGTACATCACCGCTTGGCCCAATGGCTCGACATTTTCGCAGAATATCGGTTCGAAATTGTGTATAGGCCCGGATACAATAATCAGCCTACCGATTACCTATCCCGCTTGAGGGATCCACTGATTCCAAAAGAAAAAGCTTCCGAGGACATCGTTGGAGTTGCCGAGGTGCAAATACCGATCGATAACTAGTACAAAGCTTATATTAACGGACTTATTAAATTCCCTGATGGACTATAAATGAGAATGGTTGATCTGGAACACAGAAGTTGGGTACGAAGGAACCAAAAGGCTTTTACGTTGTGGAATGGGAAACTATTCCGACACACAAAAGCTGGTCCTCGACTAGTGACCCCTATGAAAGAAAGAATGAAGATCTTGAGGACTTTTCATGATGAGTTAGGTCATTGGGGTCTCGAAACAACCAAAACGTTCATTACGAAGAGATTCTGGTGGCCCAGTATCCATAAGGACGTCTATAATTTCGTGAAAAGCTGCGACAACTGTCAAAAAATCACTCCGATACGAAAGTATAAGACAACTCTAAGCGTTCCAGTTTCCGGTCTTTTTGAAACATTCTCAATTGATTTTGCCGGCACATTCAAGGAAAACTCTTCCGGAAACAAATATCTCCTTATAGGGGTTGAATATCTTACTGAATGGCCAATAGCAGTTGCAGTTGAGGAGGCCAATGCTGAGGTGGTCCTGAGATTCATCGAAAAAGAAATAATTGAACCGTTTGGTCTTCCAAAAAGGATCATCTCGGATAATGCCCATTGTTCTACTGCAACTTCACTGCTTCTTTTTTTTGGAAGAAGAAGGTATTCAGCTGAAGACAGTTCCCGCATGCGCTCCTATGTCAAACGGGAAAGCGGAGAGGATAGTTGGAACCATCAAACGAGTAATATCGAAAACTATGTCGGAAAATGAAATCCAGTGGGAAGATGCCTTACCAAAAGTTTTATACGGTTATCTTCGAAGAAGAGGAAGAAGTGGACGCTCACCACTCGAGCCAATGTACGGAAGGGCTCCTAGAATGTTACAGAGAGACATGGAAACAAATTATATCCGCGAAGAGAGTAGAAAAGTCAAACTATTGGCCACCTAAGGCTGGAGATCACACCGTGCGGTAACACAGAAAACAAATAAGGATGAAGATCCTCCAGTACAAACTTTTTCAGTCGGCTCTAAAGTACTTGTAGCACACGGAAAAGCAATGAAACAGGCTGTGAAGTGGCCGGCCTTCCAAACAAAGTACTCGAACCCTTGCATCGTCACGGAGGAAAGACACCGGCATTATAAGCTCTGTTCGAGCTCACGTAAGATATCAAGGAGGACCATCCATGCACGTCGTCTGGTCCTTTACTATCAGAGGCCTGAATAATTACTTCTCACACAGGACTATGCGCAACCACGGGGCATACTCATCTTTAACTACAGAATGATTTCTATGGGAGTAAAAAGGGCCTGGGAATAGATCATCTCGATTACGCGGGACTACTACGAACACCACGTAATTCGTAATCGTCCATTTCCATATTAATATATGCCTACGTTTTCGTACATTGAACGGACCATTGCTACCTGAAGAAGATTTCCGACTATTCATAAGAGTTATATTCTCATTCCGAAACGGAAGGTTCACGGAAGCAGGTCCAGAGTTTGTGGAGGTCATATATCATTACTCTATAAGAAGGTATGGAATGGTAGCTATCGGAGACTTGTCGCAAACGTATCTAAACGTTGTCCGTCCGATTTACGTATTTCTAGAGAACAAACAAGATGCGCGACTGAGAGGCTACGCCTTACCCCCTGATATGGAATATCGACTGGTTCCATATCCCCTATGGGAACCTTATGTATCCCCGCCACAAATTGGGAATGTTGAGGGTGGATAAGATCCTCCCGAAGCAGTCATGATGACCCAAGGAGGACCTTAGGGAGACAACAACCCGCCCACAAGAGGTTCTGGTCGACCCCCAAGAGGACTTCGTGCAGGTCCCAGTACGTGAGGAACTTGTCGGGGCCATTCATCGGGACAGCCCACCACAACTTCGTCTCCAGCCCTCCTTCACAACCAAGCACAGCATACAATTGGTAGAAGAAGTTTTCTTTTTGGTTGCGCAATATCTCTGAGGACGCGAACGATGCGCAGGTCATTTCTTATTTCATGATAAGCATCTTTTTATGTTTTCGGGCGCTACATGGACCGCAATTATCTTACGAAGATTCATTCTTGAGGATGTGTGTCTTCTTTTCTCATCAGCATCCATACCTCCGGCATTTTCCAGAAGAGTTTGCATGTCATATATATTTTTCAATCTTTGAAGATTCGGAAGAGTCACGGAGGAAGAATACATTCAACCCCACCTCGATGTTATCAAACCAATATATGAGGCTATGCTACAAAGTGAGTTACTGGTAATGCAAACTTATTTTTTTAAGCATCATATTGGTAATCAGTTGCATCCGTACCGGTTTCAAAGACCTTACATTTTATCAATAAGACAGCGAAAACTAACAGAAACAGAGAAAGAACAATGAAGACGAGTCGGGACGATCGTTTTGAGCAGAGGGCTTGATGTGCGCGATTTTGCACAGAAAAATCTAGAAGAGGACCAAAATTGTATACAGTGTCGGAATTTGGAAGATATTTTTACAGTTTCTGAATTTGCAAGATATTTTTAATTTGGATGAGTGTGGCAAATTCACCGGTTGTTTTTTTTATTTTAGGACACGCTGTCATAATAGATGTCAGTACAGTTCCAGGTTCTGGGTGATACTACGAGTGACTCTGAAAGGTATATATAACGGCCACATTAATTCCCACTACTAGCCGATGGGTTGCTGGCATGGGTATCGCACCTAGATATTTACATTGAGGAAATATCTTCTAATAGTCTCTCTGGTTCACACGATTCCCATAAATGCATATTATGGCTATTAGTATGTTTGTTTGAGACTTTAAGGGTAGCCAAAAGTCTATATAAGCTGAGTAAACTGCTTCCTCATGGAGAGGTCAAGCAAGTTGGCAGACAAGTTCAACTCAAGTCCCAAATAGTTAGGAAGTTGAGAGTCAACTTCAGACACAAGAAGAATTTACTTTACGCTAGTCGTTGAGCATAGGTGGTAGACCCTGCCCCTTCCATACTTGCTTGTAGCCCTCTCAACTCTCTTCCATATACACTCCTTTTTATTCGTTCAACTATACCACAGTAGCACTTTTGTCGCTCGCAACACCTCCTTCTTGGGGTAGTTGGTTCTGAGTATCTCTTCTCCCAGCGATTTATCCCTATCAGTAGACAACTCACTTGTCGCAAAGTGCATAGAAGAGGGAGAGCCGATGCCCAGTAGAGTCAAAGAGGAGATGAACAAACGTCGCCGAATTGCATCGGCAAAATATGAGAAGGTAGAGTAGCAAATTTAGCTGTCCCGTTTAGAAACCATTAGAACATTATTGTATGGCAGCCTACTTGAGAAATTGGCAACAGTTGCGAGTCAAAGTCTGAGCCTCCCATACAAGCCCCCATAATCACCAACAGCAATGATGGAGATGATTGTAATTCACGTTCTTTACGCAAGTCACAACGTGTCACCTGTAACAGTCAGTGTCCTTGCGGAGGCCGGAAGTTTTCCGGATCCGCATATATGCCGAAAGATACAAGGACATCTGCTCAACTCCAAGTGGTTCTAAAAAGCGTTCAGGGTTTGGTTGTCGAATTTACGAGTACAGATTGCTGTAGGAGCGCCTGAGATTATCGGATTTACGAGTGCAAGTTGTTGTAGGACTGTATCGGTCTCCTTCTTTGACATTGTAATTAGAAAAGTAAGTAACTGCCGGAAATAGAAGACTACCGTACATTGTGGGTGCCACTACAATTTCCCTAGATAATACCATTAAAGAGCTTCCTCTAGAGCAGTTACCAACATTTGATGCCTTCAACAATACAAATATCCTTAGAACGGTTTGCGTCCGGTAGGTAACTCGTTATGCTCAGTATTAAACCTCTTTCTTTGCCTACCATCTCAGTCTGATCAGAAAGAAGCTCTTGGATATATGGAAACATCTCATCCAGTTGCTGCAAAAGGATGTTAATAGAGGGTCTTTACATTCTATGACAGACGCTGTGATAGCCGCAGTTAGGGGATAAAATTCAGGTGAGTTGCTGTAGTTCCTCTCGCATGTGTTTTGCGTAAGCATCTTCAGGACGCCCAAGATATATATATGGTACAAGTATTTATTTAAGGATGTCGCTTTCAGATTACACCACAGAGTTATGGTGATTTCAAAATGCGAGAGTCGAGCTGCCAATATCGCTTGTCTGAAAGAAATCTCTTCGCAGGGACTTTTTGTATAGATTGGGGAGGTTTTATATAGGAAGAGCTGTCCAGGAAGAATTACAGCGATTATTATGAAACATTTGAGGCTTTTCCGATCCTGGAGATTTGCAGTAGTGGTCCAAGAGAGCTGTGGAGGTAACTCTGAACAGCTCCGTGATATTGCGGATAACAAGAAGCTTTGATATATGTAATACTGTGAGTTTAGTACCTCCTTGTAGCCTTGAATTACGGTAAAAGTATGATGAAGGGCGCATTGTAGTATATCATGTGCTGAACAGTGTTATCATGCTGATTTTTTATCAACGCGAGGACTATGTTTGGCTCCTTTTGAGGGAGGTTTTTTACATCACGGACTGCACACAGCGTTTTGGAGGCTTTGTTCTCTAACTATGAAAGCAATATCCATGGAGTGACGTCCATTTTGCAGGAGAATATCCTTTTCCCTGGAACATGCCCTTTTTCGACTAGCTTGTCGCTTTGTGAGGAAGCTCCCCGTGTTAAATTGGACAAAATATATGATACACTGGTAATTTATAAGTGAACATGCAGCTCAACCTGGAGGCGGATTTTTGAAAGGAAAGTGTTCCGGTGATACTGCGCACTCGAATGAGCTCCATGAAACACAAGGCTCTGAATTCTGCATTAGAAAAGCCGTACTGATTTCCCTTTTCGAGAAAATTGATTTAAAGGTCCCCGTAGCAGTGCGCTGATTGTAAAGACAGACACCACAGTCCCTGCCGAAAATGCTGACGAAAAATGTCTTAAGTTAAATCTGAAACTCAGGAAGATGTCTCTTCGTTCATGGTAATTTCTCTGACATTTCGAGTATGGATTTTTCTAAAGGCTCTTCTTGAGACTTTGCGCTAGACAGTCACGTCTACCGTGAAGAAGCAGGAAGAACACTGAAGACACTGCTGATAAGGGCTGTAGAACTTATATGCAGTCGTTCAAGCAGCATGATCGCGGATAGCCCTGATGTCGTATGCTCGGCTTATGAGAAGTCAGACGATAACACGGATTATTTGGTGGAAATATAGTACACAATAAGACTATGAAATAAGTCAGCTTTCGACGCATTGTACGGTTTCACAGCTGGCTTGACAATGATACGATATATACGCTCCGGTACAAATTTACTGGATACCAACCCACATATCTACCACAGTAAATTAACCACCGATTTACAATAAGTAAATAAAATCGAGAATAAAAAGCAGAAAAGTTCAAAATATGGTTCACTTATGGTTATATCTGATGTGGGAAGGTAAATGCACACAGGTAATCGTTTTAATTATTTATTCCCGTCCTCCGGCTATTAGGGGCAGTGTATTTAACGCGCTGGCGTGTCAGGGGTGCGTCACGTAATATAGTTTGTTGGGAAAGAAATGCGGGTTGCAACAAGTGGAATTATGTGTGCCCTAATTTTGGAGTTCGTGGGCCCAATGAGGAACTTTTAAAACGACTGCTAGGAAGAAATTCACTCTAAAGCGTTCAAATTGGTTGGCTTACCATCGGAGTAAAAAAGGAACGAATAAGAGGAGTTGTTTAGAAGCCCAAATACTTCAGAGCTCAACAGTTTCAGTTCCTATTACTCTCTTATCTGGGGTATTCTCAGGCTTGTAGAAAATGAGGTAACTACTCCTTCCATCCAGAACAGCCCGCCTTATAATTTCTGTTTATTGGAATTATCCAAAAAGTGACATAAATTAGGCCCAAAATTATGGAAACACTGACCAGGAGAAATATCTCAGAGAACATTGTTTTCAATATCATCACAAGGCTTTTACGTTGCAATCCGACAATAATGCTATATTCTTTCGGCTTTTAAAAAGGTAAAATTGGAAGTTTTGTAATACCTAGAGAATTCAAGTCCAAACTACGAGAGAAACGAGGTACCACTTGTCATTATATGAAACATGTGGACGATTTGCATGAATGTTGGCAAAAAAAGATAAATAATTTGGTTCTTTAATTTTTGAAAAGTGTGGTTCGGCTATCCCCCGGTGTATGCTAGACATGACACAAAAATGGCTTCAGAGAATTGTAAATTCCCATAACTCCATATCTACAGGACGAGAGGGAAGACTGACAGCAGTGATTAAGCCAATGTTCAATCGAAACGCAGAAAACGATGTAATGTTAGAAATGAAAAGCGAAAACGTCTCAATAGCAAATTAAGACATGAAATGGTATCTATTCAGAGCTTTTACTGTGTTATTTGTAGCATTAAATATAATAATTAGAGTCAATGGTAATTTCAAAGGCAAAAGAATGGGTCGCACATGAGACTCTAGTACTCCGATTGTTTGGACCTATTCGTGAGACGTGCTGGAGCCCCTGGCACATAGATGATTCTCTCAGTAGGTTTTATCCTACTTATGATGAACTAGAAGCATTTAAATCTTTATTCAGACGCAATGAGTGACGTAGACGTCGTTGATGTCCTTATTTAATGGGCCCGATTGTGATTTCCGACAATGTTCAGTGTCAGAGTCAGCCAAGGTAAACGAGCTTCTGGAGACGAATATTTTTGAGATAGGGGTAAATTGTCGGGAGAAGAGATACTCAGAACCAACTACCTCAATAAGGAGGTGTTGCAAGCGACAAAAGTGCTACCTTGGTATAGTTGAGCGAACAAAAACGAGTGTATAAGGAAGAGAGTTGAGAGGTCTACAAGGAATTATAGAAGGGTCAGGGTCTACGATCAGCGTAGGAAAAAGATTTCTTGGGCCTGAAGTTGACTCTTAACTTCCTACTACTCGGACTTGGCTTGAAGTTGTCTGCCAATTTGCTTGACCTCCACAGGAGGAAGCAGTTTACTCGGCTTATATAGAATTTTTGGTTAACCCTAAAGTCTCAAAGAAACATACTAAGAATCATAAAATGCATCAAATGGAATCGTGTAAACGAGAAAGACTAACAGCAGATACTATCAGGACAAAAACGTAGGTTCTTTCCTTAGTATCTTAGTCCTCTATATCAGAGCCAAACAGCTCCCCCAAAATATCCATTTCACCCAGGCAGTCCATACAAATATCCGGGAACGGCTTAGAATTCTCCATTGCCTCCTGCGAAACATCTAGACCACTGAGGATTCCCCTATCCGTTTCCAGAATTGGAACCACCTAGTCCATATTTTCCGACCCCCTGTGTACTTATCCTCCTCTTCCTCCTCTTCACTCATCTCTTCTTCGTCAGACGAGTCAGAGATCACAATTACTACCTCAGTCTCCCGTTCGTTCTCCACGGCAGCCCCCCACCGTTATATACTAGTGGCTCCAAGGGCTCCATCCAGTCTTTCTCTTCATCCTCCTTTTCTTACTCTTCCTCTTCTTTCTCTAACTATTCTTCTCCCTCCTCCTCCTCCTCTGCCTCTTCTGCCTGCTCGAAGAAGTTACGGCGGACCAACTCCCGAACGCGTTCCCGGTCCAACCTTCTACAGTAATCACCGTAGTCGGTTTGACCATTTGCCATCAGGACCAAAGCGTTGAGTGGACGACGGCCTCGGAATGACTTGGTGATGGTGAGGGAAGGGCGGAGGTTGGTCACGTTAAGGGCCAAAAGAAGGAGTGAGCCAATGCAGTAGTTGATGGCGAGGGGGTTGCCTCAACGACGTCGATTTCAAACTTTAAATATTGCAAAGTATTCCAAAACTATGACAACCGTGGACGTGTACAGTAATGATATCTATTAATGATACCGTTTCTTAAAATAAAAAATCAACCGATGAATTTGCCACACTCATCCAAATTAAAAATATCTTGCAAATTCAGAAATTGTAAAAATATCATCCAAATTCCGATACTGTATCCATATTTGGTCCTCTTCTAGATTTTTTTCGTTTGCAGATTTTGCGCACATCAGATTCTGCGTACGAATCAGAGTCATATATTACCTCTTGAAAATATCCTTGCTACGGACCTTTTAGATTTGCCTTTTCAAGATCGTCCACCATCTAAGAATAATCTGAATTCAATACTTGACCTATGGATTCTTTGTGCGTTGAATACAAAATGTGGGCTTACCAATCTAGGTCTTCGGATTGATACCTTTCCCCTGCATCCGGCTCAGTCGAGTTTTCTGTGCAAAGGAGAAGAGTTCTGCTGTTTGGTATATTCGTTTAGTATTATTGTCAATTTATCTATGCCAAACGTATCCATGTGGTGTCATGGTCTGAAACAGGAGAGAGAAAGCGTGGGAGAAAAGTTATTTGTTCCGTACAGTAGTCATTTGACTACTGTCGGGCGGCAGGTCTCATGAGATTTAGACTTCAAGTGAGGGTTTAGTAGCGGCGTACACACCCAAAGGGTGGAAATGACCGGAGAGGAGCAGTAAAAGATGGCCCAACTGGTCAAAATACGAAGCATGAGCATCATATCCAAAATATCAGTTTCAATCCTCTAAAAGGTCGGAAGTGAGAAATTCGGTAAAAGGGTGGAGGCTCGATATACAGTATTTCGTCTTTAGCTTACTGTAGTATTATTGAGAGTAAATAGTTAGCGGCAACATATTTGCGAGAAGAAACGTCGCACTACTCCACATTGCTTCATAGTGCTTGTCGAGAGCGATTGAGATACGGTATAACATACTTACATTCCACTGCCTGTGCCTCAAGAAAATTACATTGTGGTGAAACTTGCCCCGCAGCCTATCAGCACAAATAAATTTTTATCGCACCGGTGATTGCGTAAAACTATGACCACTTTGGGCCTCGTTTTGATTTAATCATATAAATTTTCCATAGATTTAATTATCTGGACAAGATGGTACAGAAGATGCAAGTGCTCTTCTCGAAGAAGACGGAAATTTCAAATCAAAGTCGTACCTGTGGTTAGTAAACGAGCCCTTTCTGTAGGAAAGCGGTCTTCTTCACAAACTGCGGTCTTCTTTATCTTGCACTCCTGTTTTTTAAACCAGCTCTTCCCACCTATGATAATTCGAGAACAAAATCCTAAATCGAAATTCACTATACAGATTAATATTAAATTTTATGTTTGAATATTTGGTCCTCCTTTTTCAAAAAGAAATATTTCTATTCGTGATCCGCTTCAGCCTTCATGCGGCAGCAGTCATGTCCAATGCATCATGCCTGCTGATAGGCTTCGAGCCAGCCATTTAGGCCCATTACTCAACTTACGTATTGTCCTGAGCATTTATAGCATACACCGGGGAGAGGCGAACCGCAATTTGCAAAAATATAAGAATCAAATCAATTTGTCCTTCAAATTCAGTTCGTATATTTTGTCAAACAGATTTCTCTAAATTATTGCAAACATAATTTCCGCATATTTTATCAACTACTGGGCCTGAAGACCTATGTGTTATGGCATTATTTAGGCCCATTCGATACCGAAAATGCTTCATTCTTGGCTCGACAGCAACAAAATGTAAGCTGATCCCCCATTTTATCAACTTCTCCAACCCTGCTCATCCCTTTACAAGAAATGTGACATCACCTCGCCTCTCTACCCCCGTTTCCAAAAATAACCATTCCTGTCCCATAAATGGCCTCCAACTTGCCACCTACGGACCAACATATGCCGATGACTACGCCTTGCCGCAATCCAAGAAGAAGATTATTGAGTTCGTCCTCCATCTTGTTATAGAAGAAGAAGCGAGGTGGTAAGTGGGCATGAGAATGAGGAGGGAGAGAAGGAGGGAGAGGACTTCTTCGAGGGACAGATAGTCCCTGAGGTGTTTTATAAGAAATATAAGAAGGAGTAGGGGGCGAATATAGGGTGTAACATCGGTTCGCCGCCGAAGAATCAAGGGAAGAGTTAATTGCCGAGTAGAAGGTGGGAATGGTATAAGTGCACCAGAAACTCCCAAAATTTGAGTCAAGAAGAGGACTAGAAAGGATGGAACAAGTATGGCCGGTCATGAAAGTTGATAAAGATATTTTTAATGGTCTAGATAATTCCGAATATGCCACGAGAAGCCGCGAACCGCTCCAAGGAATATGTGTGGACTATATGGGTGGCATGGATATTATGTAGGATCTGTTTGGTTGAGAACGCAAGGATAGTAATTTTGAGTTGTAGAGATATATATTTATCTTGAAATTATTTTACAGTTTGTCTTTATCAACAACATGATTTGTTTTAATGTATTTTGGGTACTAAGTATGGTAGTTTCCGACTTTAGGATTAACCTTAAAGTCCATATAAGATGAGTAAACTGCTTCTTCTAGGAGAGTTCAAGCAATTTGGGAGACAACTTCAATTCCAGACTCAAGTAGTTTACAAGTTGAAAGTCAACTTCTGCCGTAAGAAATATTTCTTAATCACTGGCCCCGCAGCATAAGTGGTAGAGCACTCCCCTTCTATACTGCCTTGTAGCCTCTCGGTCCCCCTTTTTGTTCATCTCTTCTCGTCCCCACAACCATAAGTCGGTAGCACTTTTGTCGCTTGCAACGACTCTGTCTTGGGTAAATGGCTCTGAAAAGATCAACCTTGGCAGATTTATCCGTATCAGTATTTACGTACGCAGTTCATCATCCTGCATCTAATGCTGTCAGCATAATCTCTTAATTACTATCCTGGGCGGAGTTAGGTCCAAGACCCGAACTGCCAAAAAATCTGTAGCACGAAAACTGAACATATGTTTAATACTGCCTGTCTGATGGCTAGACTGTAGCCCATTTTCCAGGGAGAAAAGTTTGGTTACTATAAACTATCAAACCAATAGGACTCCTGATTGAGGTATATCATCAGGAGAAGAGATAATCAGAACCATCTACCCCAAGACGGAGGTGTTGCAAGCGACAAAAGTTCAACCATGGTATAGTTGAACGAACAAAAAGGAGTGTTTATTAAAGAGAGTTGAGAGGACTGCAAGCAAGTATGGAAGGGGCAAGGTCTACAACTGGTGCTCTGTGACCAGCGTAGGAAAATTTTTCTTGATTCTGAAGTTGACTCTCACCTTCCTACTCTTTGGGACTTTACTTGAAGTTGTCTGCCAAATTGCTTGACATCCACAAAAGGAAGCAGTTTACTCGCTTATATAGACTTTTGGCTACCCATGAAGTCTCAAAAAAACATACTAATAGCCATAAAATGCATTTATGAGAATCGTGGGAACCAGAGAGAGTATTAGAAGATATTTCCTCAATGTAAAGATCTAGGTGCCATACACATGCCAGCCACTCATCGGCTAGTGGTGGTAGTTAATGTGGCCATCATATAGACCTTTCAAAGCCACTCGTAGTATCACCCAGAACCTGTAACTGTACTGACATCTATTACGACAGCGTGTCCTAAAAAAAATCAACCGATGAGTTTGCCACACTCATCCAAATAAAAATATCTTGCAAATTCAGAAACAGTAAATGTATCTTCCAAATTCCGATACTGTGTACAATTATGGTCCTCTTCTAGATTTTTTCGTGTGCAAAATTTGCTCACATCACGCCCTTCCGCTCAAGACAATCGTCCCGGCTCGTCTTAATTGATCCTGCTGTTCTTCAGGTGGTTGTATTCATTTATCAGGGAGACTATATGGTTGACTGAAAGGATATGGTAATAACTCATTTCCGATATGGTGAGAGAGTGTGTACCGTGCGATGACTGGCTCATCTCCTTGGTCAAGAACTTCGTATATCCTGCGTATGGTCTCATGGTGTTCTCGAATGAGCTCCACCCGTTTCATTTCTCCAAACCTTACAAATGTGAGGTAGTTGATGTAGTATGCGAACTTTTCTGGCAACGGGTCCAGAAACTGGTATCTGGGGGAGAAAAACCTTGCGACATAAGAACTGAGTCCTCACGAGTAAGATGCGCCCCGTGAATGGTTTGGAAGCACATGCAAATACTAATGGCTAAAAAGGAAACTACTTCTGCTTCTCGAGGGTCCTCTGTCAATTCGCAAAGCCAACGTCTAGTTGGTAGGCTTTCAACAATTAAGGATGCATAGTTTCTCCCTGGGAGACTAGGCGGCGTTTGAGGTGATCTTCTTGGTGATCTTCCTCGCTGCTCCCGACGCCTTGCCCTCTTCGAAAATCCGCCCCGGTCACTTGGTGGTCCTGCTCGTATCATCATGACGGTCTCAGGAGGATCTTGGTATTCAGCTGAGGTCGTGCTCCTGAGCGGAGAAACGTAAGGTTCCCATAGGGATAGGGGACCAGTCGATATTCCATATCAGGGGGTAAGGCGTAACCTCTCAGTTGCACACCTTTTTTGTTCTTGAGAAATACGTAAATCGGAAAGACAACGTTTAGATACGTTTGCGACAAGTCTCCGATAGCTACCATTCCATACCTTCTTATAGAGTAATGATATATGACCTCCACAAACTCTGGACCTGCTTCCGTGAACCTTCCGTTTCGGAATGAGAATATAACTCTTATTAATAGTCGGAAATCTTCTTCAGGTAGCAATGGTCCGTTCAATGTACGAAAACGTAGGCATATATTAATATGGAAATGGACGATTACGAATTACGTGGTGTTCGTAGTAGTCCCGCGTAATCGAGATGATCTATTCCCAGGCCCTTTTTACTCCCATAGAAATCATTCTGTAGTTAAAGATGAGTATGCCCGTGGTTGCGCATAGTCCTGTGTGAGAAGTAATTATTCAGGCCTCTGATAGTAAAGGACCAGACGACGTGCATGGATGGTCCTCCTTGATATCTTACGTGAGCTCGAACAGAGCTTATAATGCCGGTGTCTTTCCTCCGTGACGATGCAAGGGTTCGAGTACTTTGTTTGGAAGGCCGGCCACTTCACAGCCTGTTTCATTGCTTTTCCGTGTGCTACAAGTACTTTAGAGCCGACTGAAAAAGTTTGTACTGGAGGCTCTTCATCCTTATTTGTTTTCTGTGTTACCGCACGGTGTGATCTCCAGCCTTAGGTGGCCAATAGTTTGACTTTTCTACTCTCTTCGCGGATATAATTTGTTTCCATGTCTCTCTGTAACATTCTAGGAGCCCTTCCGTACATTGGCTCGAGTGGTGAGCGTCCACTTCTTCCTCTTCTTCGAAGATAACCGTATAAAACTTTTGGTAAGGCATCTTCCCACTGGATTTCATTTTCCGACATAGTTTTCGATATTACTCGTTTGATGGTTCCAACTATCCTCTCCGCTTTCCCGTTTGACATAGGAGCGCATGCGGGAACTGTCTTCAGCTGAATACCTTCTTCCAAAAAAAGAAGCAGTGAAGTTGCAGTAGAACAATGGGCATTATCCGAGATGATCCTTTTTGGAAGACCAAACGGTTCAATTATTTCTTTTTCGATGAATCTCAGGACCACCTCAGCATTGGCCTCCTCAACTGCAACTGCTATTGGCCATTCAGTAAGATGTTCAACCCCTATAAGGAGATATTTGTTTCCGGAAGAGGTTTCCTTGAATGTGCCGGAAAAATCGATTGAGAATGTTTCAAAAAGACCGGAAACTGAAACGCTTAGAGTTGTCTTATACTTTCGTATCGGAGTGATTTTTTGACAGTTGTCGCAGCTTTTCACGAAATTATAGACGTCCTTATGGATACTGGGCCACCAGAATCTCTTCGTAATGAACGTTTTGGTTGTTTCGAGATCCCAATGACCTAACTCATCATGAAAAGTCCTCAAGATCTTCATTCTTTCTTTCATAGGGGTCACTAGTCGAGGACCAGCTTTTGTGTGTCGGAATAGTTTCCCATTCCACAATGTAAAAGCCTTTTGGTTCCTTCGTACCCAACTTCTGTGTTCCAGATCAACCATTCTCATTTATAGTCCATCAGGGAATTTAATAAGTCCGTTAATATAAGCTTTGTACTAGTTATCGATCGGTATTTGCACCTCGGCAACTCCAACGATGTCCTCGGAAGCTTTTTCATTTGGAATCAGTGGATCCCTCAAGCGGGATAGGTAATCGGCAGGCTGATTATTGTATCCGGGCCTATACACAATTTCGAACCGATATTCTGCGAAAATGTCGAGCCATTGGGCCAAGCGGTGATGTACATATTTCTTTTGGAATGCTTTCTTAAGTGCCTGGTGATCAGTTATCAACACAAATTCTCGAGTGATAGAAAGTTCACGCGAAACTTTTTCAATGCGAAGACAACAGCGAGCGCTTCTTTTTCGCAGACTGAGTATCTCCTTTCCGCATCATTCATAGGGCGACTTGCGAGTTGAACCGGGTGTAGTCTTCCGTTTTCATCTTTTTGGGACAAAACGGCACCCAAAGACCGTTGTGAGGCATCTGTCTCCACAAGAAATGGTCTCTTGAAATCTGGATTCATGAGCAGGGGGGAACACATAGCTTATCTTTAAGCTCCTCAAATGCAGTTTGAATTTCCTTGTTCCAGTAAAAATTTCCTTCTTCGTAGTGCTGGGTTGTATCGGTGCTGCAGTCTTGGCGAAATCTTTGATAAATCTTCTGTAATATAAGGCCAGTCCTAAGAAGCTTCGAACCTCCGTCTTTGAAGCGTGCCTTGGTGCCAACTTGATTTTTTTTCGTTTTCTCTGGATCCACTCTAATTCCCTCTTGATCGACTACATGGCCGAGTAATTGGATAGAAGTTTTCGCAAAGAAGCATTTGCTCAACTTAATTTTTAGGCTATATGCCGCTATCCTCTCCACAACTGTCTTGACATGCGATATTTGCTGATCTGAGGTTTTTGAGAATATTACCACATCATCGATATAAACTCTTGCAAATGGAAGTCTTTTCAAAACCTCGTTCATCATTCTTTAGAATGTAGCTGGGGCGTTCATGAGACCAAAAGGCATCACTTCGCACTTGAATGTACCGGCTTTGCTGGTAAAAGTTGTTTTTTCCTTACATTTTTCATCTAATGGAATCTGTCAATAACCAGTGTAAAGATCAATTGAGGTGAAGTATCTCCCGTCCTTCAAGTCCTCGAGGATTTCCTCCATATTTGGAATCGGAAATCGATCCGGTATCATTCTCTGGTTCAGCTGTCGATAATTGACGCCAAACCGAAGTTTTCCATCTTTATTTGGTGCTACCACAAGCGGAAATGACCATAGGGACGAAACTGGACGAATAATATCATTTTCCAGCCTTCTTGTAACATTCTCTGAGATAAATTGGTCATATTTTTTTGCGGTTACCGTCTAGGACTGTGGTAAATTGGTTGAGTATCGGTAAGTTCAAATGAGTGAGTGACCGGTACGCTTGCTTGTCTTAGATCGGAAGCGCTCCATGCAATTACTTCGGAAGATGTTAAAATGTCGGGTATTTTCATTGAGGCGGGGGCTGGAAGGTGCTGTACTGTTTCTTGAATTTCTCCAATTTGGCGCTGGTCCTCTTCTTCATTCTCACCCTCCAAATTTGGAAGGACTTCTTCCGGCGTGCTCACATCTTCAGGTATGGAATTTGACATATTCTTGTTTTCCTTGCAAAGTTGATCTTCTTTCGTGCTCTGAATTCCGTCCTTTGATTCAATATTATCGCAAAAAGAAACACATTCAGGTGCCAAACCTACTCTAGAATTCCAGTCTTCATCTGTTACAAACCCAGAATCATAATCGTGCCATGCCATGTTCATTATCCCCGAGCGTACCCTTCTCCACTTCCGAAAGTGTTAGTTGGTTCGGGATCTTCGCTGTCATAGCTAGAAGTGAAATCTTCACTGTTCGTTTCTCTTAAATCTTCCGGATGTGTGCTTTTGTCGAAATCAAGGGGCGTCTTCATGGTTCTTCTGTCAATATTAAGTGAAACGATTTGGTTGCCCAATTCAATGCAGGTCCCTAGTCTTTCCATGTTAGAGAAGCTAATCATTGCATCGAAAGGGAGATCCGGCATGGCAAGAAAGTCCTCATCAACTTTAGAGTCCCCAAAGAACACGAAAACCTTGTCAACAGTTCCCATGCATCTTAAGAAGGTTCCATCCGCCACAATTATTCTTCGAGTAGTTGGAATGATCTCAAGACCTAGATCTGCCACCAAAGTTTCTGAAATAAGATTATGAACAGCGCCCAAATCGAAAAGAGCTTGGGTTTTCATCCCCAATACTTTGACTATTACCAGCTTAAGACGTCTTGGTGCTTTCGAAGCCGATTAAAGAAATAGTTTCTTACCCTTAGCGGACTTATTAGACCTGATAATGTTTTGAGTTCTTTTCTCGCATCCTCTACGTCGCCCCTCAAAAGTTGACCAAACGTTATTCCAGTTGGCGCTGATGAAAGCTCAGCCACCAAATTGTACTTGTTCACATATTCTAGTACGTCCTTCGAGATATTCTTAAATTTCTTACTATTTTTCGCCTTCTTGGCCGAAGTGTTTCCCACTCCTGGAACAACTTGATCAGGCCTCTCGGTTCGAGGAGGTACAGGTGCTGGGATATGCTCCAGCTTTCCATACTGTAGCCTAGGGGTTTTTCGATAAAATATTCCCTTCCCCATCCCTTTTTGTCACATTTACTGGACTGATTTCTTTGGCGATGGATACATTACCGGCATCCGTCAACTTTTGATCTCTTCTGTTTTGTAATATTTTAATCTCTGGTCCTGAATCGCTCCTCGCGTCCGATAAATTTGCTCTTCTGATATCATTAGACTAGCAGTTACTTTCGTGGTGCCCATATCGTCCGCACTTTCCACATCGAGTGTTTCTATGTGGATTATCAGGACACCTATTTGCAAAATGTCCAGGATTGTGACAGTAGGAGCAGACTTCTGTGGCCTTAGGGGCCTCAGACTGGTTCATCTTAATGGTAAGAGCAAGACTTTCCACATGCGAACTTATCATGTCAGGTAGATTATCGAATCTGGTTTCAAACCTTTCTTCCAAGTTTTTGACATCGCTCCTGACAGATTCCAATGCTGCTGCACTAGTAGCCGGCCCTTGATGATTTTTTTCAGGATGTACGATAGACATGGATGTACGGGTTTCCCTCGGTTCTTCACTTAGTGCCTGAAACGTCTCCGAATTTTTGACAAATTCTACTCTGGTATCCTTCAGTTCATTAAAAGTTTGAAGGCCCTTGATGAGGAGGAAATCAGAGAGCCGCTTTTCCCCATCGCCGCCTTACGCAGCATTCAGTACTTGGCTTGGGCGTCGAACCCGGCCTTTTCATAGAGATCACACAAGTATACCAATGAGGTTACCAAATCGTCGAAGTTGAGCCAAGCCTCTATGTTGGTACGAATCATCTCATCTGCTTCCACCTCCTTAGCATATTCTTTCACAATACACTCACATACCTCACCGAAGTTACGCCCATTCCCGTTAGGAGACCACCCGTTGATAAACTTGGCCTTATACTTGTGCTTTGCGTCACCATGAAGATAGGCGAAGATACTTTCGGCCTTCTCTTCATCGCTCTTCTCACGCACCACAACGTTGAAATATGTATAGAGAAACTCCTCAACGTCTTCACTCTTACCCCTGTTAACGTTATACGAGCAGCGTTGAGATCCATGATTACAGAAAAGAAATCCCCCGAAGTGTTCCTTAGTAGTGCTCAGCTCGAAAACCTCGGGTGCAACCCCCTCCACAAGAGTACCAAATTATAGGGGTAAATCGCTCGGAGAAGAGATACTCAGAACCAGCTACCCCAAGAAGGAGGTGTTGTGAGCGACAAAAGTGCTACTGTGGTATAGTTGAACGAATAAAAAGGATTGTATATGGAAGAGAGTTGAGAGGGCTACAAGCAAGTATGGAAGGGGCAAGGTCTACCACCTATGCTCAGTGACTAGCGTAAAATAAATGCTTCTTGGGTCTGACGGTGACTCTCAACTTCCTAACTATTTGGGACTTTACTTGAAGTTGTCTGCCAAATTGCTTGACATCCACAAAAGGAAGCAGTTTACTCCGCTTATATAGACTTTTGGCTACCCAAGAAGTCTCAAAAAAACATACTAATAGCCATAAAATGCATTTATGAGAATCGTGGGAACCAGAGAGAGTATTAGAAGATATTTCCTCAATGTAAATATTTAGGTGCCATACACATGCCAGCCACCCATCGGCTAGTGGTGGAATTAATGTGGCCATTATATATACCTTTCAGAGTCACTCGTAGTATCACCCAGAACCTGGAACTGTACTGACATGTATTACGACTGCATGTCCTAAAATAAAAAAAATCAACCGATGAGTTTGCCACACTGATCTAAATTAAAAATATCTTGCAAATTCAGAAACAGTAAAAATATCTTCCCAATTCCGATACTGTATACAATTATGGTCCTCATGTAGATTTTTTTCGTGTCCAAATTTGCGCATATCACCTACATCATATTTCACAACCTCCACCTCAGCAAAAAGGGAAATATAATCCAAATTATTAATATCCACAATCTGTTCACCATCAATGCTTTCAACTAACTCCTATGCTCGGTGCGGTGATTGAATCACTTTAATCGCCATGGCCCAAAATTTCGCAACTTTAAAAAATCCTCTCATCGTCAGAATCTTTGAATTGACCTGCATATAGATCTTTCGTAACCACCTCAGCTGAGTGCGACAATGCTGGAAAGTGGGCGAGAATGGACGCAGGTCACGAATCTGTTTCTCTTTCATTTCCACTTCTACGTAAAAGCTATTTTATGACTCTAAATCAGCAGCATGAACAGCAGCCGCTATACTATCTTCATTCCCTCGAGAGGATGGTGAATTTTCATCATTCACAGAATCATCAATCCGAATTCTTTCAACTACGACGTTTTGCACGGCTTCTCTGCCGTTATTTTAATGCATATTGTTACCACGGCGCACTTTATTGGTTTCTTCTTTAACGCTCTAGCAGGTTCTAAGGCGTTCATGGAGAAACACATCCTGGACCATTTCCAAAACCTGGAACTTCTTATCAAGGCCACCATGGAGTTCCAAGACTCCCAAATTTCGTTCCAATTACTTCGAAACTGTTTTGGGGTTTGCAAGTTAGGGTACCTTCTTCGAGTCTTTCCGCCTTCCTGTACAAGGAAAGGGGCCGAGTATTTCGACGGCCTACTCGAAAACTGCGTCCGAAAGTTGGCAGGTTTATTGCTTGACAACACCATATTTATGGAATTACAACTGCTTATCAAGCCGATCCAGGACAAAAAACCGACTTTGAGAATTGGTTTGACGTCAGCGAAGGACGTTGGCGGTGCTTCATTCCTTGCATCTAGTGCCGCGTCGAACAAGCGTTGCACCAAATTCTTTCCGACCTCCACTAAGGACCTGTACCAGTACGATGACGCCCTCGAAGCTTTGGACATATGGAATACCTCCTGCCGGTCTGCGGCTACGTTTAGCAACTTCTGCTCGAACAACTCACCATTACAGAAGAAGCTTACAGACGCAGTCCACGCAGCAGCGCAGGAAGCGTTGCCGCCTGGTAAAACCCGTACCCGTGCTTTCCGCGCCTCGATGTCACTACCTGGAGCCAAGGGATTGGTCCGATGTGCGCCTTGTGCGGGGTTGAGGACACAAATCAGGAGCAATGATTTCTCGGTGTGGCTATAGTACTTCTGCCAAAATCCATTTTTCGCCTCTGACACTCCTTGTCCAAAGCCTGTGTGCCCTGAGACATTAGATATCCATGGGGAACATTTTCTGCACTGTCGTTATGGATGCCAGCGCAATAATTGTCACAACAATCAGGTCGCTTTGCTAGGCGATGATCTCGGACAGGCGGCTCGGCGTCCTTTCATCGAGCCGCGTGTGCATCTTCAACACCAGACAAGACTGGACATTAGAGCCATGCGGGCTGCAGGTGGAACTGACTATTTCGACATAACTTCGTCAACCCACTCGATCTCCCCAAATCCAGAGTCCGGCATTTTAATCCGATGACCAGTCTCAATGCAGCGAGCGCGGAAAAGTGGCGAAAGTACCAAGGGTTTCTGGAGGAATTACCGGGGAGAAGCAGGCTAGTTCCTGTTTCGATCTCTATGCTTGGCGAATGGCATCCCGAGGCGTTTTCAGTGGTCACAGATATTGCAAGAACCGTCGCCAGCCGCGCAGTGGAACAGTTTGCGAAGGTTCGAGGTATTCTTCTACAACGACACTCGGCGTTGGCAGTAGCTTCTAACGCTGCGTATCTTCTGGCTGCCATCACATCCACTTTCTGGTAGACTGTTGCTGGTGCTAGAATTCGATTTCTACATTGCTTCGACCATCGGTACATGTATTTAATATGAATGGCAGATTTGCAACTCCAAATGGGTTCTGATAGGGATAAATCGTCAGGCAAGAAAAAAAAATGCTTCCGTGGTATAGTTGAGGGAAAAAACGGAGTGTATATGGAAGAGAGTTGAGAGGGCTATGAGCAAGTATGAAAGTGGCAGGGTCTACCACTGATGCTCTGCGACCAGCGTAGAAAACATTTTTCTTGGGTCTGAAGTTAACTACTCAGGGCTTGACTTGAAGTTGTCTGCCAACTTGCTTGACCTTTGCGTGAGGATGCAGATTCCTCGGCTTATAAAGACTTTTGAAAACCCCTGAAGTCCGAAAAAAACTACAGCATGTACCTGGAAATGCGTAAAAACAACTTCTGTGGACGATATACTCTAAAAAAAGATACTTAAGAAACTAACAATCAATGATGCCCTCTTATTCCCCATTCCCCAAATCAAATCCAAGCAACTCCTCCAAAATATCTATACTGTCCAAGCAGTCCCGACAAATATCTGCGAACGGCTCATAGCTCTCTATTCCCTCCTGGGAGATATCTAAACTACTAAAGATATCCCCATCCGGCTCCATCTTCGGTACCACTTGTTCCATACTCTCCAGTCCAGGCCCCACCAGTTAAACACTTTCTATGCCCTCTTTTCCCTCATCCACCTCGTCCTCGTCCTCATCATCCTCCTCTTCTTCCTCTTTTTCCTCTTTCTCCTCATCCTCTTCTTACTCCTCGTCATTTTCTTCCTCCTCTTCGTCCTCTTCATCCTCCCCGTTATTACCCTCGTAGACTAATTCAGCGGCTACCCACTCCTCGAAGGTCTCCCACTCTCCCCCCTCGATGTCTCACTCCCGCCCTTACCTACTTCCTCCGCCTCATCCTCAATAAAAGGGCGACGCACGAATTCGATCACCTTCTTTTTAGTTTGCCGGTGCAGGTAGTCATCACGGTCAGTGGTCCGAAAGGGAGTAGGGGAATAGAGTTTAGGGAGCGGGATGGCGATTTTTGGAAATGACTCTCGAGGGGCACAGATTGTTCATTTTGGTAGGCTGAGGAGAATGGGAGGCAATAGAGGGTGTTTGGGGTATTTGAAGGGAGAGGGGTAAAATGATCGGGGACGTTTGAAACGTGAAATAAAGGGGTTTAAATAGGCTCCCGGGGCAGGTTCTATATATTAGGAAAAGGTAAAATAAATCTACAAAGGATTTTGTAGTAGTACATTTGCGCCCTTTTTCTCAAAAAAGCGAATTTGGAGGAGGAGGTAAGCAAAAAGGTAAAAGGAACTTGATTCAGGATCGATTCAGAGGGGTGGATATAGTAGAAAAGTATGTAGATAAAATGGAAGTAAATTTGGAGACGACCGCGGTAATGATAAGCAAGGCTCAGGGAGGACGAAGAAGGACCGGAAATATAAGCAATTTTGGACAAGGGGAGGTAGTACAGTAAACAAAAAAGTCTGTAGATGACGGCGACAAAATCCGTTCTTATCAGCACGAGCCTAACAGATTCCATCCTCCATGCATCTCAATAAAGAAACCCCCGTTTTTCCCCCTTTATTGGTGACAGTGGTGCTTGTTTTTGTTTTGAGAAATCTATTGTACCCTGAAAGCGCCTTATAATCGGGAAACGTAAGAGTAGCTACGGGGTGGTGAGCGCATTCGAAACAGATATATGAACAATAAAAGACTCTGTGACCCATTTGCCACCGATCTAGGCCCCTTTGAACCCGCCTCTCTTGCCGTCATGCCTGTCAACCTGCAATCTCATCTAAATCGGGCGCAGCAAGAAGCCAAGTAAAAGTAGTTTTGGGAGGATGAACTATGGAAAAGATTGTCTCATCTTAGCTGCCACTCCGACACGTCCACACGTCGCCGGATTCGAGGCTTGGCCTTCCGTGACACCGGTGCGGCGGCGTTCCAATTGGCACACCCACGACTGCGATGAAGGTGTCATCAGTACATTGGAGCATCATGCTGCGCAGGCACCTCGGTCTCCCAGTCTACACAGACTCGGTGCCATTGAAATTCCACCACTGCCAGAAGAACATGGATGTCCTCAGTGACCATGCCGCCGACCTCTGCGTCTCAGAGTTTGGGCGCATTCACCGCCACAAATCCGTTCGCAATGTGTTCGCGTGGCACTTGTTCTGCACCGCTGGCCTTGACTACGAGTTCGAAGCTGAGAATCTCCTCCCCGGGACGGACTACAGGCCCGCTGACATTCTCCTCGTGCACCCCCCCGTGACACTGAAGCTGACCTACCAGACCGACCCATTGCATGTGACGTCGCCGTCACGTCACCGTTCAAGCAGAGCTCCATCACCAAAGCGACGCAAGTCGCCGCTGGGGCTGCCGCTCTCACGCACCACTGCAAGATCCAGGATCTACAGCATAAGCTGTCAAGGGGCCTGATCCCCCCCTCACTGCCTTCCCGCGACAAATGTTTCCGATTCCAGCCTCTGGTTTTCGACTCCCTCGGTGCCCCTTCTCCGGATACTGCATTATCTATCGAAGCTTTTGTGCCACTTGTAGCCACGAAATGCCACACCTCGAACGCCACGATTCGCACACGCATCTACCAGGGTATCAGTTGCACTTTGTGGTCGTCGGTGGCTATGGCCATCACATCGCGGGCCCACTGCACGTGACCGATGTGGTCCATCCAGTTAGCTCTTAACTAAAAAGTCGTTCAGTCAGTGTACACTCAAGATAAGTAAAGAGTAAAGATTCATCATCCTCTTTACTGATCAGCGGCGTGTGTTGGGAGAGAACTAGAAGGGCGGAGCGTTGAGGAGTGGTACTTGTACGCAGAAGCTACCTCTGAAAAATGTGTTGCAATGTGCCCTTAAGTTCTGTTGGAACTGTGTAATGGTTCAGGTTTTTTATGTCTAATGAGTTACTACATATGAAATTCTATTACTGACTACAATTCTGCTCTCCATGCCGATATCTATTTTCATGGTATGATTTTACGGCCTGTACTTTGACTTACTATGATCAGTCAATCACGGAAAATGTATGGTATCAAAGCACCTATCGTGCTGATATGTGCACATCACATACGAAAAAATCAAGAAATATCCAGTGACCTGAATAGCTGAGTCTGTCACGATGGCTGGGACGGTTGTTGCTCAAAATTTCCGGAAACGAAAATCAGAGAGAACCTAGAGTAGATACGAAGAGTTTTAGCACTGGGTAACTCAAGAACTCGTAGTTGGACGCAGTAATAAAAGAGAGTATCAAGAAGAACGACCAAATCATCCACGCTTCCACCAAAAAACCTAAATGAGCCCGTTATGATGAAGGTCCGTTCGGCGTCTGTTTGTCGGTTCTCACTGAGAGTAGTCGCCCAGCTCAATTCATGCTTGTATTTCTTCGCTTGTTGCGAGTAATGAAATAGGACGGAGTCTGGCCATTAGAACGAAAAGAAGGGTCTGTTATACACCATATTTTAGTTGTGTTATCTTTTGTATATAATTAAATGTGTTCGTGTTTCTCTATGTTTAAGAAAACTTCACTTTACGTTATTCGAGCTTTCCGTAGCACCACCATAACTGCATATTCACACATATGACTGTAGAATATGTGATTATAGTTTCATGACCCCCATTTGAATCGATGGATTACCAAATGCGGAAGGGATGGAGAATGGGTCAGAGCCCGAGGAGATTAGAAAGAACGCAACTGGCTGGGCGGACGGTCGAATCATGTCATCTCCACCTATTTTCATTTCGTTTCATCGTTTCACACGTAGGATATTTTGATACGTTTTTGTGAAAAGTTCCAAACTAATCGGCGACTTGATTGGGGAGCAAGTCCCCAAGGCATACCGCTGCCAGGTAGTCCAAATCAATAGTCGAAACATATGTCTGGTTTCAGTAGCTGGTCTCAAAGGTAGTCCCGTCCAAGGACCAATCCGCATGTAATTTGTTTACAGGTAAGGACACATAAAAGCAAATGCCCAAACAGCTCCTTACCTATGGCAGTGGCCCTAATAAGAACAAGTAGGAGGTCGTTGGATACCGCATCTTTGTAAGAACAACTTGAGCCAATCATTTTAGCTTTCAGTGTCCTCAATTCTGAGACTTTGACCAATCAATGCATTCATATATAATGATTGTACTCTTTCTCTCTTTGTAATACACACCACGCTCTGAGAAAATCCAAAAGATGAGCTAAATTCGGTTGGTAAACACGGCGGATTCCTAGCCCAAGCATTCATCGATCTTTGCATTTCCGACTCGTAGCTACAGCTGATATAAAGTATATAAACCGTTGTTGGTCAAGCTACAGTAACCACTGGAGTTTAGACCCCGCTGAGATTCCAGGTCTGCCAAACGTATAGACTAGAACACTTGAGCATCGTATGCTGTGGGCAGAGCGAAATATTTGTTATTTATCGCTACGATTCCTTTCAGTGGGACTATATGTATGTCTGCCAATTTATTAACACTCCTGGGAGCTTAAGGTTACGTCTCTCCACACTTTATACAAAATTTTTCTTTGCCATGTTGACCCTCGCTCCTGCTGCTGGCAGTGGTAGCCGCATTGCCCTGTACCGAGAATTGATAGTTGAGATATATGCTTCAACAGAATCTGAGCCCACCTTCCCCTCCTCATAAATCCAGTCCTTATAAGCAATGACGTTGACTTTCTTTGTATTGCAAGCGTTTTCATATTCTTCATCGCAGAAGAACATTCTTCATCGCAGAAGAACATGAATTAATCCCACTTAGAGTTATGGGACCTGTGTGGGGTGTTGCGCGCACAAAAGGTAATCGCTTGGTGAAACTTTGTTTGATGCTTCCGGTAAACAGGCAGAAGCATCAGACCACGGTTTATATAGAAAAAGTAGTCAACACCAGCAGAGATAAATTGAAAGCAAACGGCACTGAATTCAAAGGTATTATAGAAAAAGCTACGCAAAAGGTATCAAACTAAGGTTCTGAAGGCTTATATGGCAGCCATCCATGATATTGGCAGCACTGAACATCATGGCAAAGTCCCATATGTTAAATTGGCAAGGAGGCATGAATTAGTTGCTGATTGGTGGGATCCGAAAATTTGGAGAACCACGGGAGATAGCCACGATGACTCCATGTTTTTCGCTGGGCACAAAGTGGTATGATCTTATGTTTTAGACTGGTGCATGGGTACAGTGCAAAAGTTGCATTGATGTCTTTTTGCAGTTTAAATACTTGGTACAGGTTACTGGAGGGATACCATCAGGCTATTTGAGGTGATTTATAGGCATATTCTCTACAACCTGTGAGTTGTACCGCCCTATAACGAAAGCACCAAATCAGATCTTCGAGTGAGGGACTCACTTATATTTGTCTCCCCTTCCGCCAAGAGACGGCTGCGGATGTATTGTAGGAGCTTGGAAAAAGGCTTTTCAGGCTGACTTGTGCAGAAGCCACTGTCTATTGCTGTATGCAGGACTTTTTCATAGAATGATTTTGAGAATATAGACCGTTGCGGACAATAGCTTTGTCCATCATGGTCTCCTTGAAAAATATTGGATCATTATATTTACTTCGAGGTTTTTATTCGCCACCTTGTAAATTGCTCCAATATCAGCTCCAAGTTTGATTTAAAAACGGTTCGTGTACTCAAATTTTGTTGGAATTAGTTTCCACACCCCCGACCCAGCGGCTCTCTGCCGCTATGTGTGATGTTTGGGGGTAGTTTTCCATCGCCCTTCTCCTCCTGGAGAGTCTGGCCACATGTAGGTTTACCGCACTTGGTATGTATCTGACTTCCAGCGATAACCCCGACCTCCATAATTCGGCATGTAGCTTCCTGATTTCCTGCGTTAAACATTCGGACTTTGAGACCATCTTGTTGACAGTATATATTGTACACGTTTTGTCTGAATATAACCTGAACATTTTTCCTGTTCCAAAGAAAGGAAGTGAAGAAAGAAATTAAGAGACTCGCGAACTGATCAAAGTTCTTTGCATGTTATGTGATAATGCTTCCCTATCTCCGGGCCCCAATAGCCAGGCACCTCGAAATCCCCAGGGTTGTCTAACACCGAGCTTCCTTTCCCCATGATTGCTCCCTAGGCCCACTGCAATGCTTCGGTATGCACAGTAGCCACCACTTGGAGGTGGACCGGTGTACGTCCCTGGGCATTAATTTGGCCTTGATTGATTTCCACCAGAGAAAAGTTTTAATAGCGGACCCCTTTAGCGTCATTCGTCGGCCTCTTACTCCAGAAAACGATTATCATACTCCTTTCAATCGAAAGGACGTTTCCGGAACGGCTAAGCCTAAATCTTGGCATCCACAGACGAATTTTCGTAAGGCGAAATACCCATCCGGCGGTGATTGCTCCGCACACTTTCCACTATTTTCGTTCTGCAGACTCTATTTAGCATACTGTCCGTTCCGGAACTGTAAAATTTGTTCTTTTTGTCTCTAATAGCAGTCCAAAGTGTCCTTGATCGCACGTCACGATCCCAAATACACCCTTGTCTGGGTAGAGTCGCATCCAATACCTCACTAGCAACTTATTTATGATTTCTGTCGTCCTATGACAGTCCCGAGGTCTCGATTGTTTTTAACTCCATGTACAAATCAAAATATTCTCTATATAGTCGCATAGACGCCCACCATATTGATTTCGGAGATTTTTCACAACCTCAATGTCATCCGAACAATCCAGTAACCTTTCAGACGTCATTCTAATAGCAAGGCTACGTTTTGGAAGAATCTGCTTCCAAACTGTACCAAGAAGAAGTTTCAGAGAGTAGTGGATCCGAAAATGATTGTAGCGCCCTTCGAAATCGAAGACAATCATTATTTCCTCTTGTTTGAGTTTACCGGCAGATGATTCTACTGTTGAGAATCGCTTGTGTCGGGTTTATCAATGTTGCGAAAGTTGATTTAACACCGCAACTGATCTCTTTTTCCCGTTCTCAACGTGTGTAATAAATTCGGGTGACGTGTAAGGGCAACTCTGGGCCTCCTCCTTCGAGACTTCCCTCAATACAGGTTCTTGGATAAGAGTCGCAATATTTTCCTTCGCAAACAAACTCTTTTTCTGAGTCCACCTTGTGTGCCATTTATGTACGTGTCAAAATGGCTGCACTGATATGTCTGGGGACCTAATATTCCATACGGACCGAATATTCCATATTTCATAGACTCCCACTCTCGCCAAGCTCCTCCTTGTATGGCTCTATCTCCCGACGATATACTTTCCATGTCGTCACAAACTTCATTGTACTCGCCAATACCCGTCCAACCATTCCTGAGCTTTTAGACTCGATATTTTCTTTCTGTGGTGATTATTTTCCATGGTTGGTGCCAGCCTTGTTCTTTGCTGCGCCAGTCGCGTCATCGGATCTCTGAGCTCTACGTTTTTTGCAGCAGGCATTAGTCCCAGTAATTTTCGGTTCTTTGTTGTTATTAGACTAATTTTACTTTGCATTGCCCCACGTTTTGGGTTCTTATCATTCCTATCATTTGAGAGAACTTGGTGAGAATTTTTGCTAGTGTTGATTCCGGCATGGCGTGAGGTTATTACTTTTTTTATCGGCTTCTATCAACTGGCAGTCATTTTTTTGTCGTTGCTTCCCAGCTAACGGCCTCATTCTGCTTGACGCTCTGTCTACTAGACCCATGTGCTCTGGATGGTCGGCCCAGCAGCATTCTCTCCCCTGTAAACTAAGTACTCTCTGCTCCTTCTTAAATCCTCATATATAACATCCAATCATTACTCAATGACATTAACAGCCAAGTGATTATTTACTTTTTAACACCAAATGGGCCACACAGTTCACGTGCAAAAAGGAACGCAAGCATTGTATGCTCATGTTATACGTCAGTATTGAATAGCATAGCGGCCTCTTGTAGCTGAGACAGATATTTTGGGCTATATGAGAACTTTCGAGCCCACTGTTGAGGCCAGTTAAAATACTTTTGATTAATGAGAGGTGGAGGGTGCGAGGTTATACCTGATGGAAACTCAAATGCTGCAAACCTGGCGAAGTCAGTATCGTCGTCCTGGTCAACCCTTGATTTTTTAGTACGGATTTCTGCGGCTCTTCTTGCCTCATCAACCATGATAGCGGCTTGTGGTGGATTTTTTTCCTACTATTCCGTCAATCAAGCTTTTCACAGAAATGTTCCGACCTTGACTAGTTTCGGGTCCGATTCGCCTCTCTAAAGTCTCAAGATGGCTTTGCAGAGCTTTTACCAAATCCGCATCGTCCATTGTCTTTCTGGTAGCGCTTCTACGCCGTATCTTCAGTTCCGTGAGGAAAGTTCGATGTGCCTGCATGAGAAGTTCGTTGAATAGCTCTCTGCGACAAATCACGACGACCGGTGGTCAGAGCCCGAGGAGTATAGAAAGAACGCAACTGGCTGCGTGGACGTTCGAATTACAAAGACGCCACCCATTTGCGTCTCTTTTCATCGTTTCGCACAGTGGATCCTTGATCAATTTTTAAATCACAGGTCACATATGGGAAATTAGAGAGCTTACGCACAAAGAATTCAGAAATAAAACTGCCAAATTTCACCAATAGAATTACAGTCTGTAATTCAATTGCAGAATTCTGGAGTGAAGTCGTGAGGTAAATTGCTGAAATGTGACCAGTTAGTGAAGACCCGTGAGAAATGGTTGTGAGGAAAAAACATGGTACATTCCTATTTGTCTATGCGTAAACACGTTTTCAAATTTCAGAAAATAATTTCAGAAATACTCTTCGGAAATTTATCATACTACGTCTTTCTGAAGACCTTTCAGAATTCTGTTTTTGCGTAAGCTCACTATTCCTTGGGAAATTCGTTGTGTCATTATTTTTAGTTGTACACGCTCAAAGTGCACGGAGTTCCATTTGAGCATGGCTGACTTATGGGTGCTTAAAATTCTTTTCAGAAATAATATTTTGAGCCCCCAAACTATATATTCTCGCATTGCCCCTTATTTGCAGGCATGGCCTTTTGTTCCGTTTCACAGAGTATGGGGCGACCACCATCAAGGTTGACTGAGGTTGACTGCTTTGTATCAGGGCATGTTCTATTATTTTTTGGGGTCCATGATAGCACGTATTCCTGGCAATAATATTCCATTCCTCTGAGGTCCTAAAGCAGTGCAGACTACTAAGCGATCTGACTTGTTACAGGGGTGTTCATTTGGGTTCTTTCATGATTGTGGATGTAGGACGACTATTTTCCGAAGACTTGCTGGGCAGGTCTGTGTTACAGTGCTGCATACCAATTCTCGAAACTCCGCTACTGTACGCTGGTATACGTTTAGTCTCCAAGTAATACAGGCGCCACAGGTTTCCACCTGTCGCCCGCATTCGTAGTTAATTTCTGCATACCATCCCCACGCTTCTGTGCAAAATTGTACAACTCGTAAAGATTTCCCACAAGGTACGCACCTCAAGCCTTCCTTTCCAGTACTTTAATTGTGTCCAGGGCGTGGCCCGAAATAACCAGATTGCGCTTGTCACCAACCAGCAATTCAAGGCCACAATAAAGAATTGATCGTTTGAAATTTAGAGTTCTTCTCTCAACCGAGAATTCTGCGCAAAGTGAGCTCGCTTCGCGGCATTGATAGGGGAGCCAGATATAAGCGGGATGAAGCGATCGGAGAGGAGGACATTGTAAAAACAGACAGCGGTAGATTAAGTGGCGAAGGAAAATTGCCATGGCGAAGAAACGAATTTTATGGGGATGAACTTACAGAGCGGTAGGCTTTTTAAGCGTATCGCTCGCAGGGCGTAGAAGAGAAGTGTAGGCAGCTTGGGTGTTTCGCTTGCGAAATCCTGGCACTTTCTTGCTTTGCGCGCGCCGCCGCGGCCCACACGACGGGAGAGAAGCGGGAAGGGAGAAAAAAGTGATCAGCATCCAGAGAATGTAAGCCTTTAATATGCTTTTGACCTAGCCCCGCAAAGCCTCTGATGTTTTTTAAATTAAAGCATCTATTTGGTTCTTTTTTCTTTAAATGGGGGGTTAATTTACTGTGGTAAATATGTGGGTTGGTACCCAGAAAATTTGTACTGGAGCGTAGATATCGTATCATTTGGTTCTTTAATGTTTAAAAGGTGCGTTTCGGCTATCCACTTGTGTGTGCTAAACGTGTTCAGGGTAACGGGTTGTTTCACTCGTGCGCCTAAAGGGCTGGCTCAATACCTGCCAGCAGGAATGATGCATTGGATATCATTGCTGCTGCCGCATGCTTCTCGGTTAGAACCACTCGAAATGACCCGTATGTATCCATTGCCCTAACATCAACGTTCCGCACCACGTCGCCACGTCGTCTAGCACCGCCCCAGGCGTCTGGGTATAAGCCCCCGAGGGTGGATATAGGGATGGGCATGAGTCTGCTTCGCGCAGAGGTCGCGATAAAAGATTCATATCTTCTATGCTTTGCAGCCTTTTGTCCCCGTTTTTCTCCCAAAGCCTGGTAAATTCGGCCCTCTGTATGCTTTAAAGTATTTGCTTTACCCTGCGTGAGGGCGCTGGAGACATACGGAAAGGTTCAGGGGGTTTTGATGCAAAGGCACGCCGCAGCATCCGTCATGTCCAAAGCGGCCTGCTTGCTGGCTTGCCTGAAGGTAGCATTTTAGTGAGCGTAGTTCCTTCCCCATTACGGCGTCGGTATACCCTTTTCGAGTCAATTGTGGTTGTCTGGGAAACCATGGGATAGATGGGATATATCTTCCAACAGTAAAACACCCCAACCTTTCCCCTATAATTTGTAGCGAAATTTTAAAGGAGGCTAGAGTAGACACTTGCCTGCTCACAAAGCACGGAAAATTAAGTTTCCAGACCTAAATAGAACAACGCTCTAAATCGTATCTTAAAGGCTGTAGCCTTTTATATTTATTCTACCGTATAATATACCGCGGTTATGCTGAATCACCGAAAACTGCACACTTACTGTTGTAATGAAATTTTTCTCAGCAATATCTTGGGATTCTGCCCTCGATAAGATGGCACTATGCGCTGGCTGGAAACTATTTTAAAATGTTGCGCTAGCTGTGCTGGCTTTGGAATGAGAGTTTTATTTTCGATTAGTTTTAGAGGGATGCTTTGCGTTGTACTGTAGCGGTGCAGGGCTAGCAACGGCACTGCGCAGGTGTTGCAAATTGCGGCAGTTCGGAACTGTTTATTAGGAGGTGTACGAATGAAATGTAAGGAGTAGTTAGAGACCAGAAAGCCCTTGTGGGACACTCACAAACTAAGTCACATACAGCATAGAGTTGAAGAAAGTAGGCAGAAAAATTCAGATCCAGTCCCAAATAGTTAGGAAATTGAAAATCAACATCTGACCCTGGTACTTTTCTTTACGCCAGTCGCAGAGCATAGGTGGTAGAGCCTTCCACCTTAGATCTGACTTATAGAGTTTAGGGAATCTAGGTTTTCAGGTAATTGAGGGGAATTCCCTACTATCTTGCTTAAATCATAGGGAGCAAATTGAATATTTTGGTTTGAAGTCGATTCCCAACCTGCCTCCTGTCTCATCAAGGAAGCGTTTTACTCAGCTCATATATACTTTTTTCCCCAACCCAGAATCTCTATAAATTTACTAAAAGTACCAGAAAAGTAGGACAAGACTTACTGTAGATGCAGAGAAAATGGCCAAATGATACTTAAAAGAAACTAAACACATCTACTCCTCAAAATATTTATCCTCTTGATTAGAACATAGCACTTCCCTCAACACTTCATAAGTACCTATATATTCCCTACAAATACCAGTAGCACCCTGCATACGTACGTGCGTAAACCTCCAAGAATGGAGACTGGCACATGCATGGACCTATTTCAGGTGGATGTAACCGTAAGAGATTGATATCGTCTAGCTTCGTATTTTGCGATGCACTCCAGCATAAAGTTGGGTTGAAGGCCCTGACTCTCCTTTTGGCGGGAGCGAGAAGATAATTAAAGCAGGGAAACACCGATGTTCATTTATTATAACGGGAAGGCTCGTGATACCCAGCAAAATTATGTGGTAGTGTGTGTGACACCCAGTAAAACTGTGGGTTAGTGTGCATTTACGTGTAATGTCGCTGCAGCTTCTGATGATACTTCACTGTACCATCAGATATAGGGTAGAACAGCATTTAAACGATCTATACTGGAGGATAGGGCCAATGCATAGTGTCTCTGTAAAAAACATTGGTTAAATTGCTCCGTTAGACTGTGGATACTGACACATGATTTTGAATACGAAATTTGAGGACTCCTAATCTTAGCACTGCTCAAAGTAGGGGTTTAGTCATAGTTTAGATGATGTAGTCGATTTGCCTCAACTCAGGTACAGCGCAGTAAGTTAAATGTCAAAATACTGTGAGTGGGTGACATACCCACCCACACTATACACAGTCAAATGTTTCAATGATGAAATTACCATTTCAGGCCCCCTTTATAGTAAGCACTTCCTTTATTACGCTCATACTTTAGATACGAAGTCTGATTCCTATCGTACTATCCCTGGCTGCCATAATTGGCTAGGTAGTGAGACGTTGGAATCTATACTGGTTGAAAGGCCTTTCATCTCCTCCGAACCTCGTTGCACTACCTTAAATCAATGTATTATTATCTTTACTAGTCTTCTTAGAGTAAATATATATAGATCCAGCCAAGCAACTGCCTGAACCAGCGATCGGTTTCAAAAAAGTTATCCACCTGGTCAACGGTACCGTCCAAAAACCAACCTCCCAATATTTTCGCCCCCTCTGGCTGACCGATACTATCCGTAAAGACGAACCTTCAGATATCACCTCGCGCCCACTTCCCGCTTCCCCGCCTGTCACAGCCCAACGTCAGCTCGCCTCCACACTCCTTGTCAACTCCTACCTGAAGGCCAATCCTTCTACCCGAATCTAATGAGTAAAGAAGTTTCTCAATTATTCTTGGCTGATGAAAAAGGGGACAAAAGGACATAATCATCAAAAAAAACTTATTTTCACTCCTTTTGGAAAGTAAAAACTGCAAGGAATTTTTTGTACATTAGTACAGCTATAATTACGGTGTATCGAGATGCAGAAACATGTATTTTCAACAGAACTGTTGTTATAAACGATCCCTGCAATATACTGAAAAATGTGCCAAGGATCACCATGCAATACAAAAATCCTCACTGTCCCTTTTCTAAAACTTTCGTAACCGATATGCAACATGAAATGCAATGGGAACACTGCTTTTGGACCAACTTTAACAGATAAATTGACTGAAAACCGGTCAACTTGTATGGTGGTGAGCATATGCATGAGATCCGGTTCAGATTCTAAATCTTGCGGTAGTCTCCTTGACCTTAAAACAAAAAAGAAAATAGACAGAATTAAAATAACACTCTGCATTCGCAGCTAATTTCTGAATAACCTTGGAACGCTTCTGTACCATTCTGTACAACTTGTAAAGATCTTCAACACTACATTACTTTCATTGTACAGAAACTCTTTCATGGGACAGTATTTGAAAAGCTGTCAGAAAGTTTTCCATTCCTGACATATATTTAATGGCCGATATAATTTAACTCCTGCATTGCTAATCGAATCGGTAATTACCTTTTCTCTAACGTTCCACCCCAAGGGAGGGAAATGCCGGCTCGGTGTTTCGACTATGCTACCAGTTCCATATGAGTTGCATAGGTTGCATTAACATTGCCCTTCAGGTTCCGCAAGAGAATTTAAGTAGATCTTAGGATGATATTAATTCCGGGGACTGCGTTTTGTCCGCTATTAATCTCTTTTGCGTCAAAGAGTATCTAACGGCGTGCTCGGAACTAGAAAACTTTACCGCGCGTTTTACACTAAATCCGTATCTCTGAAGGCCACCTGGTTTGTTTTTGTCGTCATGTATCGCACGCAAGCCGATCGGGTAAAACTAGCGCTAGAGAAAAATGTAGCGGGTAATTATCCGGGGTGAAAGTCATTTCGAGGGACCATAGTTCTACAGTAGATATTAATGAGCGATGTAAAGGAATAAGCGTGAAAGCTGAGTCACTACTCCACTAAATATCTCTAAAAGGACGGACTCTACCGCCTTGCTTACAGTCTAAGGAACTGATTGAAGGTTTTGGTTTAAAGTTGAGTCCCAAATTCTTTCGGTTCTTTAAATATCTTGACTAGAACTATCTGGGGGAACTCTTCTGAAGAAAACTTATTATTGAAAAAACAGTGCCACTATCTCCTCAATAACTGAACGAATAACCTTTCCTGGAATACCAATTTTTTTTGACTCTACGTTGAGCAAGGCTCACTGACCTTGGTGGGTGTGATCGACTTGAAGGCAATTTTATACGAAGGCCAATATTACTGAATTTACTATATAACAGTTAAAGGCTTCCCCATTCCTTTCGAAGTGAAAGTAGGAGACTTTTTTTCTAATATACTCTTCTGGAAGCCTTGTTTTGGAATCATATATGAAGTGACATAATTTGGGTGCTAGCTATGAAGATATTTCATTGGCAGCTCAGCAGTAACAATTTGATACTGGCATCGTAACACACATAACAATTCCCGCAACATTTTGTGGCTCCGATCTAAACTCAATAGCCATAAAAGATAATATTCAGTATATAGCGGTAGTAAAGTAGCAGATATATGCAAAACTGTCACTCCCGCGTAAATAAAAACAAATGGCGGAAGTTTTAATAAAAAATGACGGTTACAAGTTGGCTGGTTATCAGCCAGCTTAAAAGATACAATAAAAAAACCTCCCATCTTCCTCCCCATATGAACAGTACTGCATGTACATGTGCATATGCTGTACTGGAATGTACTTTTCGAGCATGTAATAGTACTTTATTCTGCATGTAATAGTACTTTATTCTGCTATTGGACCGTCAGCACCCCCACCTCAGTTCGAGAGAGTGCTAATCAAGCGCCCTTATGTAGATTTCTTTGGTCCATCGTGCGAGTTTTATGTCTTTTGACTCCCAGCATCGCTATTTCATTGGATCAGTTCGCTCTCACAGTATACAGTAATAGAGCACACTGTACGAGCGGTAAATGGGCTAGTACAGTGTACTGTGGTAGTAAAAACTGTACGGGCACTGTACACCCATAGAAACCCCGGACTGGTAGCCCCTATAAGGGGAAAAGAGGTTTGCTGGAACCTGACGGAAGAGGAGGTAGGTTCTGTTTGGCCGCAAAAAGGAGAATAAACAAATAAAAAGTATTTCATGGTATCGTATCCAAGGTCGACTACGAACATGAAAGATTCCCCGGGACCCCACGTTCCATTCGACGATTCCCTTTTTTCCGACGTCGCGCGCTTCCTTTTCGCGTATGAAAATGTAGTTATGATAGGAAAAAGCGAATAGGAAAAGGCGCTCCAGATCGTCTACCACCTCGAGGGCGCAGCGATCGAGCGTTTATAAGAGGATCTTGTGAGCGATGGAGCGTTGAGGGAGGAAGTCAAGGATTGTTCGACCGTTAAGGCCAAGCTCATTAAAGAGTTCGGGAAGACTCTTTTGCCAACGATGGTAACGCAAAACGTGACTCCGCGGAATATTCTCACTTGGCTCCCAGGTTTTCTGATCACGGGAATGGCCATACCAGCGGATACAGTACAGAAGAGTCCCGACATCTGTGTAGCCGTGGCTCACCAGTTTCGCCATAACGAATTCTTCGTTTTCTTTTTTCGATGACGGGGTAGGATCCGCCTGTTGGCGTGAATGGATGGACTCAAAAAGGGGTTGCTGTCCTCGCGGTTTCGTTCGGGACTTCCCGTTGTTTGCGACAATAGAAACCGTATTGTCGGGTACAGTATCGGATGAACCCTGTTGCATTAAACGGCGTGACCGGCGACGAGGTGGCGCTGGTTGAGTCAAGAAATCCCGAACGATCATTTCACCAGGCGGTTCCGAATCAGCGTTAACGCGTGATTTTTGTATGCCTCGAGGCGACTCCGGGTCTGGGATAACTGTTTGCAAGGACGCAAAAGTGAGCCGTTTAGGGGAAGGGGGCTTGGAACAGATATCTTTGACGGTTTTGTCATGAGCCTCCCCAGACCAGAAGTTGATCCTTTCCCAGCTTTGTTGGTATTCTCCAGTTGACCGATATTCTGGGTGGTCCTGTTTCCAAACGGCTTGTCCAATTCACTTTTGGCTTGTTCAGCAGACAGTTGAAGGTGTCCCTCCTGTTCCTGGTCTAGATCGCCGTGAGCAGGGTCGCCTGGAGGCTTTGCAGCGGTAGAATTGTCGAATGAGCTCAGAGGTGCGTCAACTTGACGTTGGGCCGGTCTTGGAGAGGGAGCACCCAGAAGATCCGACCATTGTTCACATACAGTAACAGATCAGTTGAGTTGAGACAACGCGGTGTCTGTGTCGACCATCTCTGAAATCTCAGGATCCTGACTGAAGGGATTTTCCAGTACAGTGTTTTTCACAATAAATTCGCCCTTTCAATTGGCTATCATTCCGCCACCTCGGCTCCCTTTTGCGCGGTTGTCCGCCAATGGGTGAAAATCAGCGAGACCGCGGATGACATTTTCAATCTGATTGGGCCTTAAGTTGACCGTGCGCGAAATGAATGGCGCAGGACCGTTTTCAACAACGTGCTTTGCCAGGGCTGACCTTTTTCGTTCCGCCACCTGGCTTTTCGCCTGCCATTGTACGCTTCCTTGCTCGTGCTCATGTCCAACCTCGCTTGGGTTCGCATCGGATTCCTCCATATCGTTCTCAGACTGCTTGTTATCACCGCTTTCGGGACTCGCCTCGCCAGAAGGCTTCTCATAATTGCCCAGAGATAGCTCAGGTGACGGTGCCAACACTAGGCGATCCAGCGACAAGCGCTCATGTTCCTTCTTGATTTCCAAAACGGCCGTGTCCGGATTCACAGAGATGACCTTGTAGGGACCATCAGCGGCTGGCGCGAGCTTATGTTTTGGCATGTCCTTTCCAAAATTCTCTTTGCGAACGAAGGCGTACGAGCCAGGTTTTAAAACTTGCCGAATCCTCCGGAGACGGTCATCAAAGTTCTTCTTGTATCGCGACTGTGCGCTTTCAAGCTTCGACTTCGCTGTGCCCATAAAGGCTGTCAACCACGCTCGCCATTTGGCATATTGGTCCTTTGTGGGCGCACCTTCCCCAATAGAGGCCTCATCCTTAATGGCGGGAGAAGTGGGAGACCTGGACAGGACCAACTCGAAGGGCGCGAGACCAGTTATACTGTGTGGTTGCGTATTGTAGGCATACGTCAGCGCGTCTCTGAGCAGATCCCAATCAGTAGGGTGGTCCGCCACATAGTGCCGCAAAGCTGCGAGAATATTCCGGTTAACCCGTTCCACTTGACCGTTAGTTTGCGGATGATCGGTTGTGGTAAACAGATTTCTGATTCCCAAGAGTCGAAAGATGTCCTGGAACAAACTTGCGGTGAACGGCTTCCCATGTTCCGACAGCAACGTCTTCGGGGTCCTTACACGAATATACAGTGGTGCAAAAACGCTTTTGCGATATCGAACGCATTAAAACGCTTCATGGGAATGGTTTTAACCAGTTTCGAGAACCGATCGGTGATTACCAAGAGGAATTCATTTGAACGAGGACGCGGGGTCTTAATGAGTTTGCCCAAGACATCAATCTAGATAGACTCTAAAGTACCCTTTGCGGGGAACAGTCTCAGCGGCTTGACAACACGTCGGAGCTTAACGCGATTACGCGCACAGGTTCCGCAATTTCGTACTGGATTGTAACAATCAATCGCCATAGTGGGCCAGTAAAAGGATCTTCTGAGTTCTTAGTACATATGTTTCCCACCCGGATGACCGGAAAGCTTGGTGTAATGCGAAAGGTGCAAAACCCGTGCCTGAAGAACAGTCGGTATGACGATTTGAGAACGTGACTCCACGGTACGCACGAGGACACCCTGATTGTTCAGCGCAAACGGCAACGCCTCCCCGCCGTTAAGACGAGAGCATACCTGAGAACAGAATACGTCACCCAACTGGGGTTCAAGCAGCTCTTCGGATTTAACCGGTTTCAGTATGTCTTCCGGTAACGGGGCCTCGTTCACAATAAGTGCATTGTCAAAATCGTCATAGTCGGCCGACATGAAGTCAACTTCTTCCTCATTTCGAAAGAGTGTACAGTTCTCGCACTGACAGGCGCTCGTATCCAGGTCTTCTGGTATGTCAACGCAAAAGCATGGGATATCGTCATCGATTTCAAAAGTGGTGCTTCCGGGCGACTGTAACCGAGATAACGCGTCAGCTTGGGCATTGAGTCGGCCCTTTTTGTAAATAACTCTGAATTCGAACTCTGAAAAACGTAAACGCCATCTCATCAGTCTCCCAGACTGGTTGTTGATTTCCATGAGCCACCTGAGTGAGCTTTGATCAGTGTAAATCACGAACTTCTCGTACTGTAGATACGGTCGCAAAGTGGTAACCGCATAGACCACCGCAAGGCACTTTTTCTCGATTACCGATTGGTTGCGTTCAGCTTTTGCTAACGAGCGGGACCAAAATACAATACGCCGACGTTCACCTTCAATGGTTTGAAACGGTGAACACCCGACTTGGTAATCCGAATTATCTGTGTCCACTGAATAGGGACAAACCGATCGCGGTAACGCTAAAATAGGTGTCTCAGTTACGCACTGTACGATAACTTGAAACGCCGATGCCTGTGTTTCCCTTAATGGACTCAACTGTGCCGGATAATCCTTTTTGATGAGTTCGTTAAGCGGTGCCGCGACGTGCGCATAATTGGGGACAAACCGTCTGTAGACGTTGCAAAGGCCCAGAAATGAGCGGAGTTCCATTTGCGTCCGTGGATGTCGCGCATATTTCAGACCAGCGGTTGTCGCGCGATCCACTTCCAAAGTACCTGGTTTCACGATGTGACCGAGGTACTTAACCGTATCAGTAAAGAACGCACACTTGCGGAGCTTCAGGGAAATCCCGGCTTTTTGCCACACGGCCAGGAGTTCTTGTACATGAGTGAGGTGTTCCTCGAACATCTTGGAGTAGATAACTACGTCGTCCAAATTAACAAGGCATGTTTGCCACTTGAACCTGGATAACAGGATATCGAGAGTCCGTTGAAACGTTGCAGGAGCGTTAGTTAAGCCAAACGGCATACGGAGAAATCGGTACGCACCGATATGATACACAAAAGTGGTTTTCATGGGATCACGCTTTGCCACAGGCACCTGCCAGTATCATGAATTGCAGTCAAGCGTGGTAAAAATTGAAGCCTCATCAAGGAAGTCAATGTATTCGTCCATGCGCGGAAGCGGATAAGAATCCTTGACAGTAATCGCGTTCAAACGTCGATAGTCCACGCAAAAGCGGAGCGAGCCGTCAGGCTTCGGAATGAGAACATCTGGACTCGCCCACTCAGACTGTGCTGGTTCAATAACTCCTTCCCGCATCATGCGTGTCACTTCCGAATGTTCGATTTCGCGATGCTTCGGACCAACCCGATACGGCGGGAACGCAAACGGACGTGCACCCGGCACTAAGTCAATCCGGTGTTCCGTGGTGTTAATCTGTCCAAGATGGCCGCTCCACATAGAAGTGAACTCGCCGAGCATGTCTCGAACACGTTCCTGGTGAACCGGGTTCAGCTTACTGAGGTCAGCCTCATCCGGTGATGGGAGGCCCGTTTGCTCGCTTGAAAGCTTTTCGTTGTCCTTTGCAGGGTTCGGTCGCGATAACGCAGATTGTTCCGGGTAATCCCTATCCTCTTTTTCCTGCAACGGGGGTTCCGACACACGGTCTGAGAGCTCCAAGGCAAGGAATTCGGCCAGCATTACTGGGGATGGTACGACTGCTGTTGGGTGGGGGGGCGCATGGACAACGACATGACCACGCGTCAAACGTACAAGGTGATCCCGGAAGTTCGCGACCAGCATTCTGAAGGGTTTTTCCAGTTCCACCTGAGCAACGCCGTATGTGGCAAGGATCCCTTGTTCGTTGAACGTTCGCTCAAAGGGCTGTAACACGATAACTCCTGAACGCGGTGTTTTCACGGTCACCCAAGATTGCGAATGCGCAATAATTTCCGCCTGCTTGTCGATGCGGACCATGTTCGATACGCGACCACGCGGCTTGTACTTCGCTTCCGAGATCGGATTTTCAACGGGTACAGGAGTCTGCTTAGGGTGTTCCGCGTCTGACGCTTTCGGTAGCAGCTTCCGCCCAATCGGGACAACTGAACCGTCATCGAGTTCAATTTCGTGTAGTCGCGGGTGCACAGCTTCAATATAACGATCCGCGTAATCGCATCCAAGGATCAGCGGTGCCGCGAGTCTTTCACAAACAATAAATTGGACCTTTGCAACGCGAGTAGCGAGACGTACGGTCAACACGGTCATACCGATGTTTTCAGAGGCCTGTTATTCGCATCCGCAATAGACGGGAGACCAGCGTGAAGAACGGGTGATCCTCGAGGTAGATCGCTTCGTCGAATAAAGTTGGTCCCAGCACCGGTATCGAACACACTTAGTTTACATTCCAAAGAACTGGAGCCAATACCAACGTCAGCGTAGACTTTGTAATTCCTTTTAGCGAGAAGCATGACATGTAGCCTTCGATGCGGCGGAATGTACCGGCTCCATGGTCCTCTCAGAACAAGTTCGACTCGGACATCAATCTTAACGGTGCATTTAACAGTAGATTCATTCAAAGTGGGTTCTCCCTCTCCAGATTCCAGATCACTGGTAACTAGAACCTCCTCGGGTGAAGAAACAAGAACCCTAGCTAGTTTTTCGACTGAGTCGCGGGTTCCGCATCAGGACGCGCGAGGACGCGGGGATGAGGCTCAGAAGAACTGGGAGCGGGCCCAGTTTTGGGGGATTGAGGGGCGAGTGAACGCATATCATTCCTCGTATTCGAGCTCACCGCGAAATGCTCTTTTGCACTCAAATACGACGTGTTCGGGACGCGATTACGCTCTTCCACGAAAGGGATTCATAATTCGAGATCACTTGAAACAGTTGGCGTATAGAAAGAGAGCACTCGGGAGCGCTATAATTCGCTTGATAGCATACGTGACAGATCACTGGAAGTCTCAGGTTACCGGATGCGTTCCTCGGACGATTGTCGATCCAGCCCGGGCGTGATGCCGTATAGGTCTGCGAATACGCAATAGGTTGCGGTTTCACATAACGTGAGCGCGGACTCGCGAATAACGCGGTCTCGGGTGTTTCCACTGATGCGACCTCTGTTGAGGGTAATTCGGACGTAGGCACTGACGACAGGGTATCGGCGAGGTGAACCTCAACATCTGGGTGATTGCCCGAGCCGATAGTGACATCATGAACGAACTCGTCCTCGACATCAGCAATCATCGCAACATCTCCGGGCTTTGAAAAACGGGTTTTCCCGGACTTCACCAACAAAGGGGATCGAACCGGCTCTCTAGCCTTCTTGATTTTCGCGCGCGCCGAGTTACCCTCGTCCTGAGCATAGTGGACTGGGCGCTCATAGGTCATATACGTATTTGGGTGTTCTTCACGATGACGCGCTGTAGCGGTTCGAGTTAACTCGGTCAATCCGTAAATAAACATGGTCATTTTATCCGCAACAGAGATCACGTTCCCAATGCGGTTGCACGCTTTCGAAACTCGAGTACCAAATGCCGTTTCCGATTCGTTCGGGCCTTGACGTAGCGTCTTCGCGTGGATTACCGCTTCACGGAGCACACTCGGAGTAGCATACGTTCTCAGTAAAAACTGTACAGCTTCCAGCCAACTGGCGATTCCATCTGTAGAACGCGACGTCGCTTTCGATGAGCGGAAGAGCACGGCTGCATCTACCTTGAGGAAGTACTTTATCGCGATAAACGCTTGCGCCTCCGAAATTTCCAGCGTGTCACACCCATCGGTGACCAGATTCAATAATTCAAGTATGAGGACAGGGTCAGACCCATCAAAATCGAGTTCTCTCATCGTGAGGTCCAAAGGCTTTATGTGGTCTTTGATTTTGCCGGTTTCCCGTCCAGTGCGTGTTTGATCCCTGTTCATCAGACGGTAAAATCGGTACGAAACCAACTCGTTGAACCGTGGGTCTGTGGGCTTTAGCTTCTTCAATCCCGGATGACGGGGACCCTTCCGGTGGATGCCATCAGGCGCACTAAGAATTGACTCAAGGTCGGAATCATTTTCCTCATGCGGTGATTCATCACTGTTTGAAGACGAAGAATCAGGATTACCCTTTCGACTACCCTTACGACGGGATCGGCCACGTTCACCCCGAGCACTGCGGGCTCTCGCGGACTTCGATATTCGAGATTTCTCGTTCGGGTCATCGATTTCGAGATTACTCAATTTCCCCGAAAGAAAGTCCCTGACAGGGACAGAAGCCGGTGCTCTCTCGAGATGTTCGATTCGAGCTGTGAGTTCGGTTAACTGGGTGGGGGCAGTTTCAGTGGCAGGAGACGGTTGTACCGTGTTGTTAGCCTCCGAGACACGCTCATTCAGGCGATTCAACTCTTCGCGATTAAGGCGTACGACCGTGGTCAACCCCTGAATGATAGCGGACTGTTCCAACACTTTCTGCTGTAAAGCGGCCATGTTCGTCTGAAGACGGTGGTTCTCCTGTTCCAAAAGCGATAATCGCGACTCCAAAGCGCGTTAGGGGTCCGTTAGGGAACTGAAAGGACCGGAACAGGCCAGTAAAGGGAGCAGATTACCTCGAAGCAGAAGGGGGAATTCCCGCAGGGGTATTTTCTGAAAGGGGAAAAGAACGGGTAGTGGGAAAAGGGACAGAAGTCGGCACACCCGAGGGCTCTCCCTTACGAACAGATTCGATTATGATGTCTGGCATACGCGGCGCCGCGGTCGGAGCACTGTAGATAGGAGGCGTAAACCCCGGAATAGCCGGTTTTGGGGGGAACGGACAACCCAGTAAAGGATCGGCGATTGACGCTGCGGCGGGGGTATTTCCAACAGGAGGGTGTTCCGGTAAGACGATTTTGCGATGCCTGGAGGCATACACTCCGCTGGTAATCGCGGGATCAAGGTACGTAGAAGCGCGATATCGCGTGGCGGATTCCGGAGGCGGACTAGGCGACGACACGGAAGGGGGTAACTGATTTCCGGTGGCGAGTGGTACTGAACCCGGCATACGAGGGGGAAAACCCGGAATAGTAGTCGAAACGCTTTGTGCGGAAGAAGAAAGGGGGAGAGTCCCTGACGGAGCTGCGACAGCGGGCGCATTAGACCCGGTTAAACCGGTCACACCCACCGTAGTGACGGGGACTGTAAGGTAAGCCGAAACAGTGGCGGTAGAAACTGCAGATACAAGGAGAACGTTGTTCATTGGGTTTGAACCGGCAAATGCCGCACGGATAGCGGGACTAGCCTGGGGAACCGCAGATTGCGAGTCACGAGAGCTGAACCTAGTACGAACCATGACGAAGCCGGATAAACCGAATAGACTGGGTTAACCCGAACAAAAGAGAAACAGAAAACTGGAAAGATAAAAAGGTAAACAGAAAAACGTAAACGTGAACAAACACCAGAAAAAGGTAGAACAGACAAAAGTCAAAAGACGCTAAAAAGCTGCAGACAGAAACGTGAAAAGTCACAAAACGATCCTTCTAGGTCGGGAGACCAAAACGTAGTGCCACAAGGCGGAGAGACCGTGTGAACACGAAAGGGGTGGGCTGCTGCCAGCCGGGCAAAGGGTGCGTCGTGTGAGTCACTTTCGTGGGGTCGAGGGAAAAGGGGCGAAAAGCTAGAAAGCGGGAGCTGCGGTGGTAGAGCGAGAGCTGCGTGAGGGCTAACGGCGTGACTGTAAAATTGATAACCGGGCCGAGGGTGATCAAGGGGACGATGTGACCAGCCCGCAGGCGGCGAGAGGATACCGATGTTCGGGGGTCAATTCTCAGGCGCCCGCTTGATGCCTTTACTTCCCCAAGGATGGGGACGACCGAAACACCTAGGTACTACTTCGCCGTCGGCGGCGAAAAGGGAAAAGTGCCCTAATGGCGGTAAAAAGGGGGATAGGCCTAAAAGTAACTAAAATACAGTAATATTACAGTGCCAGCGGATACCACGTGGAGACCACCCGGATTGGACCGACGGGACCTTGAGTTGGGTCTTGTGGGCCCAAAAGGAGGTGGCAGAACTCGGGCTGACAGTAGTCGTAGGGTTAGCGTAGAAACGCTAATAGTGTCCAGAAAACTGTAGATTGAAGGGTGTCAGGAAATAACCAAAAAATCAAGGTTTCCCACATCAATCCGGGTGATCCCGATGATGCAGCCCCAATGCACTACAAGGAAACAGACTACCCTTCCAGTATTGGCTTTTCCGGATTTCTTTTCTCTTTTCTTAGTGGAAATAGACGCCTATTCGGTAGCCCTTTTGGTGGCACTCCCGCAGAAGAAGAAAGACGGGAAAGTACAACCCATTCAGTTCGCCTCTCGAACGATGACGGACCAGAAACGCCGCTTCCCACAAGCGAACGAGAAGCGCTTTCCGTATTTTTTATCTTTAAGAAGTTCCGAGTGTCTGTTCTGTCCAATAAGCCTCTCGTCGTCTTTACGGATCACCAAGCCCTTCAAACCGCGTTTAAGGAGAAAGATGTCCTCGGGCGGGTGGCAGTGTGGATGTACTTGATTGCGGAATGCGAATTCGAGATAAATCATCGTCCGGGCCTGGCGAATGGGGCAGCCAATTATCTCTCGTGAAGACCCAGCAAGAATTCAGAAAGAAGAAGTAATGAGAACATAACAGAAGGATTGGTAGCGACAGTCTATTGGGCAGACCAAAAGTTGGATGGTTTGGAACCGCACTTGCTAGATGTAGTACGGTTCCTGATTGTATAATTAGTTCGAGAATCCGACCCGAAGAACAAGGTCGCAGTCCGACGGAGTGCGAAGAGATTCATGCTCTGTAACAATACCCTCTTTCGTCACGAGAAGTCTGGACTCCGTGTCAAGCCTCCGATCGGTAAACGCTCAGAGATACTGGCCATCTTTCACGATGATATTGGCCAATGGGACGTCAGTTTGACGAGAAATTTTGTGAGAGACCGATTCTCGTGGCCTGAGGTGAGCTGTGACGTCACATAGTACGTACAAGGTTGTGATGGGTGTCAGCATGTGAGAAGATTGCCAGCGTATCACTTGAGTCTCAGAGCTCCTGTTACTGAACTCTTTGAGGCCTTCTCGATGGGCTTCGCTGGACCATTCAAGCCTTCGAAGACTGTAAAAAGACTTATTGTGATTGCCGTTGAACATATGGCTAGGTGGCCCATACAGTCTGTCACGACTGATTCTTATGCCGACACAGTGACGAAGTTTATCGAGGAAGAGATAATATCACCGTTCGGACCGCCAAAGAGAATCTTCTCGGATAACGCGACTGTGTTTATGTCGGTATCGGTGCAAGAGTACATGAAAGAGAAGGAAGTCGAGTGGGAAGACAGTACTTGCTTACACGCCGATGGCAAACGTCCACGCAGAGCGGATGATGGTAAATATCAATCACGCGCTCAAAAGGTCGATCGCGCGCGGTGGGGGAGACTGGGCAGAAGCCCTAACTAAAGTCCTATTTGGTTACCGAAGACGCCGCCGAAGCGACGCCCCTTCCTATTTCCGACTGATGTATGGAATTAATCTGAAGACGCTGGCCAGGGATTCGGTAGAATTTCCCAGTGGTCCAAGTCCCTATCATTTGCTCATCGAGACCTTAGCCGATTCTGAAACGCGGGCTGGTGTTGTGGAAAATCTAGCGAACCCCATAAGGCAAAGGAAAACGTCAGAGAGTTCAAAGTTGGAGATGAAGTGTTAGTGGGGCACGAAGCGGCCGTCAATAAGGGACGCATGTGGCCGGCCTTCGATTCATATCTCTATGAACCATGCCTGGTGACCAAAGCGAACCACCAACGCTACGAATTATTGTCCTCCCCCGGTCGCGTAACAAAGAAAGCAATTCATGCGTGTAGTATTGTCCCGTTTAAGACGGGATCTGCTCATTTACTTAATTAATGAAAAGCAAGAATTTCGACGAAGCAAGAGAAGAAGAACCAGGAATCACGTGGATTGAAGAACAATGACGGCGAAGAATTAATGATAAAAAACTAAGTACTAAGAAAGCACGAAGGGAAATCTTAAATGTTTCGGGTGAAGTCTTGAATCTTGAGTAGGTGTGGAGCGGATTCCTCATTGATTTTACCTCATCCCCTGCCTGCGTTTCCAGACCTTCAAGAAATTAAGACCAGGACGCCGCTTCCTGTATTTTCCTGTAGTCGCGAGCACCGCTTGCCGGACCTCAAGAACAGATGTGAATGAAGATTCTATCTCCAGAACATTCACGGAGAGCTTGAGAAGAGAGTTACTTGGGGCGAGCCATTGTTGTTGGGAGCAAAGAAAAAGGAGTCGCGAATGGTTTGTGAACAATTAGATATCAGGGGAAAAGAGAAACGGTTGTTGAGCGATGGCAAATGTGGCACCTTCGGGCGTATAACGGCTGTTTATCAGCACATGGATAGTTCGCCCGACTAAGATTGAGAAGATGGATGTGGACTGGTGTTGACAAGAGGGTTAGAGGGCGCAGTCTGGGAGTTGGACGTGGAGAGGGTAGACAAGGGTGCCCCTATGTAGGAGGGGGTGGAAGCTGGAGTCCGTTGTTTTCTAGTGTGGCGCCCGTGGTCCACAATGAGTGGGGCGACGTGTCGCCAGTTTGGTGTGGTGCGACTCCCAGCGTACCTGTTTCATTGGGACTGTTCGTTAGTACAGTGTATAGTGGTAGTGTATACTATAAGGGCACTGCGCACGCGTAGAATTCCCGGACTGGAAACCCCTCTAAGAAGACGAGAGGGCTGTCGGAACCCGGGGGAATAGGAGGTAGGTTGGCCGCGAAAAGAAGAGTAAACAGAAAACAAGCATTTCATGGGCCATAGCTAGTGTCTATACGACCATGCTCTGTCCTCATATGAGGCACACTTTGTCCTCATATGAGGACAGTTTCCGTTACATTTTGGAAAGGTAAATGTTTTGGAAGGCCGAAATTTTTACTGGAAAACAGTTTTTTCATGTTAAGTTACAGTACCGTAATTATTACTGTACGTGCGGCCTCGTTTCTGAAACTCCCCAAGATATTACGAACTATTTTTCCTTCCAAAACGTAGTCGTTTTCACAACTTCTTGCGAAGAGCGGAAGCTGGTGAGGGAAAATTACTCTAAGCTTAACCGAGGTCAATAATCTTGAAAAGTTTGTTTTGATCGGCCATATACACTCATGAACTAATGCGGAGGGACAAGAAATGCGCTGAGGTAAAAAGAAATGTATTGAAAAAAAGGGCTAAAAGTTGTCCTCATATGAGACAAATGTCCTCATATGAAGATAACGGTCCAATAGACACTAGGCTGTTGCACTTAGCGGCACCAAAAGAAGATTTTAAAAAAATCTACGTCACCAATTGAGGCAACTACCCAATTAAAATTTTGTAGGCGGAAAGCAGTTGTATTTCTCCTCATCAAAAGCCATACTGTAACGACAACGCCCCACAGAACTGCTACCAGGACCATGGAACTCCTCCGGAACAACGCCCTCACCGACAACCAACTTAAACGATTACGACACGCCATCAATGTACTATACACTCAGCTCCTAGAGGCCATTTCATTGCATCTCTCCCGGTCGCTGGCCCCAAACGGCGGCTAAGATACACACCAAAGTCCAACCGAACAAGATTCTCCGCATGCATTACAGTATTTCTCTTGCAAGATTACCCTAACAACATAGCCACTAGTCGGCTTTTATTAGTCAGGAGTTTTAAATAAATGTTCACCACACCGATATACATAGCTTCTCGAGATGCGAGTACTGAAAAATTGCTTTTGCGCAGTCCTCTTTCAGTTTTAGAACTGTCCGGGCCCGGCTTTATATTATCCTCTACCCTTACCTGCCAAGGGGCCGTATTATGCCCTTCGAATAGCGTCTGAAAGTGTGCAGTTGGCATAATGAGACTTGTGCACCGGCATCCATATCGAGTGCTGCTTGTCTGCTTTCCTGATGGCTGGTCTTCAGTCTGTCCTCTAGCTGGGTGAGAAACGTGGGGTGCTTTTCTGATTAGAGATGTAGGACGGCTATTTCCCGAGACTGGGAGGGGGAGATCTTTGTATTGGATGGTCTGAAAAGGGGACAGAGTCAGGCGGACTACCTCACAAGGCTGGTTTACGACCAACCATGAACAGTCGATGTAGTCACAGGATTACGTAATCGCAGACCCGTTTCTGTTTTCTCCTTTCCTTCTCTCCAAACTCCGTTTAGATTCCCCGCGATAAGTGTCAGATGACGAAGTAAACTACCCATCATTCTCCCGTCCTCGAGGGTGATAAGGCGGGTTGGTGATCTCTTAGTTTGAAATGTTATTGTACAACCATTATGCTTAATCATTCTGGTAATATTCTACTAGGTAACTAGGTAGTAGCTTGTCGATCGAGCTAGCTTTCAACAGCAATGAATTTGACATATCCTTGACAGCCACTCTGCGGGTTTTCGCCACCATCTCTGTCACAGGTGTGAAAAGTTTTGGGTGTTTTTACTATTGGAAGATATATTCGATCCGTCGTGAAGTTTCCCAGACAACCACAATCGACTTGCAGGGGTGTGCATGGGGTTTGTTTACTGCGAGTTAATAGTTACGCGAAGGTTGGGGGCGCTATGACTTTTCATTTCAACCATGGCGCAGGTTCTAAGGTACGAAGGACTTGCCATTTTAGTAAACTACAAAGTAGCCTTTGACGGTGAAAGAGGGGGAATTTTTGGGTTATTTTAATGCATGGAAGATGCGGTCGGTTATATTCACGCGGCTAATACGTTATGCGGGAAAAGTCGTCGCTGAAAGCTGCAGGCGGCCGTGGAATGATTGTGAGAAGACAAGATATGGCGGCACGCAAGTTATTGATCAGGTTACAGTGGGAAAGCTGACCAGAGTCACCCTATTGGTCACAAGGATCACCGACGAGTGCAATGAAGCTGTACTGTACTGTACAGAAGAAATTACTGTATGGTATACATCGCGGTACTGTACTGTACACTGTGGCGGTAAATCTTTATGGGTTGTACAATGTTGCACAGAAGCATGCGGAGGGTATTCAGAAATTAACTACGAATGTGGGCGGCGGGTGGAAACCTGTGGCGCTTGCATTATTTGGAGACTAAACGCAAAGCGGATAACGAAGTCGCGGAGCTCCTGCTGAGGAGAGGAAACGCGACGGGAAGCAGCCAAGGAAGCAAGGCGGCGGAAAAAACCCTTGCCGTCATCGCCAAAGCGCCATAGTTATCAATCCCGACAGGGGAGAGGAGGATATCGTTTTGGTCGCAGTAAGTTGAATTTTATTGCATTAAGTATCTATAGGGGGGAATTGGGTTTACTTGAATGGGTTGGTATACGGAATTTTCCTGCAAAGAGCAATCGCAGACTAGGACTACTGTAAAAAGGGTAATCACTTACTGTACATACCCTCAGAACGGAGGTTCTCTGGAATACACTGTATACACAATTTCAAGTTGCGGCCTAAGTGTCGCTCAAAACTCCTTCCAACAAACAACTGGCGTTATTCTGGACGAGTCTCGCCGCGTGACGAGCGAACAATGTTCGCTGCGCATCAGCAATCGGAATGGCTGCCCGTGCGGCAATACCAGTCGCAACCCGGTTGGCGAAGTCCAGAGCGGAAGGGTGCCAGCCCCCAACGTGGAGAGTGGAAGCGCAATGAAGCGATGCCCAGGACCCTTGGAACGTATTAACTCGGCAAAGCGAGTGTCCTTGCCCAGGCGAGCATGGTTAAGGGGCTTGAGTGGGCATCGCGCCAGGGAAGGAAGGCGGGCGGGGGTCAGGGGATGGATAACGGTTACGTCATAATAGTCCGTGCCCCCGTTCTCTCCAAGCGCCTTGATGTCCGGGCGAACTGCATGGCCGGGTTGTGGCGGCTCGAGGACAGGGTGTCGGGCAGCTTTGGAGAGATCTGCAGCAAACAAACGTGTCTGGGAGTCATGCCGCCACCCGCGTGTGGATCCATAGGCACAGCACAGCGCGTGGTCACCATACTGATCCATGAGGGTCGTGCATACCCCTTTGTGGCATTTCGAAGCTGGAGGAAACAGTGGCACCCTGCAATAGAACGGCAACCACGTCTTGTAATTGCGGTCCGGGATGTAGGTACCCAACCCCGGAGCCGGTTGGCATGACAGCCAGTCCTTGCAACCCTCCACTGACAACGAGGCTCGGAATGCAACAGTCCTCTCATCTCCCTTCGGCATGTCATCAAAGGCCTTCTCCTCAACTGGGCGGACGAGTTGCCCCTGCCCAAACCTCTGCACTGAGTCGATAGCCGTGAAATGGACCACATTCTCGGGTGCCACTTGAGTCTTCCAGTCGTCGTGCGCCCGAACTGCGGATTTGTATGAATGAAGAGCAGTGTTCGGTAGCACAGCCAGAAGGGTAGAGCAAAGGGCACGCGTGAGGGACACGGAGGAAAGGAACGCAGCCGCCGCACTGAGCTTCGCAGAGCGAAGCCCAATGCCAAAAGTTGGCTTGAGGGGCCGAAGGGCGCCACAGGGAGTTGCAATTCCCGAAAAGTATTGCTGTCCAGAACCCCGCCCATCAACTCCCGCAGTGTAGCCTCAATAGCGGAATCGAATTCCCCAGCCCCTTTAGCAGTAGAATGAGGGGGAACTACACGTAGGAGGTAGTAAATGCGACATACCCGAAGCAGGTCCGTAGTAGATGGAGAGCTACTTGAGTATCCTCCAGGGTTACCAAAGCGCTGAGGAGAGGCTTCAGCGAAGCGACATGCTTTGAGAACTCCCGCTCCACGAATAGGTCCGATCCGATTGGGGCGCGGAGCACTTGTGTCCCTTCACTATAGTCCTGCCGAAGGTCGGCTGGGAAGGACTGCTGAACAGACGGGGGGGAGCGGTTGGCCACCAGACGGCACACTTATCCATGCGGAGGTGCAAACCCAAAGCGCGCACCTCCACGGAAGCGAGGAACTCTAGTGCCGTTCGAATGGCTTCGTGGGTGCCCACTATGTACCCATCGTCCAAGTACCACAGCTGCAGGAGTGCAGAAGGCCTGCCTGTGGCGTCGCCCACATTTTCCAGGCGGGTTTTCAGTTCCCGCGTCACTTTTTGCAGCACAAGGGAGAATAAAAGTGGACCCAGGGGATCCCCTTGCTGCACGCCTACCACGCTCCGGAGCATATCATCCCCACACCACAGATGACCCGGGTTTACCGCGTACGTGTAATTGACCCAAGGTAAGAGCTCTGGGAACCTCTGCTCGACCTCCTTCAAAAACGCACTTCGGCTGACCAGGTTGAATGCGTTTTGAAGGTCAACGGTTAACAGTGCATACTCTGCCGATTCGCCATGCTCCTCATAAAGTCGCCGTACAGCGTGGACAACTGCCTCAGATCCTCCTGACGTTGCTACTCCCAACTGTAGTGGCCGAAAGTAGTGGGAAGCCTTCTCGGAAATGCGAGTCAGCAAACATCTTCCCACCAGGCGACGTAAGGTCTCGCCCACGGCGATCGGCCTGATTCCGCCGTCTGGTTTTAGGAGTGCCGTAAGCGGCGCACCTGCGATCCATGCCGATATAGCCGCAGGGGCCTTCCCGTTGGCTAGCAAGTTGACCACACTAGTTAGAGCAGCTAGCAAGCTTCGTCCACCATTGACAACTGGTGGGACCTGTAAAAGCTCAACAAGGTGGTTTGGGCGGAGTCCGGATCCCCCTGCGGCGCTACCCCTTGGAAAGCCCCGAACGCACCGGAGAACAAGTTCTGGCGTTAAGTGGGGGCAAGCCGGCAACGAGTCAGGGGAAGCGGGTTGGTACGACTCCGTAGTCGGAGAGCGCTGTGGGTGTTTCTCCCGAAGAATGGAAACCACCTCTGCGGAGGGGCATGCGATCCCTGAAGATCCCAGCGCTCGCGCTGCCTTGCCGTAAGCGCCCTCCTTTGCAAGCCTCAGGGCGCGCCGTTTGTTGATCTCCGCTTGTTCCTCTTCAGTTGCCTTATGCAACGGGCGGGACGTTGCCAAGGCGTTTGCCCTTCGCATCAAAGTTTCATACTGCCCATCACGCCACAGTTGAATGCGTTCAGCAAAAATACGGGAATTTGATGCTGTGCCCGGAACGAGGGTTGAGAGGGTGGAGGGCTTGGGATTGGCAAGGATCGCGGACGGGAATAGGAACAACTTGGTGAATGCCTCCACAGCTTGAGGAGAACCATGTGGTGCGTCCGCGCATTGTCCAAGGACAAGAGCTAGCTCCCTTGAAATCCGCTGACGTTCACGTCGCGGTATGTGTTGCGCTAGCGGGACGTGAGTAGTGCAGATTGTGTGCAAGGGGGGAAGCGGTTGTCTCCTAGGGCCGTTCAAGGAGGGAGAGGTTTACTGTGAGTAATGGAAAGGTTGGGAGTCCTCTGTACTTGTAATGAAACCATTGGCAGGACCTATATTGTAAGTGCTTGAGTGCTGTACTGAATTGTTCTTGTAACGGTTATTACCGAGGCTGCATACGCAGCACCTGTAATTGATTCTTTTCGACTTATCTCCGACCTGCTTACCCTTTCCCAGGACCGCCACTTGGAAGAGATCCCTCGGTCTGCCATCTCGCTCTTATCCTCCCGCCACCCGCAGCTGTCTTCGTCGCTTACAGCTACGGCTCTTTTCGAGCGTTGTTCATCGCCGGTCCCCGGCGAAAGGCTCCAGTCTGCGATCACAACTGAACTCATGCTATCGAAGTCCGATAGCTTGTTCTCGTCCGCGGCAGCCCACGACCGAGCACGGCTCCTCTCCGTGCGCACATCCTCCGCATCGACTGTTTTCTCTTCGCTTCCTCACCCCCACCGCGGTACGTACATGTCCTCTTCCGCCTGGAAAGTCGCTCTGGCTCTACGTCTCGGCATCGCGCTATTCCCTGGATCTACTCGCTGTCCGGTCTGCTCCCGCCGCTCGGCCGACATCGCACCCGTCTTAGATCCAAGTGGTCAACACGCGTTGACCTGCAAATACGAAGACGGAATGACTCGTCGTCACCACATCCTCCGCAACGTTCTTGCCCGCTACTGCAAGGAAGTTGGGATCGTCGCCTCGTCGAGCATCCGCTCCTCCACCAGGTTCCCGACTCATCTGGGCATTCGGAGTCCCCCGTGCTACGAATGGATATTTACATACCCGCTGCATACGGGCTTCACAGTACCGATATAGCCGGGCATTCGGAGTCCCCGTGCTACGAATGGATATTTACATACCCGCTGCATACGGGCTTCACAGTACCGATATAGCCGTCGACGTTACTGTTGCCCACCCTCCGCACGCCGCCACATTTCGCCAAGTACGGTTACTGCCGGCGCCGCTGCGACACTCGCAGAGCGCGAGAAACATCGTCATTACGGCACTTACTGCAACCGAAACGATATCCTCCTCTCCCCCGTCGGGATTGATATCTATGGCGCCTTGGGCGACGACGGTAAGGCTTTTTTCCGCCGCCTTGCTTCCTTCGCTGCTTCCCGTCGCGGTTCCTCCCCTCAACAGGAGCTCCGCGACTTCGTTACCCGTTTTGCATTTAGTCTCCAGATAATGCAGGCGCGACAAGTTTCTACCCGCCGCCCGCATCCGTAGTTAATTTATAAATACCCTCCGCACGCCTCTGTGCGACATTGTACGACAAATAAAGATCTACCACCACGTAACGGTTACCTGAAGATTAAATTTCTGTACAGTGTGCTAACCTATTTTTCAATCATTAAAACACCCCAATTTTTCCCCCTGTACAGTAGTGGTGGTAGATCTTTATTTGTCGTACAATGTCGCACAGAGGCGTGCGGAGGGTATTTATAAATTAATTACGGATGCGGGCGGCGGGTAGAAACTTGTCGCGCCTGCATTATTTGGAGACTAAATGCAAAACGGGTAACGAAGTCGCGGAGCTCCTGTTGAGGGGAGGAACCGCGACGGGAAGCAGCGAAGGAAGCAAGGCGGCGGAAAAAAGCCTTACCGTCGTCGCCCAAGGCGCCATAGATATCAATCCCGACGGGGAGAGGAGGATATCGTTTCGGTTGCAGTAAGTGCCGTAATGACGATGTTTCTCGCGCTCTGCGAGTGTCGCGGCGGCGCCGGCAGTAACCGTACTTGGCGAAATGTGGCGGCGTGCGGAGGGGTGGGCAACAGTAACGTCGACGGCGATATCGGTACTGTGAAGCCCGTATGCAGCGGGTATGTAAATGTCCATTCGTAGCACGGGGACTCCGAATGCCCAGATGAGTCGGGAACCTGGTGGAGGAGCGGATATTCGACGAGGGCGACGATCCCAACTTCCTTGCAGTAGCGGGCAAGAACGTTGCGGAGGATGTGGTGACGACGAGTCATTCCGTCTTCGTATTTGCAGGTCAACGCGTGTTGACCACTTGGATCTAAGACGGGTGCGATGTCGGCCGAGCGGCGGCTTGTGTAAAGTCTTCATCTGCGGCAACCGCCACCGCGGCGGTCTGAGTGATACCAGCAGAAACTATAAATAGCTAAATGACAATCAGAACAACCGTAATGACTACATGATTACTCAGAGATTGGAATGAGTTGAAGTCAATTTACAGATGAATCGCTCTAGGTGTAGAGCATTTGGCAAGTACAGGCAGACTTGGCTTTTCACGCATTTCACCAGTATTGATGACAGACGAAGCGAGGGATCCGATCGCAGTGCCTTTTTGCGAATCATAGAGTATGGCGCAAGACACGCAACTGTCAATATGGAGAGCGGTACCTGTTTTCTTTCCGTCTTTGAATGGCGGTCCACAGTGTCCATCCAGAACATGGCTATGAATTGTTTCATAAAACCTTGAGGTGCTGTAGTTGTGCAGAGGGATATCCGCGGCTGTTGTGAGTAAAAGTTGGAAACATTGAAACGATTACTCGATGGGGATGCCTTTGTCGAAACACAGCTGTTCTCTCGTTGACGGATAGCTGAAAACAGTCTGTTTTCTGTCCCTGGACATCTCCAACGTCTTAGAGTCGCGAATGTACAGCAAGGAATCTCCAGGCTCCTTGCTGCCAGTTCACGAAATCACCACTTGAATGACGCCCACTTGGCCCCACAAAGCCATTCGTAAGGACATTGTTGTACGTATTTTTGCATTCTGGTCCCAACTCAGCCTTTTCGCAAAATTTAGCCAGTTCCTTGCCAGCTTCAGCTGGCATTTAAGGGAAATTTAAGAGGACTACTCGTCACCCTGTACTATATTCCGGCCCACGACCAACAACAACCATTTCCTTCAAACATTTAATCACCCCACATTTTACCCCTCTTTGCAGCTTTGCCAATTGAGGACTTCATGCTTCTGCGATATAAACTAATATCATATCTCGAATTCTGAAACCCCCTTGTTTCCCACCATTTTGCGTAGCAATCCATTTACGCTTAACCCCTTAATTCCATAAAGTAAATGGTCTCCTTGTCTCTCATTTACTCGAGGAGGTGTCGCAAGACAATCCCGATCAAAGCACAGATTATCTCGACAGATTACACAGCCTCTGGCTACCGCAGAGGCTGGTTCACCTAGCTGTGATATTGTTGCTGTGACGGTCCTTTCGAGAGGATAAAGTTAGGGAAGAAATGTGTGACAGCGTCAGCTGAGATTGGCTGAGGACACATTTATGCCTTGTTTTATTCCCTTATGGATTGATTTCAAGATGAGGTAAACCAAGCTTTCCGATGCATGCAGTTCACGTCACTGAATGGAACGATTGTTGGCGGTAGGGTACCTTTGAGTTACAGAGGAATGGCACAGAGGTTTAGACCATTCCAGTTTTCAACCGGTAACCAATGGGCAAAATTAAAAACACATTGTCGTGATCTACCCGTGTATTACTGCACGCGAAAAAATAATCACCTGAGCCAACCCACAGCCGACTTACAAGATTGCTCTAAGAGCGGATAACCACAGTTGCAAACTCATGCACATTAGACTAACATCTGCAAAATGCTTGATAATGCTGATGCTACACACTCGAGTCCTCAACATCCCAGCAGTACTTAATTTTTGCAAAATCGCTCCCTGTCTCAAATCACCTCAGTCACCATGCCTGTAGATTGTTACCATTCTTTCCTGAAGATCCAAAACCCGCGTTTCAAAAAAATTCAATCTTTACGCACAATATACTTATCGTTGCAAAGCCAGCTGTCACGCCTTTATAGAATTGTGATTCTTCAACTTCGCCAGTGGCGAGCGATTGCTAAAAGCGGTGAGCGACCTCCTCGCCTGACAAATCTACCTACCAAATAGACCTTTAAGTCGACCTGGGGCAATCATTCCATATTCACTGGATTCCCTCGCCGACTCTCGATACCCTCACCTATGATGCGCATAGAACTTGATGAAACCAGCTACATCGCACCTGTAAACTCGTTGGCTCTCAGTAGTTTGCCTACATCAACCATACAGCTTAAATGCGCACCAATCACTACACACCCACGGTCGTCCCCGATTGCCTGAAACTGCCATTCGCCATCCAATGTCTCTACCCCAAACTCGGCTTCCGTTCTCCCCTTGCAACAACCCAACTCCTCTCCACACCACCTCGCAAAGTATCCACCGTCATCCTCACACAAGGGCGTACCAGTTGCAACGGCCATCATGCCCCCGTCTTCTCTGTTTATCGCAGCTCTTCTTCTCTACATGGTCTTGTATGCACCGCAATGTGCACATGCCCAACGCTCTGGCAATCGCCCATCCAACCCGTCCCCGTCAACATCTCCCGCAGAGAACTCACCGCGTAGACCGAGGATAACACCCGAGCCCCCACCCCTAGAGCCTACTCCAAGTCCATCGCCGTCAACATCCCCCGCAGAGAACTCACCGCGTAGACCGAGGATAACACCCGAGCCCCCACTCCTAGAGCCTACTCCAAGTCCATCGCCGTCAACATCCCCGCAGAGACCTCACCGCCTAGGCCGAAGATAACACCGGAACCCCCTCTCTTAGACCCTACTCCAAGTCCATCGCGTAGGCCTAGGAGAACACCCGAGGCAGAGTCCCCATCACCATCAATGTCGCCATCGCCGTCAAAGTCCCTTCCATCGCCATCAAAGTCCCTTCCATCGCCGTCAAAGTCCCCATCGCTGTCAATGCCACCTCCGTCGCCGTCAAAGTCTCCAGTCGGGGCGATGGGAACGATCGGCGTTCCCCCCACACTTTCCCCGATGAGCCCCTCAATGAGCCCTTCCTCCAGCCCAAGCCCAGGTTTTGGAAAGGTCGACGATCCAAGACCCTCGCCCAATTTGAACCCAAGCACAACACCATCCTCACTAGAGTGCGAAAGCGCCTGCAGTTTCACCCTCTGTGATGGGCAAGGATTGTTCACCGATCTCGACCCGGCGCCGTATATTATCCTGCGTAGCGAGAACGACCCCTCCCGTGAACCAATCTGCAAACGAAACAATGAACGCGTTCAATCCATTCTAAATACCGCAGAGGCGAAAGTGCTATTGTCAAACGGAGCGCGATCGATATTTCCGACTGGAACCCGGCCGGCCTGCGGGTGAGATTCCCATCAAATTTTTTCAAAGCGTCGGTAGTTCGAGACCAGGTGGATCCGCGGTCAGCCAGAATGGACCCACCAACTGGGATCAGTGTAGGCGCGCGAAGAGGAAACCAATGGGCGCTGCTTCACGACCAGTGCTTCATACTACCGATCCGGAGCTATCGCAGATTGACACCAGGAGGCGGGTTTAATACTGTGAGAACAAACGGCAACTTTAATGATTGCGTCGCTTTCAGAACGCTGGCGCCTACGTTCCACGCGCAAATGGTGTGGATGGGAAAACAGATGGGGACCTTTTGTTGGAGACTCCGGACTCGGTGGTGGACTTTCTGACGCCATTCGACGCACCTGGGAGTATGAATCGTGCGAAGAATAGCAGGTCGGCTGTGGATATTCTGTTGCAGGGCAGTGCAAATGTGAGAGGGGCGCTTGTGCAAGATGTGGCAAAGGGGGTGTGTAGGCCGCGAAATGCCGGGGATACACGGAAGATATTATTTACTTGCCTGGCAATTCTCCGCCAAGAGGGCGGTATGAAATAGAGGCTTGGCAGGCGGAAGCATGCCCTGGAGTAAATCGCAAGTTTGAGGTTACGTTGAGGTATTTCCAGCAGGGGAATCTGATGGGAAGTAAGAGTGAATTGATCATGGAGACTTCAATGAATTACACTAGAGTTCTCCGACGGGCTTTCCAACTCTGAGCATTTCTCTAATAAAACATTTACGACTAGACTAGCTACTAGAGTTGGCCCGAACTATCTTTGAATGAATTCTTAATCACAAAATTAAGGGTGTCAGGCAACTAATAGGAGAGGGAAGGTTTGGGTGTTTCACTTTTTACTTTACAAGGCATGCTGCGGCAGCCGTCATGTTCAATGCCGCCTGCTTGATGGCTGGCCTGAAGGTAGCTTTTTCGGGTGCGTAGTTAGGGGTTTTAGGGGGTTTAGGTACTTCCTTCCCCATTACTGTGTCAGTATATCTTTATGAGTCGATTGTCGTTGTCTGGAAAACCATGGAATAGATCGGCTATATCTTCCAAGCGTAAAACGCCAACCCCTTTCTCCTTTTGGAAGATATATCCGATCTATCTCATAGTTTTCCAGACTACCACAATCCAAACAAAAAGGTATGCAGACACAGTAATGGGGAAGGAACTACGCTCCCTAAAAGGCTACTTTTAGGCCAGCCTCTAATAGCGAACCTTTATTGCAGTCTTCATTTTCAATGAGGCATACTTGGTGGCCTATCTTCAGGTAGAATACGCTTTTAATTCATTGAGGAGGTGGTCGTCAAACAATGTCATACAAGGGATTACGGGTTACTCAGGTTGAGAAAGACCTCCGCCGTAACACGGTATGCGAGCAGGGAGAACAGTGGCAATACTCGAACAGAGAGCGTAACTGAGGCGCTGCAATATTTGACCCGTTGCATGATTGAATTGTCTTAAGATGGCCTTTTCGGGGGCGTAATTCCTCCCCATTACCGTATTGGCATGCCCCTTTGAGTCGATTGTGATTGTCTGGAAAACTTCAGGATAGATCGAATATTTCTTCCAAGAGGGGGGTAATTGGGTTGGTTTACTGTGAGTAATGGAAAGGTTCTAAGAGTATTCTTCCAAGAGTAAACAACCGAAACCTCCCCTTTATTATCGTACAGTGGCCCTAAAGATCCTGATTTCAGATGATACACATGTTGAATTGCATGAAAATTGCACCTACCGCGTTTCGATCGGACTTGAATATGCTGCCTACAAGACACTTGGATGCAGTGCAACGGGGGGTGGGGAGGGTTTCGGTGTTTTTGTGACAGATGGTTATGCTGTTCATGCTCCGCTGATCTCTGATCCGCGTGTTTAATTGTAAGTCTTGTTCTTGTCCGTCTGCTTGTGAATCCCGATCTGTTTTGTGATATTCCCATCCTATCGAGTGTGTCGAACTGTTTTGCCGTGCTAGTTTTTCCTACTTTTAGGAATAACATTTCATCTCATGCCAACGCCTTGCCGGATGCTGATCTACGTTCAATGTATCAACTGTGATATTTGTTGGAGTGACTGAACAGTGAGTCATCCAAATTGGTTCTGTATCCGAGAACGGGAAATCACACTCCTGAATTCAGTCTTGTTTTTCATGTTGTCTGCGTTTTATTTACCGTCACGGAATTACAAGGAGCGACACCAGTGAGAAGGAAAAAAGAATGACTTCATTTTCTGCTGGCAATACCCGAACGTTATACGTGATGTTCTCAGTGCGCCAGCATCAATTAGTTTGTACGGTGAAGTACGAACTTTGTAGTGGAGCTTCGTAGATTTTGCGTACGTTGTTACCGATAGGTTAAGTATTTAGTTAAACCAGACAGCTGACCTTGTACTATATCAGTACCGAAGCGGTAAAAGAACATCCTTGTCTTTGTAATTATTTTTTGGCTGAAAAAGGACCCCATCAGCGCAGCTTGACTAGCAACTTCAGGATGCTACAACTATCTGATACCATCTCCACCCGGAGCAGCAGTTTTTCCCATGAATAGGTGTCTCATCGGCTCTGAATTTCTAACTCTCAGCAAGATTTGACGGAGACCTTGATACAATATTTAGGAAGTTTTACAGGATTAGTCTAGTAAGATTCGACGAATAACATGGAGGAACTACAAAAACTTTTTGAAAAACACAAAACGCAACGCAATTTTTGTTCCAACTGCCCCCTCGCCGCCCACCATGGGCGACTTTGTCCCGGTGCGCATTGATGACTGTGTATGTCTACGCAGGCGATTAGATTGGGGATCGAAGTCCCTTAAATAGCGCCATGGGGCGCTATTGCTGATACCTCGTGACATTCTGCCTCTGAAGTAACATGCAACGCCTACCATTTTACTCTTCATGGATCTGCAACAAATTTACTTCTGAATGATACACTCGATCTATCTTAAGGTTTCCAAACAAGCCCAATTTACTGAAAAGGGTATGCAAACACAGCAATGAAGGCGGAGAAACTCTCTTCTACACTGCAGGTGACCAACGGGTGAAACATCTGAGAATTCTATACAAAAATATTCAGATACTGCAAGTAAAACAGTCTTGGCCTAGGATTGTAATGTCTCCAATCAAGAAGATGCAAAAATACTTTTAGCCAGTTTGCCTGTTACAGTAAATAAACCCTAAACAGAATATTCTATTATTCTCTAGTGTAACTTCTCGTGTGGTTTTACTAATTTGTGGTGACAGATGGCGGAGGAGTCCGTCTGTGGAAGTTGGCGTCGGCGCAATACATTACTGAGTCACCTACAGTGTGATGGGGTCCAAAATAATTGGGCCTGTCGGCCCTAATAGGGAAATGTTCGAAGCATCTGCTAACAGTTAATGCAGTATGAAGACTACTGACAGCTTGCAGTATCTTATCACTCCACCCTTCTTAGAAAAAAAGCCCGAAACGGCCTTGGTTAGCGCTGGGAAGCAGTAAGATTGCGGGCGAGCAACTTCTTGAATAGGGAGCAGGTCCATTTGCAGCACGGTGGTCGGCTCGAGGATATCTCCGAATGCGGGAAGGCCGAGTCAGCGGACGCCCACGCACAGAATTTCCCGCGACTCTTCGAAAGACTTGGGAAGGTAAACGACCACTTCCATTGGTAGTGATAAATCTTCAAAGGATGATGGTTTCCGTTGTGCAGTGTACGTTCAAGTTGTACCCGTGCGTGAGAGGCTCCACAAACTTCTACAAATTTGTTTGGTATTCCGCGACGTAGATCCAGAGGGAGCGCACAAGCGCAAAAATGAAACGATCGGCTGTCCATACATCTTCTGATGATATGCGGCGGTTAGGTTGTGCTTTATCCCCAGAGTCCTGTAGATTGTATCGAAAAAATTGGATACGAACTTCCTCCAGTTGACCGTAAGGACGTAATTCGGCGCACCGTATTACGCGTACGACTAGTGTTCCAAGAACGCTTGGTGGACTTCGGCGGCTGTATTTTTTGGTCGGACGGTACACGTGAGCTTCGAATACCTATCTTTGATTAATAGGATAAGCTGACATCCGCGGGAAGTCACAGGGAATGTACAAAGGATGCCCAACGTGGCGAAATAGAGAAGACCGGCAGCCAGGAACAGTTTCAAGTATCTCTTGTGCTTTTGCTGTGTTCTTCGGGAGCGAATAAAGCTGGGACAATGAGCATCGATAGTCTAAGCGTTTAGCGCCATGTGTGGCCAGTAGTAGTCGCATCGCAGCGTGTAATAAATCCGAAGCGCACAGTTTTGACTACTAAGGGGTAAAGAGTCAAGTGAAGGACGCGCTCACGACGGGATTTTGGCACCAAAAGTTGCAGAACACCAACGAGTCAGGCGTCAGAGACCAGGAATACGTATCAATCATAGGCGTACTGATATTTGGGTGTGCTAACCTCCTCCTGAGATTCCGAAAAAGAGAGGAGAATCGTTTGGGTGTTTTACTCTTGGAAGGTATATCCGATCTATCCCATGGTTTTCCATACAACCACAATCGACTCAAAAAGGTTATACCGACACCGTAATGGGGAAGGAACTTTCCGAAAAAGCGTCTCGGTGTCTTAAACTTTCAAAATTCTTGAAATGTGATTTGCATATCGTCGATGTCCTCGGAAATAACTTCGAGTAGCTGCAAATTTCAATCCGAGTTTTTCGGATTTACGGATTTTCCCGGGCTACAATCGTGCAATCTTTTTGCAGGCGATCGTAATACCTCATTCGAAACAGGTGCATAATCCCATCAACCTAAAAACGCTTCCGTTTCACCGTTTCCGGAGCATGCGTCGACGATATAACGCGTGATTTCATCGTTGAGAGGTTCCAGCTCGGCGTTTGTTCTAAGTTGAAACATTCCGTCTGCGAGATGATGCTTGACGTTGAGATGGTACTGTACCTTATAGTCAAATTCCGCAAGACGGAGACGCCAGCGTGCGAGCCTTCCCGATGGATCGGGAAAATTCGGATGTAGCGAAGCATTTTATGATCTGACGTGAGGTTAAAGCGATCTGATAGGGGTAAATCGGCGGGGGAAGAGATCTTCAGAACCAATTACCCTGAGAAGGAGGTGTTGCGAGCGACAAAAGTGCTACCGTGGTATTGTTGAACTAACAAAAGGGAGTTTATATAGAAGAGAGTTGAGACAGCTAAAAGCAAGTATAAAAGGGGCAGGGTCTACCACCGACGCTCTGCGACTAGCGTAAGAAAAAGTTTTCTTGGGTCTGAAGTTGACTCTCAACTTCCTACTACTCGGGACTTGGCTTGAAGTTGTCTGCCAACTTGCTTGACCTCTCCATGAGGAAGCAGTTTACTCAGCTTATATAGACTTTTGGCTACCCCTAAAGTCCGAACAAAACTACAGAAGATACCAAGAAATGCATAAAAATACTTTGTGTGGACAATATACTCTAAGCAAAAGATACTAAAGACTAACAATTAATTTGGTCCTCTTATTTCCCATTCTCTAAATCAGATCCAGACAACTCTCTAAAATATCCATGCTGTCCAAGCAGTCCCCACAAATATCTGCGAATGGCTCACAGCTCTCTATTTCCCCCTGGGAGATATCTAGACTACTAAAGATATCTCCATCCGGTTCCATCGTGGGCACAACTTGATCCATACTCTCTATTCCAGGCCCACCAGTCCAACACTTTCCATGCCCCCTGTTCCTCATCCTCCTCCTCCTCTTCATCCTCTTCATCCTCTTCCTCCTCCTCCTCTTCTTCCTCTCCTCATCTTCTTCCTCCTCTTCCTCCTCCTCCTGAGCCTCGTACACTAGCTCAGGGGCTAACCATTCCTCGAAGGACTCCCCGCTCTCCTCCTCGACCTTCTCAGCCTCTCCCGGACTTACCTCCCTCGCTTCTTCTTCTATGAAGAGGCGGCGAACGAACTGGATGATTTGCTTCTTTGTTTGCCACCGGATGTATTCGTCGGCATCGGTTGGCCCGTAGGCGGCGAGAGGAAGGCCATTGATGGGATGGAAAGGGCGGTTTTTGGAAATAGGGACAGAGGGGCGAAGGTTGTTCATTGTGATAGACGTTGGGGAACGGGAGGCAATGTAGGGTGTTTTGGGTGTGTGGGGGAGAGGGGTGATGAGTAAAATGATCGGGGGCATTTGGAACTTAGAATAAAGGGGTTTAAATAGGCTCCCGGGGCAGGTTCTATAGATTAGGAATAGGTAAAATAAATCTGCAAGGGATTTTGCAGTAGTGCATTTGCGCCCTTCTTCTCAAAAAAGGCGAATTTGGAGGAGGAGGTAAGCTAAAAGGGAAAAGGGACTTGATTCGGGGTCGATTCAGAGGGTTAAATACAGTATAAAAATATCTAGATAAAATGGAAGTAAATTTGGAAATGACGGTGGGAGAAGTTAGGGGCGGGATCGTTGTAGGTTGCTGGATTACAGAGGGGAGGACCATTTCCTGTATTACGTGAAGGGAGGACCATTTCCTGTATTAAATGAGGGGAGGACCATTTTTTGTATTACACGCCCCCTTTTTCAAGGCGAACGTCCCGGGTCGTCACTGCTCTTCTTCTGCTTCCGTTAGTGTTCGCTGTCTTATTGATAAAATGTATGGTCTCTCAAACGGGTACGGATGCAACTGATTACCAATATGATGCTCTAAAAAGTAGGTTCGCATTACTGGTACCTCACTTTGTAGCATAGCCTCATATATTGGTTTGATCACATCGAGGTGGGGTTGAATACATTCTTCTTCCGTGACTCTTCCGAATCTTCCAAGAGTGAAAAAATATATGTGATATGCAAACTCTTCTGGAAGATGCCGGAGGAATGGATGAGATAAGAAAAGAAGACGCGCATCATCAAGAACGAATCTTCGTAAGATAAGTGCGGTCCATGTAGCGCCCTAAAACATAAACAGATGCTTATCATGAAATAAGAAATGACCTGCGCATCGTTCGCATCCTCGGAGATATTGCGCAGCCAAAAAGATAATCTTCTTCTTCCGACTGTATGCTGTGCATGGTTGTGAAGCAGAGCTAGAGATGAAGTTGTGGTGGACGGTCCCGATGAATGGCCGCGACCAGCTCCTGACGTACTGGGACCTGCACGAGGTCCTCTCGGGGACGACCGGAACCTCTTCTGGGCGGGTTGTTGTCTCCTGAAGGTCCTCCTCTGGTCATCATCACTGCTTCAGGAGGATCCTCGCCGCCTCCAACGTTCCCATTTGTGGCGGAGAAACGTAAGGTTCCCATAGAGGATACGGGACCAGCCTGTATTCCATATCCGGGGGTAAGGCGTAACCTCTCAGTCGCACGTCTTGGTTGTTCTTGAGAAATACGTAAATTGGACGGATAATATTCAGATACGTTTGCGACAAGTCTCCAGCAGCTACCATTCCATATCTTCCTATAGAGTAATGATATATTACCTCCACAAACTCTGGACCTGCTTCCGTGAACCTCCGTTTTGGAATGAAAATAGAACTCTTATTAATAGTCGGAAATCTTCTTCAGGTAGCAATGGTCCGTTCAACGTACGAAAACATAGGCATATATTAATGTAGAAATGGATGATTACGTGGAGTTCGTAGTAGTCCCGCGTAACCGAGATGATCCATTCCCAGGCCCTTTTTCCTCCCATAGGAATCATTCTATAGTTAAAGATGAGTATGCCCCGTGGTTGCGCATAGTCCTGTGTGAGAAGGAATTCTTCAGGCCTCTGATGGTAAGGGACCAGACGACGTGCATGGATGGCCCTCCTTGATCTCTTCCCTGAGCTTGAACAGAGCTGATAGTGCGGGTGTCTTTCCTCCGTGACGATGCAAGGGTTCGAGTACTTGGTTTGGAAGGCCGGCCACTTCACAGCCTGCTGCATTGCTTTTCCATGTACTACAAGTACTTTAGAGCCAACTGAAAAGGTTCTGACTGCAGGTTCTGCATCCTTATTTCTTGTCTGTGTTAGCGCGCGGTGTGATCTCCAGCCTTCGGTGGCCAGTAGTTCAACTTCCCTACTCTCTTCATCGATAATATTTGTTTCCATGTCTCTCTGTAACATTCTAGGAGCCCTTCCGTACATTAGCTCGAATGGTGAGCGTCCATTTCTTCCTCTTCTTCGACGGTAGCCGTATAACACTTTTGGTAAGGCATCTTCCCACTGGATTTCATTCTCCAACATAGTTTTCGATATTGCTCGTTTGATGGTTCCAACCATCCTCTCCGCTTTCCCGTTGGACATAGGAGCGTATGCGAGAACGGTCTTCAGCTGAATCCCTTTCTCTTCCAAAAAACGAAGCAGTGAAGTTGCAGTAAAACAAAGGGCGTTATCCGAGATGATCCTTTTTGGAAGACCAAACGGTTCAATTATTTCTTTTTCGATGAATCTCAGTACCACCTCAGCATTTGCCTCCTCGACTGCAACTGCTATTGGCCATCCAGTAAGATGTTCCACCCCTATAAGGAGATATTTGTTTCCGGAAGAAGTTTCCTTGAACGGGCCCGCGAAGTCAATTGAGAAGGTTTCAAAGAGACCGGAAACTGGAAAACTTAGAGTTGTCTTATACTTCCGTATTGGAGTGAATTTTTGGCAGTTGTCGCAGCTTTTCACGAAATTATAGACGTCCTTATGGATACCGGGCCACCAGAATCTCTCAGTTACGAATTTTTTGGTTGTTTCGAGATCCCAATGCCCTAGCTCATCATGGAAAGTCCTCAAGATCTTCATTCTTTCTTTCAAAGGGGCCACTAGTCGGGGACCGGCTTTAGTGTGCCGGAAAGTTTCCCATTCCACAATGTAAAAGCCTTTTGATTCCTGCGTACCCAATTTCGTGTTCAAGATCAACCTTTCTCATTTCTAGTCCATCGAGGAATTTGATCAGTCCGTGAATATTAGCTTCGTACTCGTTATCGTTCGGCAACTGCAACTCGGCGACTCCGACGATGTCCTCCGAAGCTTTTTCATTTGGAATCAGTGCGTCCCTCAAGCGGATAGGTAATCGGCAGGCTGATTATTGCGTCCGGGTCTATACACAATTTCAAACCGATATTCTGCGAAAATGTCGAGCCATCGGGCCAAGCGGTGATGTACATCCTTCTTTTGGAATGCTGTTTAAGTGCCTGGTGATCAGTTATCAAGACAAATTTCTCGAGTGATAAAAGGTATACGCGAAACTTTTTCAGCGCGAAGACGACAGCTAGCGCTTCTTTCTCGCAGACTGAGTATCTCTTTCCGCATCATTCAGAGTTCGGCTTGCGAATTGAACAGGGTGTAGTCTTCCGTTTTCATCTTTTTGGGACAAAACGGCACCCAAAGACCGTTCTGAGGCATCTGTCTCCACAACGAATGGTCTCTTGAAATCTGGGTACATGAGAACTGGGGGGACACATAGCTTATCTTTAAGCTCCTTAAATGCAGTTTCCATTTCCTTGTTCCAGTGAAATTTTCCGTTCTTCGTAGTGCTGGCATGTAACGGTGCTGCAGTCTTGGCGAAATCTTTGATAAATCTTCTGTAATATGAGGCCAGTCCTAAGAAGCTTCGGACCTCCGTCTTTGAAGCGGGCCTTGGTGCCAACTTTATTTTTTTCGTTTTCTCTGGATCCACTCTAATTCCCTCTTGGTCGACGATATGACCGAGTAATTGGATAGAAGTTTTCGCAAAGAAGCATTTGCTCAACTTAATTTTCAAGCTATACTCCGATATCCTCTCCACAACTGTCTTGACGTGCGAGATGTGCTGATCCAATGTTTCTGAGAATATGACGACATCATCGATATAGACTCTTGCGAATGGAAGTCCTTTCAAAACCTCGTTCATCATTCTTTGGAATGTAGCTGGTGCATTCATGAGACCAAAAGGCATCACTTCGAACCTGAACGTACCGGCTTTGCTGGTAAAGGTTGTTTTTTCCTTACATTTTTCATCCAATGGAATCTGCCAATAGCCAGTGTAAAGGTCAATTGAGGTGAAATATCTCCCTCCTTCAGGTCCTCGAGGATTCCTCCATGTTCGGAATCGGAAATCGATCGGGTATCATTCTCTGGTTCAGTTGTCGGTAATCGACGCAAAAACGCAGCTTTCCATCCTTCTTTGGTGCGACCACAACTGGAAACGACCGGGGATGAAACTGGTCGAATAATATCATTTTTCAGCATACTTGTAACATTTTCTGAGATAAATTGGTCATATTTTGGCGGTTGACGTCTAGGCTTGTGGTAAATCGGTTGAGTGTCGG
>NADL03000716.1:0-33031 GCA_002205965.3 Kappaphycus alvarezii | reverse complement strand
GACGTTTTCGCAAAGAAGCATTTGCTTAACTTAATTTTCAGGCTGTACGCAGCTATTCTCTCCACCACCGTCTTGACATGCGAGATGTGCTGATCCAAGGTTTGAGAATATTACCACATCATCGATATAAACTCTTGCAAATGGCAAGTCCTTTCAAAACCTCGTTCATCATTCTTTGGAATGTAGCTGGGGCATTCATGAGACCAAAAGGCATCACTTCGAACCTGAATGTACCGGCTTTGCTGGTAAAAGTTGTTTTTCCTTGCATTTTTCATCCAATGGAATCTGCCAATAACCAGTGTAAAGATCAATTGAGGTGAAGTATCTCCGTCCTTCAAGTCCTCGAGGATTTCCTCATATTTGGGATCGGAAATCGATCGGGTATCATTCTCTGGTTCAGTTGTCGGTAATCGAGCAAAGCGAAGTTTTCCATCCTTCTTTGGTGCTACCACAACTGAAAAAGACCATGGGATGAAACTGGCCGAATATATATCATTTTCCAGCATACTTATATAACATTTTCGGAGATAAATTGGTCATATTTTGGCGGTTGACGTCTAGGCCTGTGGTAAATTGGTTTAGTATCGGTAAGTTCAAATGAGTGAGTGACCGGTACACTTGCTGTCTTAGATCGGAAACGCTCCATGCAATTACTTCGGAAGATGTTAACATGTCGGATATTATCATTGAGGCGGGGCTGGAAGGTGCTGTACTTTTTCTTGAATTTCTCCCAATTTGGCGCTGTCCTTTTCTTGATCCTCACCCTCCAAATTTTGAAGGACCTCTTCCGGCGTGCTCACATCTTCAGATATGGATTCGATATATTCTTGTTTTCCGTGCAATTGTAATCTTCTTTCATGCCCCGAATTCCGTCTTTGATTCGATATTATCGCAAAAGAAACACATTCAGGTGTCAAACCTACCCTAGAATTCCATTCTTCATCTGTTTCAACCCAGAATCATATATCGTCCCATGTCATTTCATTGTCCCCCGAGCGTACCCTTTTCTACTTCCGAAGTGTTAGTTGGTTCGGATCTTCGCTGTCATAGCTAGAAGTGAAATCTTCACTGTCCGTCTCTCTTAGATCTTCCGGATGTGTGCTTTGTCGAAATCCAGGGGCATCTTCACGTTTCTGCCGTCAAATGACTGAAACGATTTGGTTGCCCAAGTCAATGCAGGTCCCTAGTCTTTCCATGGTAGGACAGCCAATGATTGCATCGAAAGGGAGCTCCGGCATGACGAGAAAGTCTACATCAAACTTTAGAGTCCCAAAGAAAACGGAAACCTTGTTAAGTGCCCATGCATTTTTGATACGGTTCCATCCGCCACAGTTATTCTTCGAGTAGTTGGAATAATTTCAAGACCTAGATCTGTCACCAAAGTTTCTGAAATAAGTTTGGACTTGGAACAGCGCCCGAATCGAAAAGAGCTTGGTTTTCATTCCCAATACTTTTGACTGGTACTAGTTTAAGACGTCTTGGTGCTGTCGAGGCCGATTGAAGAAACAGTTTCTTACCTTAGCGGACTTATTAGACCTGATAATTTTTTTGAGTTCTTTTCTCGCATCCTCTGCGTCGCCCCTCAAAAGTTGACCAAACGTTATCCCAGTTGGGGCCGATGCAAGCTCAGCCACCAAAATTGTACTTCTTCACATATTCTAGTACGTCCTTCGGGGATACTCTTAAATTTCTTACTCTTTCTCGTCTTCTTGGCCGAAGTGTTTCCCACCCCTGGAACAACTTGATCAAGCCTCTTGGTTCGAGGAGGTACAGGTGCTGGGATATGCTCCAGCATTCCATAATCTAGCCTAGGTTTTTCGACAAACGTTCCCTTCCCCATCCTTTTTGTCACATTAACTGACTGATTTCTTCAGCGATGGATACATTACCGGCATCCGCCAACTTTGATCCTTCCTGTTTTTGTAAGATTTTATTCTCGGTCCTGACTCACTCTCGCGTCCGATAAAATTTGCTCTTCCGTTGTCTTTAGACCAGCAGTTACTTTCATGATGCCCGTAACGACCGCACTTTCCACAACGAGTGTTTCTATGTGGATTATCAGGACACCTATTTGCAAAGTGTCCAGGCTTGTGACAGTAGGAACAGACTTCTGCGCCTTGGGGGCCCCAGACTGGTTCTTCTTAATGGTAAGAGTAAGGCTTTACAACTGCGAGGTTATCATGTCAAGTCGATTTATCGAATCGGGTTTCCAACCTTTCTTCCAAGTTTTTGACATCGCTCCTGACTGATTCCAATGCTGCTGCGCTAGTAGCTGGCCTTTGATAATTCTTTTCAGGATGCACGATCGGCATAGATGTACGGGTTTCCCTCGGTATTTCACTTAGTGACTGAAACGTCTCAGAATTTTTGACAAATTCTACTTATGGTACCCTCAGTTCATTAAAAGTGTGAGGGCCCTTGATGAGGAGAAATCGGAGAGCCGCTTATCCCCCATGCGCCGCCTTACGCAGCATTCCGTACTTGGCTTGGGCGTTGAACCCAGCCTTTCATAGAGATCAACAAGTATACCAATGAGCTTAACAAATCGTCGAAGTTGAGCCGGGCTCTATGGCGGTACGAATCATCTCATCTGGTTCTACCTGCTTAGCATATTCTTTCACAAGCCACTCAATACCTCACCGAAGTTACGCCCATTCCCGTTAAGAGACCACCCGTTGATAAACTTGGCCTTATATTTGTGCTTTGCGTCACCATGAAGATAGGCGAAGATACTTTCGGCCTTCTCTTCATCGCTCTTCTCACGCATCACAACGTTGAATATGTATAGAGAAACTCCTCAACGTCTTCATCTCTTGCCCCTGTGAACGTTATCCGAGCAGCGTTGAGATCCATGATTACAGAAAAGAAATCCCCTCGAATGGTTCCCTAAGACTGCTCAACTCGAATACCTCGGGTGCAACCCCTCTCCACAAGAGTACCAAATGATAGGGGTAAATCGTCGGGAGAAGAGATATTCAGAATCAACCACCCAGAAGGAGGTGTTGCAAGCGACAAAAGTGCTACCGTGGTATAGTTGAACGAACGAAAAGGGTGTATAGGGAAGACAGTTGAATGGGTACAAGCAAGTATGGAAGGGGCAGGGTCTACCACCTATGCTTAGTGACTAGGGTAAAATAAATGCTTTTGGGTCTGAAGTTGACTCTCAACTTCCTAACTATTTGGGACTGAGCTGAAGCTGTCTGCCAACTTGCTTGACCTCTCCATGAGGAAGCGGTTTACTCAGCTTATATAGACTTTTGGCTACCCCTAAAGTCCGAACAAAACTACAGAAGTACAGGAAATGCATACAAACAATTTGTGTGGATGATATACTCTAAACAAAGATACTTAAGAAACTAACAATCAATGAGGTCCTCTTATTTCCCATTCTCTAAATCAGATCCAAACAACTCCTCTAAAATCCATGCTGTCCAAGCAGTCCCCACAAATATCTGCGAATGGCTCACAGCTCTCTATTCCCTCCTGGGAGATATCTAAACTACTAAAGATATCTCCATCCGGTTCCAGCGTCGGCACCACTTGATCCATACTCTCCAGTCCAGGCCCCACCAGTAAAACACTTTCCATGCCCCCATTTCCCTCCTCCAACTCGTCCTCGTCCTCGTCATCCTTTTCTTCCTCCTCTTCATCCTCATCCTCATCCTCATCCTCATCCTCATCCTCATCTTCATCCTCATCCTCATCCTCATCCTCCTCTTCAACTCATCCCTCCTCTTTAACCTCATCCTCTTTCCCCTGAGTCTCGTACACTAGCTCAGGGGCTAAAACATTCCTCGAAGGACTCCCCGCTCTCCTCCTCGACTTTCTCAGTCTCATCCTCACTTACCTCCCTCGCCTCTTCTTCTATGAAGGCGGCGAACGAACTCGATGATTTTCTTCTTTGTTTGACGCCGATGTAGTCGCGCATCGGTTGGCCCGTAGGCGGCGAGACGAAGGCCATTGATGGGACGGGAAGGGCGGTTTTGGAGATAGGACAGAGGGCGATTTGACGTCATGTTCTGTAAAAGGGTGAGCGGGGTGTGTAGGGGGACAGGAGTGCTGAGCAAATGATCGGAGGGTTTAAGACTTGGAATAAAGGTGTTTAAAAGGCTCCCGGGGCAGTTCTATAGATTAGAAATAGGTAAAATAAATCTGCAAGGGATTTTTGTAGTAGTGCATTTGCGCCCTTTGTCTCAAAAAAAAAAGATTTTGGAGGAGGAGGTAAGCAAAAGGGAAAAAGAACTTAATTCGGGATCGATTCAGAGGGGTGGATACAGTGTAAAATATCTAGATAAATGGAAGTAAATTTGAGAGGACCGCGGTAATGATAAGCGAGGTTCAGGGAGGACGAGGGAGGACCCGGAACTATAAGCAAATTGGACAAGGATAGGTAGTACAGTAAACTGAAGGTCTGTAGATGACGGGCGACAAAAAAAAATCTGCGCCTAACATGGGGTGTGAAAAAGTCCCCCCCTCCATTGGCTCGGTGGCCCTCGCCGGGCTGATGCGTGGGGTCAAGATCAAGGTCAAGGAGTTGCTCAAGAATGGAATTTTTGGAAAACTTGGAAATTTTGGAGCTGAGGGTGGTGGGGTTTGTGTTGGGTAGACCCAGCTGTTCGGGCTGGGGTGGGTGGACCGGCCTGGAAGGGCCGGGAGCAGGGTGGTTGGGTTCTTTTTGTTGGGTAGACCAGCTGCTTGGGGTGGGGCGGGTGGCGAGTGGGCCCGGCCTGGAAGGGCCGGGAGCGGGGAGGGAGGGTAATCTTTTGTTGGGTAGACCCGGCTGATAAGGGCCGGGGCGGGGGAGGGAGGGCAAACTGGTTGGGTGGCCTCGGCTGCTAAGGAGCCCAGGCTGGAATTGGGAGGGGGCTGAACCGCAATGGTCGAGCGGTTTACTTTTCAATCTGTGGGGAGGCTCATCACGATCGGCTGCTTGCAATATTACACGCCTCCACCTCTACCGCGGGGCCCGTTCCATTGATTCCATTGATTCCCTTTGTCGTTCCTCTCACCACATTAATTTACCAACCTCGAGGCAAAGGGCTTAGAAATTTTGTGTTGTCAGGATGGACAGTCACTCTGCCTTTCGGGACGACAACTTGGGCTTCGTTTCTGCTTTTTCCCTCGAGAATCGGCTTGCCGCGACGGTTGCGCCCGGCATCGGAGGTTGTCATTTTGGGAACGTTTACTCTCTACTTGCATGGTACACTGGTCTTTCAGCTCTATCCCGCCGCATATGTAAATCTTGGTGGAACCAATGGCTCGTTTGGAAGACTGTTTCACATCAGGAAAGATCGCATCAGTTATTCTGCTGCAGGGAGCGTGAGTTTGTCGTCGCCTCCATTACGATCCACGCTCAGCATTCGATACTGATCTACACCGGCTTCTCAATAAACTGATGCATCAACTGAAACCTTTTCCTCATTTGCGCTTTTTATCATGTACTCATGACTCTGCCTCATTCTTAGACCCTCCAATACACAGATATGCCGCTTTAGTCTTCGGAAAAAAGCCGTCCTGCATCGTTAATCAGATGAAGCAACCCATTTCCCCCCTTTACTTCGAATATGGATCGCACATAATAGATTGAATATATCTTCCAACAGAGGGAATGGTTTGTGTTTTTTACATTGGGAAGATATATCCGATTCAGCGGTAAAGACACGAAGCATCACCTTTAATGATCAATACTCAGGAGACGCTAGCGCCATATAGCGGCATGGTCTGGGACTACACAGCAGGGGCCAAATCGGTGGTCTGGTCAAGACGCCGCCGTTTAACGGACGCAGCAACGTATTGGACAATCAGGCATACGAATCTAACGAGGAGCGAACGTTTCTCGGCGGCAACAGAGGTACCACGCTTGCTGGCGAGAAAGTGGGCGACTTGTTGCACGGCTTGATCAAACCCGGGTCCAGTGCATCCATAGACATCAGCAACCATGCGGTGAAGGTCCAGTCCGTAGTATTCGCATAAAGTATGGTAATGCTGGCGTTTCTCTGATTCTTCTTGAGATATGGCCATGTGGAGGAGAACGAAAACCAGGATGAGTGCGGACTGATGACAGAGACATCAAAGGCCTGCGGGCTGGCGGCGAACTCGGAGTCATTAATAAGCACATCTAGGCGGAGCTGGGTCGCGGAAGAAGCAGAAGGATAAATGCGGTCAATTCGAGCCTGTCGTTCCTCTCTGGTCAGTTGGGAGAAGGAAGCCAGAAGAAGGATGTGGAGGATCTGGTAAAGACACCCAAAACTTCCCCTCATTTCCCTGCCGTCGCCAGCCGCGCAATGGAACGGTTTCGAAGGTTCGAGGCATTCTTCTACAACGACACTCGGCCTTGGCAGTAACTTCTAACGCTGCTTGTCTGCTGGTTGGCATCCATCGACTTTGGTAGACTGTTGCTGGTGCTAGCATTCGACAGCAATGCTTTGTGCATTGCTTAGACCATCTGTACATGTATTTAATATGACATGCATTTTGCAACTCCAAATGGGTCCCAGCCAATCCATACATCTCAATAAAGACACCCCCCTTTTTTCCCCTTTCCCTGCCGTTAGTTCATGGCACATACAGTAATTTGGTGGTGGTAAATCTTTATGGGTTGTACAATGCTGCACAGTAGCGTGCGGAGGGTATTCAGAAACTAAAACGGGAAAGGTTTGGGGAAAGGTTTAGGTGTTTTGCTCTTGGAAGATATATCCGATCTATCTCATGGTTTTCCAGACAACCACAATCGACTCAAAAAGGGTATACCGACACAGTAATGGGGGAGGAACTACGCTCCCTAAAAAGCTACTTTCAGGCCAGCCATCAAGCAGGCTGCATTGAACATGACGGCTGCTGCGGCGTGCCTTTGCATCAAAACCTCCGAGCCTTTCCGTACAGTCTCCAGTGCGCTCATGGCCACGTTCCTTGCCACGTCATTTAGCACTGCACATGGATTCGGGTGCCAGCCTCCAAGAGTGGAGATTGGCACAGGCACGAGCCTACCTTTGGTGGAGGTCGCGATAAACCATTGATATCTTCTCTGCTTTGCATTTCGCGCCGCATTCAGAGAGGACGTCGGGTTGAAGGCCCTTACTCTCCTGTTGGAGGGAGCGAGGGGATTCATGAAGGTAACATCAAAGAAGTCGGTCCCTCCGCTGCTTCCTATTGCCTGGATGTCTGGTCTCGTGCGGTGGAGACCATGGCGTTGTTCTACGACAGGGTGACGAGCATCTCTTGCCAGGTCTTTTTGCGAGAAGATTTACTTGGCGACCATGTCGGTTGATCCTGTGGGGTGTTAGGCGCAGATTTTTTTTTTGTCGCCGTCATCTACAGGCCTATAGTTTACTGTACTACCTCTCCTTGTCCAAATTTGCTTATAGTTCCGGTCCTTCCTCGTCCCCCTGAACCTCGCTTATCATTACCGCGGTCCTCTCCAAATTTACTTCCATTTTATCTAGATATTTTTATACTGTATCTACCCCTGAATCGATCCCGAATCAAGTTCTTTTTCCCTTTTTGCTTACCTCCTCCTCCAAATTCGTTTTTTTGAGAAAAAGGGCGCAAATGCACTACTACAAAATCCCTTGCAGATTTATTTTACCTATTCCTAATCGATAGAACCTGCCCCGGGAGCCTATTTAAACCTTTTTATTCCAAGTTTCAAACGTCCCTGATCATTTTACTCATCACTCCTCTCCCCCAACACACCCAAAACACCCTCTATCCTCCGTCTACAATCATTTACAACCAAAATGAGCAACCTTCGCCCCTCCGCCCCATCACTAAAAACCGCCCTCTCGCCCCTTAAACGGCCTTGCGCTCGCAGTATATGGCCCGACGGATGCAGACGACTACCTGAGACGGCAGACAAGAAGAAGATAATAGAATTCGTCCGCAAGCTCTTCGTCGAGGATGAGGCCGAGGAGGTACCTGAGGGTCAGGAGTGGGACATCGAGGAGGGCTGGGGAGACCTTTGAGGAGTGGGTAGCCCCTGGATTGGTCTATGAGGTTAATAACGATGAGGATGAGGATGAGATGAGAGGATGAGGAGAGGATGAGGATGAGGATGAGGATGAGGATGAGGAAGATGAGGATGAGGATGAGGATGAGGGAGAGAGGAGGATGAGGAGGAGAGAGGAGAGATGAGGAGAGGAGAGAGAGATGAGGATGAGGATGAGGATGAGAGGAAGGGATGACGAGGAGTTGGATGAGGGAAATGGGGCATGGAAAGTGTTGTACTGGTGGGGCCTGGACTGGAGAGTATGGATCAAGTGGTGCCGACGCTGGAACCGGATGGAGATATCTTTAGTAGTTTAGATATCTCCCAGGAGGGAATAGAGAGCTGTGAGCCATTCGCAGATATTTGTGGGGACTGCTTGGACAGCATGGATATTTTAGAGGAGTTGTTTGGATCTGATTTAGAGAATGGGAAATAAGAGGACCTCATTGATTGTTAGTTTCTTAAGTATCTTTTGTTTAGAGTATATCATCCACACAAATTGTTTGTATGCATTTCCTGGTACCTTCTGTAGTTTTGTTCGGACTTTAGGATTAGCCGAAAGTCTATATAAGCTGAGTAAAGTGCTTCCTCCTTGAGAGGTCAAGCAAGTTGGCAGACAACTTCAGGTCAAGCTCCGAGTAGTAGGAAGTTGAGAGTCAACTTCAGACCCAAGAAAACTTTTTCCTAAGCTGGTCGCAGAGCATCAGTGGTAGACCCTGCCCCTTTTATACTTGCTTGTAGCCCTCTCAACTCTCTCCCATATACACTCCTTTTTATTTGTTCAACTATACCACGGTAGCACTTTTGTCGCTCGCAACACCTCCGTCTTGGGGTAGTTGGTTCTAAGTATCTCTTCTCCCGACGATTTACCCCTATCATTTGGTACTCTTGTGGAGGGGGTTGCACCCGAGGTATTCGAGTTGAGCAGTCTTAGGGAACCATTCGAGGGGATTTCTTTTCTGTAATCATGGATCTCAACGCTGCTCGTATAACGTTCACAGGGGGCAAGAATGAAGACGTTGAGGAGTTTCTCTATACATATGTCAACGTTGTGATGCGTGAGAAGAGCGATGAAGAGAAGGCCGAAAGTATCTTCGCCTATCTTCATGGTGACGCAAAGCACAAATATAAGGCCAAGTTTATCAACGGGTGGTCTCTTAACGGGAATGGGCGTAACTTCGGTGAGGTATGTGAGTGGCTTGTGAAAGAATATGCTAAGGAGGTAGAACCAGATGAGATGATTCGTACCGCCATAGAGGCCCGGCTCAACTTCGACGATTTGTTAAGCTCATTGGTATACTTGTGTGATCTCTATGAAAAGGCTGGGTTCAACGCCCAAGCCAAGTACGGAATGCTGCGTAAGGCGGCGATGGGGGATAAGCGGCTCTCCGATTTCCTCCTCATCAAGGGCCCTCACACTTTTAATGAACTGAAGGGTACCATAGTAGAATTTGTCAAAAATTCGGAGACGTTTCAGTCACTAAGTGAAATGCCGAGGGAAACCCGTACATCTATGCCGATCGTACATCCTGAAAAGAATTATCAAAGGCCAGCGACTAGCGCAGCAGCATTGGAATCAGTCAGGAGCGATGTCAAAAACTTGGAAGAAAGGTTGGAAACCCGATTCGATAATCGACTTGACATGATAACCTCGCAGTTGGAAAGCCTTACTCTTACCATTAAGAAGAACCAGTCTGGGGCCCCAAGGCCGCAGAAGTCTGTTCCTACTGTCACAAGCCTGGACACTTTGCAAATAGGTGTCCTGATAATCCACATAGAAACACTCGTTGTGGAAAGTGCGGTCGATATGGGCATCATGAAAGTAACTGCTGGTCTAAAGACAACAGAAAAGCAAATTTATCGGACGCAAGGAGCGAGTCAGGACCAGAGATGAAAATCTTACAAAACAGAAAGGATCACAAGTTGACGGATGCCGGTAACGTATCCATCGCTGAAGAAATCAGTCAAGTCAATGTGACAAAAAGGGATGGGGAAGGGAACATTTTATCGAAAAACCTAGGCTAGATTATGGAATGCTGGAACATATCCCAGCACCTGTACCTCCTCGAACCAAGAGGTCTGATCAAGTTGTTCCAGGAGTGGGAGTCACTCCGGCCAAGAAGACGAAAAAGAGTAAGAAATTTAAGAATATCCCAAAGGACGTACTAGAATATGTGAAGAAGTACAATTTGGTGGCTGAGCTTGCATCAGCCCCAACTGGGATAACGTTTGGTCAACTTTTGAGGGGCGACGCAGAGGACGCGAGAAAGAACTCAAAAAAATTATCAGGTCTAATAAGTCCGCTAAGGGTAAGAAACTGTTTCTTCAATCGGCCTCGACAGCACCAAGACGTCTTAAACTAGTACCAGTCAAAGTATTGGGAATGCAAACCCAAGCTCTTTTCGATTCGGGCGCTGTTCCAAACCTTATTTCAGAAACTTTGGTGACAGATCTAGGTCTTGAAATTATTCCAACTACTCGAAGAATAACTGTGGCGGATGGAACCGTATCAAAATGCATGGGCACTGTTGACAAGGTTTCCGTGTTCTTTGGGGACTCTAAAGTTGATTTAGACTTTCTTGTCATGCCTGATCTCCCTTTCGATGCAATCATTGGCTGCCCTACCATGGAAAGACTAGGGACCTGCATTGACTTGGGCAACCAAATCGTTTCAGTTAATGTTGACGGCAGAACCGTGAAGATGCCCCTGGATTTCGACAAAAGCACACATCCGGTAGATTTGAAAGAAACGGACAGTGAAGATTTCACTTCTAGCTATGACAGCGAAGATTCGAACCAACTAACACTTTCGGAAGTGGAGAAGGGTACGCTCGGGGGATACTGAACATGGCATGGGATGATTATGATTCTGGGTTTGAAACAGATGAAGACTGGAATTCTAGGGTAGGTGTGACACCTGAATGTGTTTCTTTTTGCGATAATATCGAATCAAAGGACGGAATTCGGAGCATGAAAGAAGATTACAATTGCAAGGAAAACAGGAATATATCGGATTCCATATCTGAAGATGTGAGCACGCCGGAAAAGGTCCTTCAAAATTTGAGGTGAGATCAAGAAAAAGGGCGCCAAATGGCAGAAATCAAGAAAAGTACAGCACCTTCCAGCCCCGCCTCAATGAAAATATCCGACATTTAACATCTTCCGAAGTAATTGCATGGAGCGTTCAGATTAAGACAAGCAAGTGTACCGGTCACTCACTCATTTGAACTTACCGATACTCAACCAATTTACCACAGGCCTAGACGTCAACCGCCAAAATATGACCAATTTATCTCAGAGAATGTTACAAGTATGCTGGAAAATGATATTATTCGGCCAGTTTCATCCCCATGGTCATTTCCAGTTGTGTAGCACCAAAGAAGATGGAAACTTCGCTTTTGCGTCGATTACCGACAACTGAACCAGAGAATGATACCCGATCGATTTCCGATTCCAAACATGGAGAAATCCTCGAGGACTTGAAGGACGGGAGATACTTCACCTCAATTGATCTTTACACTGGTTATTGGCAGATTCCATTAGATGAAAAATGTAAGGAAATAACAACTTTTACCAGCAAAGCCGGTACATTCAGGTTCGAAGTGATGCCTTTTGGTCTCATGAATGCCCCAGCTACATTCCAAAGAATGATGAACGAGGTTTTGAAAGGACTTCCATTTGCAAGAGTTTATATCGATGATGTGTGATATTCTCAAAAACCTTGGATCAGCACATATCGCATGTCAAGACTGTGGTGGAGAGAATAGATGCGTACAGCCTGAAAATTAAGTTAAGCAAATGCTTCTTTGCGAAAACGTCTATCCAATTACTCGGTCATATCGTCGATCAAGAGGGAATTAAAGTGGATCCAGAGAAAACGAAAAAAATCAAGTTGGCACCAAGGCCCGCTTCAAAGACGGAGGTTCGAAGCTTCTTAGGACTGGCCTCATATTACAGAAGATTTATCAAAGATTTCGCCAAACTGCAGCACCGTTACATGCCAGCACTACGAAGAACGGAAAATTTTACTGGAACAAGGAAATGCAGACTGCATTTGAGGAGCTTAAAGATAAGCTATGTGTCCCCCCAGTGCTCATGTATCCAGATTTCAAGAGACCATTTGTTGTGGAGACAGATGCCTCAGAACGGTCTTTGGGTGCCATTTTGTCCCAAAAAGACGAAAACGGAAGACTACACCCTGTTCAATTCGCAAGTCGCACTCTGAATGATGCGGAAAAGAGATACTCAGTCTGCGAGAAAGAAGCGCTAGCTGTCGTCTTCGCACTGAAAAAGTTTCGTGTTTACCTTTTATCACTCGAGAAATTTGTCTTGATAACTGATCACCAGGCACTTAAGACAGCATTCCAAAAGAAAGATGTACATCACCGCTTGGCCCGATGGCTCGACATTTTCGCAGAATATCGGTTTGAAATTGTGTATAGGCCCGGACGCAATAATCAGCCTGCCGATTACCTATCCCGCTTGAGGGATCCATTGATTCCAAATGAAAAAGCTTCCGAAGACATCGTCGGAGTTGCCGAAGTTCAAGTGCCGATCGATAACGAGTACGAAGCTTATATTCACGGACTTATTAAATTCCTTGATGGACTAGAAATGAGAAAGGTTGATCTCGAACACAGAAATTGGGTACGCAGGAACCAAAAGGCCTTTACATTGTGGAATGGGAAACTCTTCCGCACACTAAAGCCGGTCCCGACTAGTGGCCCCTTTGAAAGAAAGAATGAAGATCTTGAGGACTTTCCATGATGAGCTAGGGCATTGGGATCTCGAAACAACCAAAAAATTCATTACGGAGAGATTCTGGTGGCCCAGTATCCATAAGGACGTCTATAATTTCGTGAAAAGCTGTGACAACTGTCAAAAATTCACTCCGATACGAAAGTATAAGACAACCCTAAGCTTCCAGTTTCCGCTCTCTTTGAAACCTTCTCAATTGACTTTGCCGGCCCATTCAAGGAAACCTCTTCCGGAAACAAATACCTCCTTATAGGGGTGGAACATCTTACTGGATGGCCAATAGCAGTTGCAGTTGAGGAGGCCAATGCTGAGGTGGTCCTGAGATTCATCGAAAAAGAAATAATTGAACCGTTTGGTCTTCCAAAAAGGATCATCTCAGATAACGCCCTTTGTTTTACTGCAACTTCACTGCTTCGTTTTTGGAAAAAAGGGATTCAGCTGAAGACAGTTCTCGCATACGCTCCTATGTCAAACGGTAAAGCGGAGAGGATGGTTGGAACCATCAAACGAGCAATATCGAAAACTATGTCGAGAATGAAATCCAGTGGGAAGATGCCTTACCAAAAGTGTTATACGGCTATCGTCGAAGAAGAGGAAGAAGCGGACGGTCACCATTCGAGCTAATGTACGGAAGGGCTCCTAGAATGTTACAGAGAGACATGGAAACAAATATTATCGATGAAGAGAGTAGAGAAGTCGAACTACTGGCCACTGAAGGCTGGAGATCACACCGCGCGCTAACACAGACAAGAAATAAGAATGAAGAGCCTCCAGTCCAAACCTTTTCAGTCGGCTCTAAAGTACTTGTAGTACATGGGAAAGCAATGCAGCAGGCTGTGAAGTGGCCGGCCTTCCAAACAAAGTACTCGAATCCTTGCGTCGTCACGGAGGAAAGACACCCGCACTATAAGCTATGTTCAAGCTCAGGGAAGAGATCAAGGAGGGCCATCCATGCACGTCGTCTAGTCCCTTACCATCAGAGGCCTGAAGAATTCCTTCTCACACAGGACTATGCGCAACCACGGGGCATACTCATCTTTAACTATAGAATGATTCCTATGGGAGGAAAAAGGGCCTGGGAATGGATCATCTCGATTACGCGTGACTACTACGAACTCCACGTAATCGTCCATTTCTACATTAATATATGCCTATGTTTTCGTACGTTGAACGGACCATTGCTACCTCAAGAAGATTTCCGACTATTGATCAGAATTCTATTCTCATTCCAAAACGGAAGGTTCACGGAAGCAGGTCCAGAGTTTGTGGAAGTCATATATCATTACTCTATAGGAAGGTATGGAATGGTAGCTATCGGAGACTTGTCGCAAACATATCTGAACATTATCCGTCCGGTTTACGTATTTCTTAAGAACAACCAAGATGTGCGACTGAGAGGTTACAGCTTGCCCCCTGATATGGAATATCGACTGGTCCCGTATCCTCTATGGGAACCTTACGTTGCTCCGCTCAGAAACACAACCTCAGCCGAAGACCAGGATCCTCCCGAGGCCGTGATGATGATACGAGCTGGACCATCAAGTGATCGGGGCGGATCATCGAAGAGGGCAAGGCGTCGGGAGCAGCGAGGAAGATCGCCAAGAAGATCGCCTCAAACACCGCCTAGTCTCCCAGGGGGAAACTATGCATCCTTAATTATTGGACGGCTACCAATTAGACGTTGGCTTCGCGAAATGACAGAGGACCCACGAGAAGCAGAAGTAATTTCCTTTTTTGCAATTAGTATTTGCATGTGCTTCCAGACCATTCACGGGGCGCACCTTACTCGTGAGGACTCAGTCCTTATGTTGCGAGTTTTTTTCTCCTTCAGATACCCGTTTCTGGACCCGTTGCCAGAAAAGTTTGCATACTACGTTTATTACCTCACATTTGGAAGGTTTGGAGAAGTGAAACGGGAGGAGCTCATTAGAGAACACTATGAAACCATACGCCGAATCTACGAAACTCTTGACCAAGGAGATGAGCCGGTCATCGCACGGTACACACTCTCTCATCATATTGGAAATGAGCTACTACCATATCCTTACAGTGAACCCTATACTCTCCCTGATGAATGGATAGAACTCCCACAAGAACAACAAGAGCATTGAGAACGAGACGGGACGTTCGACCTAAGTGCGGGGGGTGTTAGGCGCAGATTTTTTTTTGTCGCCGTCATCTACAGACCTTAGTTTACTGTACTACCTATCCTTGTCCAAATTTGCTTATAGTTCCGGTCCTTCCTCGTCCTCCCTGAACCTCGCTTATCATTACCGCGGTCCTCCCCAAATTTACTTCCATTTTATCTAGATATTTTTATACTGTATCTACCCCTCTGAATCGATCCCGAATCAAGTTCTTTTTCCCTTTTTGCTTACCTCCTCCTCCAAATTCGTTTTTTTTGAGAAAAAGGGCGCAAATGCACTACTACAAAATCCCTTGCAGATTTATTTTACCTATTCCTAATCGATAGAACCTGCCCCGGGAGCCTATTTAAACCTTTTTATTCCAAGTTTCAAACGTCCCTGATCATTTTACTCATCACTCCTCTCCCCAACACACCCAAAACACCCTCTATCCTCCGTCTACAATCATTTACAACCAAAATGAGCAACCTTCGCCCCTCCGCCCCCATCACTAAAAACCGCCCCTCTCGCCCCTTAAACGGCCTTGCGCTCGCAGTATATGGCCCGACGGATGCAGACGACTACCTGAGACGGCAGACTAAGAAGAAGATAATAGAATTCGTCCGCAAGCTCTTCGTCGAGGATGAGGCCGAGAGGTACCTGAGGGTCAGGAGTGGGACATCGAGGAGGGAGCTGGGGAGACCTTTGAGGAGTGGGTAGCCCCTGGATTGGTCTATGAGGTTAATAACGATGAGGATGAGGATGAGGATGAAGAGAAGGATGAGGATGAGGATGAGGTTGAAGATGAGGATGAGGATGAGGATGAGGTTGAAGATGAGGATGAGGATGAGGATGAGGTTGAAGATGAGGATGAGGATGAGGATGAGGATGAGGTTGAAGATGAGGATGAGGATGAGGATGAGGTTGAAGATGAGGATGAGGATGAGGATGAGATTGAAGATGAGGATGAGGATGAGGATGAAGAGGAGGAAGAGGAGGATGACGAGGACGAGGACGAGTTGGATGAGGGAAATGGGGGCATGGAAAGTGTTGTACTCGTGGGGCCTGGACTGGAGAGTATGGATCAAGTGGTGCCGACGCTGGAACCGGATGGAGATATCTTTAGTAGTTTAGATATCTCCCAGGAGGGAATAGAGAGCTGTGAGCCATTCGCAGATATTTGTGGGGACTGCTTGGACAGCATGGATATTTTAGAGGAGTTGTTTGGATCTGATTTAGAGAATGGGAAATAAGAGGACCTCATTGATTGTTAGTTTCTTAAGTATCTTTTGTTTAGAGTATATCATCCACACAAATTGTTTGTATGCATTTCCTGGTACCTTCTGTGTTTTGTTCGGACTTTAGGGTTAGCCAAAAGTCTATATAAGCTGAGTCAACCGCTTCCTCATGGAGAGGTCAAGCAAGTTGGCAGACAGCTTCAAGCTCAGTCCCAAATAGTTAGGAAGTTGAGAGTCAACTTCAGACCCAAGAAGCATTTATTTTACCCTAGTCACTAAGCATAGGTGGTAGACCCTGCCCCTTCCATACTTGCTTGTAGCCCATTCAACTGTCTTCCCTATACACTCCTTTTCGTTTGTTCAACTATACCACGGTAGCACTTTTGTCGCTTGCAACACCTCCTTCTTGGGGTGGTTGATTCTGAATATCTCTTCTCCCGACGATTTACCCCTATCACCCACTCAGTCGACAGGGCCCTTGCCGACCTTGTGGGATGGAACTGCAGAAGATGGCCGCAAGCCAGTCTTCTGGTCAGGATCGCGTTCGCGGCGCATTGCTGGTGAGGACCTACGCTGCTTGGAAGCCGGCTGGAGAGAGAACGTGGCTGGGTTGGACCTATGTAAGCTGTCTGAGGGTCTGAGGGCGAGCAGTGAGGAAGGGATGAGGTACGCGGATCCGCGTGAGAAAGGATGATTGAGTAGGGCCCCTCGCTGTGGTGTGTCCTCGGCCTCTAATGTCTCCGGAGCGAGACCCGTGCTTTATATGGAGTTTTAGAGGCCTCCGCTTTCGAAAGAAATGCACCACGCAATTTCTGCACAACGAACTGTCCGCTATCAAATTTTTATGCATCTCGCACTGTCAGCCTCTAGAATATCAACTGTCAACGAGAGGAAACGTCGGCTTTCATCTGGCTTGCATATGTTTTGAGGTACTCGCACGCGAAAATGCACGTGGAGGGTTGTATGGGATTGTGCTGCAGAACAGGGAGCCATTGCTTTTGAAAACTATGGGTGCTGTACATGATCAAGCCCTCGCGAAAACGGACAGCACAAGGGGTTAAATGGGAATGACTTACAGCCGGGGGGAATGCTTGGGAAATTTACTGTCAGTGGTGCGAAGGTTGGTACTCCTGTCAGCTTACACGTACAGAGGCGACTCGTGCTACACGGGCATGGTGCCGACTGGGCACCATGCAGTACATGCAATGGGCAAAAGGGGTGAATGGGATTTTTATTGTTGAGCTAGAGTAGATATGGGTTGGTCTATAGAAAAAGGACTCGTCCACCACTATTGCATACCCATCCACTACAACACCAGCGAGGTGAACTATGGACCCTGCACAGGCAAATCCGTGGCTATCCCCGTTGTCGTAATAACGCAAAAATGGTTTGTTTGCCGCGAGTAGTAGTGATAAATCTTTATGAGTTGTACAATGTTGCACAGAAGCGTGCGGAAGGTATTCAGAAATCAAGAAATGGGGGGTTGACTTACTGTGGTAGATATGTGGGTTGGTACCCAGTAAATTTGTACCGGAGCGTAGATACCGTATATTGGCCAAGCCATTTGCGAAACAGTACAATGCATCGAAAACTGTACATGGCACTCCAATCTACCAGAAGGTGGAAGGGAGGCCAGCCAGAAATTAACTAGATTTCGGGCGCCACGACCAACTCGTCAAAGCCATCCCAGTACTTCGCTCCGTGGATGCTGAAAGCCGAGGACTGCACTTGTCGCTGCCGAAGTGCACCGTCTGGTGGCCTACAGCCCCTCCAGGGTGAGTACAGAGTCTCTACCCAGACGGGATTAAGCAAGAGTACAGCGAGTGTACTTCCGTCCTGAACGCCCCAGTCGGTACTAAGGAGTACGCCACACGGTCCTTTACGAACCATGTCTTATCTCTCAGACCATTCCTCGAGACCATTGCTGACCTTGAGAATAGGCAAGTGGCGTTCCAGCTACTGCGTAACTGTTTCGGCGACTGCAAAGTAGGCTATTTGTTGCGGGTAGTGCCCGCGTTTTGCACCGGAGGAGCGCAAGAGTTCGACAGGATGATGGATGATTGTGTTGGAAAATTGGCAGGGGGAGTACTGGACTCGGAAGTATTCCGGGAACTCCAGCTGCCGGTCAAACCCAAGGACAAGAAAAAAGCATCTCTTGGGATCGGGCTCACCCCTTTTTGAGTCAATTGTGGTTGACTGGAAAACTTTAGGGTAGATCGAACATATCTTCCAACAGTAAAAACACCCAAAGCTTTCCTCCTCCGCGAAGAACACCGCGGCTGGGGCATTCTTGGCGTCCAGCTCATCATCTAGCAACCTTTGCAAGACCTTGCTCCTAACTCCGACTAAGGAGCTGGGAACATACGAAGCAGCTGCAGACGCCCATCGGAGGTGGTCGGCCTTTTGCCTGCCGTCTAGGATTATCCCGTTCAGAGTAATTTGCTCGCAAAAAACACCATCGCAAAAGACGCTGACGGACGCAATCCATGAAGCAGTGCAAGAACGAATTCCTCTTGGGGATTCCAGGAGGCAGGCGTTTCGCGCGTTTATTGCCCTCCCGCGACCTAAGGAATGGGTGCATTATCCCCCATGCCCCGGACTACGGACAAGCATTGAACCTCGAGAATTCTCGGTGTGGCTTCAACCGAGAAGGAATTGCCCGGACACACTCGATTGACATGGAGATCATCTCATGCACTGCTTGCTTAGAGCCTGATAGGGGTAAATCGTCGGGAGAAGAGATATTCAGAATCAACCACCCCAAGAAGGAGGTGTTGCAAGCGACAAAAGTGCTACCGTGGTATAGTTGAACAAACGAAAAGGAGTGTATAGGGAAGACAGTTGAATGGGCTACAAGCAAGTATGGAAGGGGCAGGGTCTACCACCTATGCTTAGTGACTAGGGTAAAATAAATGCTTCTTGGGTCTGAAGTTGACTCTCAACTTCCTAACTATTTGGGACTGAGCTTGAAGCTGTCTGCCAACTTGCTTGACCTCTCCATGAGGAAGCGGTTTACTCAGCTTATATAGACTTTTGGCTACCCTAAAGTCCGAACAAAACTACAGAAGGTACCAGGAAATGCATACAAACAATTTGTGTGGATGATATACTCTAAACAAAAGATACTTAAGAAACTAACAATCAATGAGGTCCTCTTATTTCCCATTCTCTAAATCAGATCCAAACAACTCCTCTAAAATATCCATGCTGTCCAAGCAGTCCCCACAAATATCTGCGAATGGCTCACAGCTCTCTATTCCCTCCTGGGAGATATCTAAACTACTAAAGATATCTCCATCCGGTTCCATCGTGGGCACAACTTGATCCATACTCTCCATTCCAGGCCCCACCAGTCCAACACTTTCCATTCCCCCTGTTCCCTCATCCTCCTCCTCCTCCTCATCCTCCTCATCCTCCTCATCCTCCTCCTCATCCTCCTCATCCTCCTCATCCTCCTCCTCACCCTCCTGAGCCTCGTGCACTAGCTCAGGGGCTAACCATTCCTCGAAGGACTCCCCGCTCTCCTCCTCGACCTTCTCAGCCTCTCCCTCACTTACCTCCCTCGCTTCTTCTTCTATGAAGAGGCGGCGAACGAACTCGATGATTTGCTTCTTTGTTTGCCGCCGGATGTAGTCGTCGGCATCGGTTGGCCCGTAGGCGGCGAGACGAAGGCCATTGATGGGACGGGAAGGGCGGTTTTTGGAAATAGGGACAGAGGGGCGAAGGTTGTTCATTTTGATAGACGTTGGGAACGGGAGGCAATGTAGGGTGTTTTGGGTGTTGGGGGGAGAGGGTGATGAGTAAAATGATCGGGGCATTTGGAACTTAGAATAAAGGGGTTTAAATAGGCTCCCGGGCAGGTTCTATAGATTAGGAATAGGTAAAATAAATCTGCAAGGGATTTTGTAGTAGTGCATTTGCGCCCTTTTCTCAAAAAAACGAATTTGGAGGAGGAGGTAAGCAAAAAGGGAAAAAGAACTTGATTCGGGATCGATTCAGAGGGGTAGATACAGTATAAAAATATCTAGATAAAATGGAAGTAAATTTGGGGAGGACCGCGGTAATGATAAGCGAGGTTCAGGGAGGACGAGGAAGGACCGGAACTATAAGCAAATTTGGACAAGGAGAGGTAGTACAGTAAACTATAGGCCTGTAGATGACGGCGACAAAAAAAAATCTGCGCCTAACACCCCCCCGGACTTAGGTCGAACGTCCCGTCTCGTTCTCAATGCTCTTGTTGTTCTTGTGGGAGTTCTATCCATTCATCAGGGAGAGTATAGGGTTCACTATAAGGATATGGTAGTAGCTCATTTCCAATATGATGAGAGAGTGTGTACCGTGCGATGACCGGCTCATCTCCTTGGTCAAGAGTTTCGTAGATTCGGCGTATGGTTTCATAGTGTTCTCTAATGAGCTCCTCCCGTTTCACTTCTCCAAACCTTCCAAATGTGAGGTAATAAACGTAGTATGCAAACTTTTCTGGCAACGGGTCCAGAAACGGGTATCTGAAGGAGAAAAAAACTCGCAACATAAGGACTGAGTCCTCACGAGTAAGGTGCGCCCCGTGAATGGTCTGGAAGCACATGCAAATACTAATTGCAAAAAAGGAAATTACTTCTGCTTCTCGTGGGTCCTCTGTCATTTCGCGAAGCCAACGTCTAATTGGTAGCCGTCCAATAATTAAGGATGCATAGTTTCCCCCTGGGAGACTAGGCGGTGTTTGAGGCGATCTTCTTGGCGATCTTCCTCGCTGCTCCCGACGCCTTGCCCTCTTCGATGATCCGCCCCGATCACTTGATGGTCCAGCTCGTATCATCATCACGGCCTCGGGAGGATCCTGGTCTTCGGCTGAGGTTGTGTTTCTGAGCGGAGCAACGTAAGGTTCCCATAGAGGATACGGGACCAGTCGATATTCCATATCAGGGGGCAAGCTGTAACCTCTCAGTCGCACATCTTGGTTGTTCTTAAGAAATACGTAAACCGGACGGATAATGTTCAGATATGTTTGCGACAAGTCTCCGATAGCTACCATTCCATACCTTCCTATAGAGTAATGATATATGACTTCCACAAACTCTGGACCTGCTTCCGTGAACCTTCCGTTTTGGAATGAGAATAGAATTCTGATCAATAGTCGGAAATCTTCTTGAGGTAGCAATGGTCCGTTCAACGTACGAAAACATAGGCATATATTAATGTAGAAATGGATGATTACGTGGAGTTCGTAGTAGTCACGCGTAATCGAGATGATCCATTCCCAGGCCCTTTTTCCTCCCATAGGAATCATTCTATAGTTAAAGATGAGTATGCCCCGTGGTTGCGCATAGTCCTGTGTGAGAAGGAATTCTTCAGGCCTCTGATGGTAAGGGACTAGACGACGTGCATGGATGGCCCTCCTTGATCTCTTCCCTGAGCTTGAACATAGCTTATAGTGCGGGTGTCTTTCCTCCGTGACGACGCAAGGATTCGAGTACTTTGTTTGGAAGGCCGGCCACTTCACAGCCTGCTGCATTGCTTTCCCATGTACTACAAGTACTTTAGAGCCGACTGAAAAGGTTTGGACTGGAGGCTCTTCATTCTTATTTCTTGTCTGTGTTAGCGCGCGGTGTGATCTCCAGCCTTCAGTGGCCAGTAGTTCGACTTCTCTACTCTCTTCATCGATAATATTTGTTTCCATGTCTCTCTGTAACATTCTAGGAGCCCTTCCGTACATTAGCTCGAATGGTGACCGTCCGCTTCTTCCTCTTCTTCGACGATAGCCGTATAACACTTTTGGTAAGGCATCTTCCCACTGGATTTCATTCTCGACATAGTTTTCGATATTGCTCGTTTGATGGTTCCAACCATCCTCTCCGCTTTACCGTTTGACATAGGAGCGTATGCGAGAACTGTCTTCAGCTGAAATCCCTTCTCTTCCAAGAAACGAAGCAGTGAAGTTGCAGTAAAACAAAGGGCGTTATCTGAGATGATCCTTTTTGGAAGACCAAACGGTTCAATTATTTCTTTTTCGATGAATCTCAGGACCACCTCAGCATTGGCCTCCTCAACTGCAACTGCTATTGGCCATCCAGTAAGATGTTCCACCCCTATAAGGAGGTATTTGTTTCCGGAAGAGGTTTCCTTGAATGGGCCGGCAAAGTCAATTGAGAAGGTTTCAAAGAGAGCGGAAACTGGGAAGCTTAGGTTGTCTTATACTTTCGTATCGGAGTGAATTTTTGACAGTTGTCACAGCTTTTCACGAAATTATAGACGTCCTTATGGATACTGGGCCACCAGAATCTCTCCGTAATGAATTTTTGGTTGTTTCGAGATCCCAATGCCCTAACTCATCATGAAAGTCCTCAAGATCTTCATTCTTTCTTTCAAAGGGGCCACTAGTCGAGGACCGGCTTTTGTGTGTCGGAAGAGTTTCCCATTCCACAATGTAAAGGCCTTTTGGTTCCTGCGTACCCAATTTCTGTGTTCGAGATCAACCTTTCTCATTTCTAGTCCATCAAGGAATTTAATAAGTCCGTGAATATAAGCTTCGTACTCGTTATCGATCGGCACTTGAACTTCGGCAACTCCGACGATGTCTTCGGAAGCTTTTTCATTTGGAATCAGTGGATCCCTCAAGCGGGATAGGTAATCGGCAGGCTGATTATTGCGTCCGGGCCTATACACAATTTCAAACCGATATTCTGCGAAAATGTCGAGCCATCGGGCCAAGCGGTGATGTACATCTTTCTTTTGGAATGCTGTCTTAAGTGCCTGGTGATCAGTTATCAAGACAAATTTCTCGAGTGATAAAAGGTAAACACGAAACTTTTTCAGTGCGAAGACGACAGCTAGCGCTTCTTTCTCGCAGACTGAGTATCTCTTTTCCGCATCATTCAGAGTGCGACTTGCGAATTGAACAGGGTGTAGTCTTCCGTTTTCGTCTTTTTGGGACAAAATGGCACCCAAAGACCGTTCTGAGGCATCTGTCTCCACAACAAATGGTCTCTTGAAATCTGGATACATGAGCACTGGGGGGACACATAGCTTATCTTTAAGCTCCTCAAATGCAGTTGCATTTCCTTGTTCCAGTAAAATTTTCCGTTCTTCGTAGTGCTGGCATGTAACGGTGCTGCAGTTTGGCGAAATCTTTGATAAATCTTCTGTAATATGAGGCCAGTCCTAAGAAGCTTCGAACCTCCGTCTTTGAAGCGGGCCTGGTGCCAACTTGATTTTTTTCGTTTTCTCTGGATCCACTTTAATTCCCTCTTGATCGACGATATGACCGAGTAATTGGATAGACGTTTTCGCAAAGAAGCATTTGCTTAACTTAATTTTCAGGCTGTACGCATCTATTCTCTCCACCACAGTCTTGACATGCGATATGTGCTGATCCAAGGTTTTTGAGAATATCACCACATCATCGATATAAACTCTTGCAAATGGAAGTCCTTTCAAAACCTCGTTCATCATTCTTTGGAATGTAGCTGGGGCATTCATGAGACCAAAAGGCATCACTTCGAACCTGAATGTACCGGCTTTGCTGGTAAAAGTTGTTATTTCCTTACATTTTTCATCTAATGGAATCTGCCAATAACCAGTGTAAAGATCAATTGAGGTGAAGTATCTCCCGTCCTTCAAGTCCTCGAGGATTTCTTCCATGTTTGGAATCGGAAATCGATCGGGTATCATTCTCTGGTTCAGTTGTCGGTAATCGACGCAAAAGCGAAGTTTTCCATCTTTCTTTGGTGCTATCACAACTGGAAATGACCATGGGGATGAAACTGGCCGAATAATATCATTTTCCAGCATACTTGTAACATTCTCTGAGATAAATTGGTCATATTTTGGCGGTTGACGTCTAGGCCTGTGGTAAATTGGTTGAGTATCGGTAAGTTCAAATGAGTGAGTGACCGGTACACTTGCTTGTCTTAATCTGAACGCTCCATGCAATTACTTCGGAAGATGTTAAATGTCGGATATTTCATTGAGGCGGGGCGGAAGGTGCTGTACTTTTCTTGAATTTCTGCCATTTGGCGCCCTTTTTCTTCGATCTCACCCAAATTTTGAAGGACCTCTTCCGGCGTGCTCACATCTTCAGATATGGAATCCGATATATTCCTGTTTTCCTTGCAATTGTAATCTTCTTTCATGCTCCGAATTCCGTCCTTTGATTCGATATTATCGCAAAAAGAAACACATTCAGGTGTCACACCTACCCTAGAATTCCAGTCTTCATCTGTTTCAAACCCAGAATCATAATCATCCCATGCCATGTTCAGTATCCCCGAGCGTACCCTTCTCCACTTCCGAAAGTGTTAGTTGGTTCGAATCTTCGCTGTCATAGCTAGAAGTGAAATCTTCACTGTCCGTTTCTTTCAAATCTACCGGATGTGTGCTTTTGTCGAAATCCAGGGGCATCTTCACGGTTCTGCCGTCAACATTAACTGAAACGATTTGGTTGCCCAAGTCAATGCAGGTCCCTAGTCTTTCCATGGTAGGGCAGCCAATGATTGCATCGAAAGGGAGATCAGGCATGACAAGAAAGTCTAAATCAACTTTAGAGTCCCCAAAGAACACGGAAACCTTGTCAACAGTGCCCATGCATTTTGATACGGTTCCATCCGCCACAGTTATTCTTCGAGTAGTTGGAATAATTTCAAGACCTAGATCTGTCACCAAAGTTTCTGAAATAAGGTTTGGAACAGCGCCCGAATCGAAAAGAGCTTGGGTTTGCATTCCCAATACTTTGACTGGTACTAGTTTAAGACGTCTTGGTGCTGTCGAGGCCGATTGAAGAAACAGTTTCTTACCCTTAGCGGACTTATTAGACCTGATAATTTTTTTGAGTTCTTTCTCGCGTCCTCTGCGTCGCCCCTCAAAAGTTGACCAAACGTTATCCCAGTTGGGGCTGATGCAAGCTCAGCCACCAAATTGTACTTCTTCACATATTCTAGTACGTCCTTTGGGATATTCTTAAATTTCTTACTCTTTTTCGTCTTCTTGGCCGGAGTGACTCCCACTCCTGGAACAACTTGATCAGACCTCTTGGTTCGAGGAGGTACAGGTGCTGGGATATGTTCCAGCATTCCATAATCTAGCCTAGGTTTTTCGATAAAATGTTCCCTTCCCCATCCCTTTTTGTCACATTGACTTGACTGATTTCTTCAGCGATGGATACGTTACCGGCATCCGTCAACTTGTGATCCTTTCTGTTTTGTAAGATTTTCATCTCTGGTCCTGACTCGCTCCTTGCGTCCGATAAATTTGCTTTTCTGTTGTCTTTAGACCAGCAGTTACTTTCATGATGCCCATATCGACCGCACTTTCCACAACGAGTGTTTCTATGTGGATTATCAGGACACCTATTTGCAAAGTGTCCAGGCTTGTGACAGTAGGAACAGACTTCTGCGGCCTTGGGGGCCCCAGACTGGTTCTTCTTAATGGTAAGAGTAAGGCTTTCCAACTGCGAGGTTATCATGTCAAGTCGATTATCGAATCGGGTTTCCAACCTTTCTTCCAAGTTTTTGACATCGCTCCTGACTGATTCCAATGCTGCTGCGCTAGTCGCTGGCCTTTGATAATTCTTTTCAGGATGTACGATCGGCATAGATGTACGGGTTTCCGTCGGCATTTCACTTAGTGACTGAAACGTCTCCGAATTTTTGACAAATTCTACTATGGTACCCTTCAGTTCATTAAAAGTGTGAGGGCCCTTGATGAGGAGGAAATCGGAGAGCCGCTTATCCCCCATCGCCGCCTTACGCAGCATTCCGTACTTGGCTTGGGCGTTGAACCCAGCCTTTTCATAGAGATCACACAAGTATACCAATGAGCTTAACAAATCGTCGAAGTTGAGCCGGGCCTCTATGGCGGTACGAATCATCTCATCTGGTTCTACCTCCTTAGCATATTCTTTCACAAGCCACTCACATACCTCACCGAAGTTACGCCCATTCCCGTTAAGAGACCACCCGTTGATAAACTTGGCCTTATATTTGTGCTTTGCGTCACCATGAAGATAGGCGAAGATACTTTCGGCCTTCTCTTCATCGCTCTTCTCACGCATCACAACGTTGACATATGTATAGAGAAACTCCTCAACGTCTTCATTCTTGCCCCCTGTGAACGTTATACGAGCAGCGTTGAGATCCATGATTACAGAAAAGAAATCCCCTCGAATGGTTCCCTAAGACTGCTCAACTCGAATACCTCGGGTGCAACCCCCTCCACAAGAGTACCAAATGATAGGGGTAAATCGTCGGGAGAAGAGATATTCAGAATCAACACCCCAAGAAGGAGGTGTTGCAAGCGACAAAAGTGCTACCGTGGTATAGTTGAACGAACGAAAAGGAGTGTATAGGGAAGACAGTTGAATGGGCTACAAGCAAGTATGGAAGGGGCAGGGTCTACCACCTATGCTTAGTGACTAGGGTAAAATAAATGCTTCTTGGGTCTGAAGTTGACTCTCAACTTCCTAACTATTTGGGACTGAGCTTGAAGCTGTCTGCCAACTTGCTTGACCTCTCCATGAGGAAGCGGTTTACTCAGCTTATATAGACTTTTGGCTACCCTAAAGTCCGAACAAAACTACAGAAGGTACCAGGAAATGCATACAAACAATTTGTGTGGATGATATACTCTAAACAAAAGATACTTAAGAAACTAACAATCAATGAGGTCCTCTTATTTCCCATTCTCTAAATCAGATCCAAACAACTCCTCTAAAATATCCATGCTGTCCAAGCAGTCCCCACAAATATCTGCGAATGGCTCACAGCTCTCTATTCCCTCCTGGGAGATATCTAAACTACTAAAGATATCTCCATCCGGTTCCATCGTCGGCACACTTGATCCATACTCTCCAGTCCAGGCCCCACCAGTCCAACACTTTCCATCCCCCTGTTCCCTCATCCTCCTCCTCCTCCTCATCCTCCTCATCCTCCTCATCCTCCTCCTCATCCTCCTCATCCTCCTCATCCTCCTCCTCACCCTCCTGAGCCTCGTGCACTAGCTCAGGGGCTAACCATTCCTCGAAGGACTCCCCGCTCTCCTCCTCGTCCTTCTCAGCCTCTCCCTCACTTACCTCCCTCGCTCTTCTTCTATGAAGAGGCGGCGAACGAACTCGATGATTTGCTTCTTTGTTTGCCGCCGGATGTAGTCGTCGGCATCGGTTGGCCCGTAGGCGGCGAGACGAAGGCCATTGATGGGACGGGAAGGGCGGTTTTTGGAAATGGGACAGAGGGGCGAAGGTTGTTCATTTTGATAGACGTTGGGGAACGGAGGCAATGTAGGGTGTTTTGGGTGTTGGGGGAGAGGGTGATGAGTAAAATGATCGGGGCATTTGGAACTTAGAATAAAGGGGTTTAAATAGGCTCCCGGGCAGGTTCTATAGATTAGGAATAGGTAAAATAAATCTGCAAGGGATTTTGTAGTAGTGCATTTGCGCCCTTTTCTCAAAAAAACGAATTTGGAGGAGGAGGTAAGCAAAAAGGGAAAAAGAACTTGATTCGGGATCGATTCAGAGGGGTAGATACAGTATAAAAATATCTAGATAAAATGGAAGTAAATTTGGGGAGGACCGCGGTAATGATAAGCGAGGTTCAGGGAGGACGAGGAAGGACCGGAACTATAAGCAAATTTGGACAAGGAGAGGTAGTACAGTAAACTATAGGCCTGTAGATGACGGCGACAAAAAAAATCTGCGCCTAACACCCCACAGGATCAACCGACATGGTCGCCAAGTAAATCTTCTCGCAAAAGACCTGGCAAGAGATGCTCGTCACCCTGTCGTAGAACAACGCCATGGTCTCCACCGCACGAGACCAGACATCCAGGCAATAGGAAGCAGCGGAGGGACCGACTTCTTTGATGTTACCTTCATGAATCCCCTCGCTCCCTCCAACAGGAGAGTAAGGGCCTTCAACCCGACGTCCTCTCTGAATGCGGCGCGAAATGCAAAGCAGAGAAGATATCAATGGTTTATCGCGACCTCCACCAAAGGTAGGCTCGTGCCTGTGCCAATCTCCACTCTTGGAGGCTGGCACCCGAATCCATGTGCAGTGCTAAATGACGTGGCAAGGAACGTGGCCATGAGCGCACTGGAGACTGTACGGAAAGGCTCGGAGGTTTTGATGCAAAGGCACGCCGCAGCAGCCGTCATGTTCAATGCAGCCTGCTTGATGGCTGGCCTGAAAGTAGCTTTTTAGGGAGCGTAGTTCCTCCCCCATTACTGTGTCGGTATACCCTTTTTGAGTCGATTGTGGTTGTCTGGAAAACCATGAGATAGATCGGATATATCTTCCAAGAGCAAAACACCTAAACCTTTCCCCCAAACCTTTCCCGATTTTAGTTTCTGAATACCCTCCGCACGCTACTGTGCAGCATTGTACAACCCATAAAGATTTACCACCACCAAATTACTGTATGTGCCATGAACTAACGGCAGGGAAAGGGGGAAAAAAGGGGGGTGTCTTTATTGAGATGTATGGATTGGCTGGGACCCATTTGGAGTTGCAAAATGCATGTCATATTAAATACATGTACAGATGGTCTAAGCAATGCACAAAGCATTGCTGTCGAATGCTAGCACCAGCAACAGTCTACCAGAAAGTCGATGGGATGCCAACCAGCAGACAGCGTTAGAAGTTACTGCCAACGCCGAGTGTCGTTGTAGAAGAATGCCTCGAACCTTCGAAAACCGTTCCATTGCGCGGCTGGCGACGGCAGGGAAATGAGGGGAAGTTTTGGGTGTCTTTACCAGATCCTCCACATCCTTCTTCTGGCTTCCTTGCGGCCTCCCAACTGACCAGAGAGGAACGACAGGCTCGAATTGACCGCATTTATCCTTCTGCTTCTTCCGCGACCCAGCTCCGCCTAGATGTGCTTATTAATGACTCCGAGTTCGCCGCCAGCCCGCAGGCCTTTGATGTCTCTGTCATCAGTCCGCACTCATCCTGGTTTCGTTCTTGTCCTCCACATGGCCATATCTCCAAGAAAGAATCAGAGAAACGCCAGCATTACCATACTTTATGCGAATACTACGGACTGGACCTTCACCCCATGGTTGCTGATGTCTATGGATGCACTGGACCCGGGTTTGATCAAGCCGTGCAACAAGTCGCCCACTTTCTCGCCAGCAAGCGTGGTACCTCTGTTGCCGCCGAGAAACGTTCGCTCCTCGTTAGATTCGTATGCCTGATTGTCCAATACGTTGCTGCGTCCGTTAAACGGCGGCGTCTTGACCAGACCACCGATTTGGCCCCTGCTGTGTAGTCCCAGACCATGCGCTATATGGCGCTAGCGGTCTCCTGAGTATTGATCATTAAAGGTGATGCTTTCGTGTCTTTACCGCTGAATCGGATATATCTTCCCAATGTAAAACACACAAACCATTCCCTCTGTTGGAAGATATATTCAATCTATTATGTGCGATCCATATTCGAAGTAAAGGGGGAAATGGGTTGCTTCATCTGATTAACGATGCAGGACGGCTTTTTTCCGAAGACTAAAGCGGCATATCTGTGTATTGGAGGGTCTAAGAATGAGGCAGAGTCATGAGGTACATGATAAAAAGCGCAAATGAGGAAAAGTTTCAGTTGATGCATCAGTTTATTGAGAAGCCGGTGTAGATCAGTATCGAATGCTGAGCGTGGATCGTAATGGAGGCGACGACAACTCACGCTCCCTTGCAGCAGAATAACTGATGCGATCTTTCCTGATGTGAAACAGTCTTCCAAACGAGCCATTGGTTCCACCAAGATTTACATATGCGGCGGGATAGAGCCTGAAAGACCAGTGTACCATGCAAGTAGAGAGTAAAACGGTTCCCAAAATGACGAACCTCCCGATGCCGGGCGCAACCGTCGCGGCAAGCCGATTCTCGAGGGAAAAAGCAGAAACGAAGCCCAAGTTGTCGTCCCGAAAGGCAGAGTGACTGTCCATCCTGACAACACAAAATTTCTAAGCCCTTTGCCTCGAGGTTGGTAAATTAATGTGGTGAGAGGGAACGACAAAGGGAAATCAATGGAATCAATGGAACGGGCCCCCGCGGTAGAGGTGGAGGCGTGTAATATTGCAAGCAGCCGATCGTGATGAGCCTCCCCCACAGAGTTGAAAAGTAAACCGCTCGACCATTGCGGTTCAGCCCCCCTCCCAATTCCAGCCTGGGCTCCTTAGCAGCCGAGGCCACCCAACCAGTTTGCCCTCCCTCCCCGCCCCGGCCCTTGTCAGCCGGGTCTACCCAACAAAAGATTACCCTCCCTCCCCGCTCCCGGCCCTTCCAGGCCGGGCCCACTCGCCACCCGCCCCAGCCCCAAGCAGCTGGGTCTACCAACAAAAAGAACCCAACCACCCTGCTCCCGGCCCTTCCAGGCCGGGTCCACCCACCCCAGCCCCGAACAGCTGGGTCTACCCAACACAAACCCATCCACCCTCAGCTCCAAAATTTCCAAGTTTCCAAAAATTCCATTCTTGAGCAACTCCTTGACCTTGATCTTGACCCCACGCATCAGCCCGGCGAGGGCCCACCGAGCCAATGGGGGGGACATTTTCACACCCCACTCAGTCGACAGGGCCCTTGCCGACCTTGTGGGATGGAACTTCAGAAGATGGCCGCAAGCCAGTCTTCTGGTCAGGATCGCGTTCGCGGCGCATTGCTGGTGAGGACCTACGCTGCTTGGAAGCCGGCTGGAGAGAGAACGTGGCTGGGTTGGACCTATGTAAGCTGTCTGAGGGTCTGAGGGCGAGCAGTGAGGAAGGGATGAGGTACGCGGATCCGCGTGAGAAAGGATGATTGAGTAGGGCCCCTCGCGGTGGTGTGTCCTCGGCCTCTAATGTCTCCGGAGCGAGACCCGTGCTTTATATGGAGTTTTAGAGGCCTCCGCTTTCGAAAGAAATGCACCACACAATTTCTGCACAACGAACTGTCCGCTATCAAATTTTTATGCATCTCGCACTGTCAGCCTCTAGAATATCAACTGTCAACGAGAGGAAACGTCGGCTTTCATCTGCTTGCATATGTTTTGAGGTACTCGCACGCGAAAATGCACGTGGAGGGTTGTATGGGATTGTGCTGCAGAACAGGGAGCCATTGCTTTTGAAAACTATGGGTGCTGTACATGATCAAGCCCTCGCGAAAACGGACAGCACAAGGGGTTAAATGGGAATGACTTACAGCCGGGGGGAATGCTTGGGAAATTTACTGTCAGTGGTGCGAAGGTTGGTACTCCTGTCAGCTTACACGTACAGAGGCGACTCGTGCTACACGGGCATGGTGCCGACTGGGCACCATGCAGTACATGCAATGGGCAAAAGGGGTGAATGGGATTTTTATTGTTGAGCTAGAGTAGATATGGGTTGGTCTATAGAAAAAGGACTCGTCCACCACTATTGCATACCCATCCACTACAACACCAGCGAGGTGAACTATGGACCCTGCACAGGCAAATCCGTGGCTATCCCGTTGTCGTAATAACGCAAAAATGGTTTGTTTGCCGCGAGTAGTAGTGATAAATCTTTATGAGTTGTACAATGTTGCACAGAAGCGTGCGGAGGGTATTCAGAAATCAAGAAATGGGGGTTGACTTACTGTGGTAGATATGTGGGTTGGTACCCAGTAAATTTGTACCGGAGCGTAGATACCGTATATTGGCCAAGCCATTTGCGAAACAGTACAATGCATCGAAAACTGTACATGGCACTCCAATCTACCAGAAGGTGGAAGGGAGGCCAGCCAGAAATTAACTAGATTTCGGGCGCCACGACCAACTCGTCAAAGCCATCCCAGTACTTCGCTCCGTGGATGCTGAAAGCCGAGGACTGCACTTGTCGCTGCCGAAGTGCACCGTCTGGTGGCCTACAGCCCCTCCAGGGTGAGTACAGAGTCTCTACCCAGACGGGATTAAGCAAGAGTACAGCGAGTGTACTTCCGTCCTGAACGCCCAGTCGGTACTAAGGAGTACGCCACACGGTCCTTTACGAACCATGTCTTATCTCTCAGACCATTCCTCGAGACCATTGCTGACCTTGAGAATAGGCAAGTGGCGTTCCAGCTACTGCGTAACTGTTTCGGCGACTGCAAAGTAGGCTATTTGTTGCGGGTAGTGCCGCGTTTTGCACCGGAGGAGCGCAAGAGTTCGACAGGATGATGGATGATTGTGTTGGAAAATTGGCAGGGGAGTACTGGACTCGGAAGTATTCCGGGAACTCCAGCTGCCGGTCAAACCCAAGGACAAGAAAAAAGCATCTCTTGGGATCGGGCTCACCCCTTTTTGAGTCGATTGTGGTTGACTGGAAAACTTTTAGTAGATCGAACATATCTTCCAACAGTAAAACACCCAAAGCTTTCCTCCTCGCGAAGAACACCGCGCTGGGGCATTCTTGGCGTCACAGCTCATCATCTAGCAACCTTTGCAAGACCTTGCTCCTAACTCCGACTAAGGAGCTGGGAACATACGAAGCAGCTGCAGACGCCCATCGAGGTGGTCGGCCTTTTGCCTGCCGTCTAGGATTATCCCGTTCAGAGTAATTTGCTCGCAAAAAACACCATCGCAAAAGACGCTGACGGACGCAATCCATGAAGCAGTGCAAGAACGAATTCCTCTTGGGGATTCCAGGAGGCAGGCGTTTCGCGCGTTTATTGCCCTCCCGCGACCTAAGGAATGGGTGCATTATCCCATGCCCGGACTACGGACAAGCATTGAACCTCGAGAATTCTCGGTGTGGCTTCAACGAGAAGGAATTGCCCGGACACACTCGATTGACATGGAGATCATCTCATGCACTGCTTGCTTAGAGCCTGATAGGGGTAAATCGTCGGGAGAAGAGATATTCAGAATCAACCACCAAGAAGGAGGTGTTGCAAGCGACAAAAGTGCTACCGTGGTATAGTTGAACAAACGAAAAGGAGTGTATAGGGAAGACAGTTGAATGGGCTACAAGCAAGTATG